>JAEUBA010000029.1:0-332694 GCA_018257865.1 Stereocaulon alpinum | reverse complement strand
CTAAATCTAAATTAGTCTTCCGCTTTAGACTCCTTAAATAAGATTTATTTCGCGCTAACTATAAGCTATTAACCCTTAGGCCTAGCCTATTAGGCTTAGAAATCTATTATTCTAATAGGCGGCTCCCTTATAACTTAGAGGCCCTATAGTTAAATAATTTCCTATAAGTACTTAAGCCGCCGCCTCTACAACGCTCGCGCCCTATAGTATTCTCTTATATAATAGCTTAGGTAATAATATTATCCCTATTATTAGATACCTTACCTATACTTAAGATTTTATTCTTCAGCTCCGGTCTTAGCTTAGCTAGGAAGAGGTTAGCTTTAAGCTTTAGGGCTATAAGCGGTAGGTTAGCTTCTAACTCCTCTAAGTAGGCCTTAAATATAGTAACTTTCTAGTTAGAATATTACTTTACCTCCTTAAACCTTTTATAGGCGAGGAGACGGCGGTTGATAGGATCTATAACTAAATTATATAGGAATTACTTAAAGAATTCGAACGTTATATTATCCTATCTATAGTCCTTTAGGTAGGTATTCTACTAGGAATTCGGGTTATCTTCTAAGGCGTCTATATAGTAGACTATTTTAGATAGTTCGGTAGTAAAGTACTCCGGACTCTTAAGAAACTTCTTCTCTAAGTTAGTAAACTAGCGTAGGTATTTACCCTTACTAATTCCCTTATAGGGTTATATATTCTTAGGCCGAAAGCTTTTCGGTACTAGGGGTCTTTAGAGTTTAATAGGTAGGTTCGTAGGCGCGCTGAAGGCGGGCGTTACAAGACGTAAAGGAATCCTTTAGCTAGTAATATTAACTAATTATACTAATATAGCGGTAGTAGGATATTATTCCTCCTCTTAAACTATCCCTATAGGTATTCTAATAGTACTCTACAACCTAAGGTATTAAATTATATCGTTTTCAGCTTCTAATACTAATAATTCGCGTAGTTACTTTAGGCGGCGATTCGTCGCTTAGGCTTCTTATAAGTATTACTTAAGATCAGCGTCGTCTAAATCGGAGGTATCTAGCTAAGACTCTCCGTCGGTCTTATAGCTCTCCGTAGGATCGTTGTTATTATTAATATCGTTAGGTTCTTCGGCGTTAGTAACGGTCGTAGTAGTATAACTGCGCGTCTAACCTAATATCGCAGCAACTCTAGGCCTCTCCCTTAAAAAGGTAGAGAAATTAGAACTATAAAGGCTAGCGACGCCGGCTCTAAGCTAGCGTACTAAGGTATAAGAGACGTAAAGTTACTAGATTCAGGTATTAAGCAATAGACATAATCATATTACTTAGTAATTAAGTAGTAGCAGAACTAATTTCTAAAGATCCCTAAAATATAGGGGAGTCCTAAGTAGTAATACTATTGCTAAGCCCCTAGACCCTAATTAATATTATTACGTTAGCGTAGCTATAACGCGCACACGCTTAAGGGTTAACATAGTATCTTAAATTAGGAGTAGGTAGTATAGCTACCTTAGAGGAGTATTACTACTATACCTAAGGATACTATAGCTAAAGCTACTTTTCGTTTAAGGCGTACTTTCTTTATTATAATATTCTTAATAAAGGTCTTACTAGTACCCCTAGCGCCGTTAAGAAAGAATAGGGTACTAGGGGCTCTATACTTATCGTCCGTATTTATATTAATAGTATCTATAATCCGGTTAACGGCGTAGCTTTAATTAGGATTAAGCTTACTCTATAAGAACTTAATATCCTTAGGGCTAATATTATAAGATTGATTGATTGGTTTATACGCCTATTCTAGTATCTATATATACTAATGAGGGTGTTCTATTATATTATTTGTAAAACTAGTAGATAGTACACGTAGTGTGCCTTTCCTAGCCGCAAGAGAAACTATAGTATAGTGCCTAGATAAAAACTCCCGCTTATCCTTAACGATATAATTGCTTTTAGTTTAGGGATTATACCCTAGGCCTCCTTAACACCGGTAACTCTTAACTGTATTCTTTAATATTATACTGAGCGCTCTATAATATTATTTCTAATACTAACTATAATATACGCCCTTCGTATTATACTCAGCTCTTAAGGACCCTGCTGTATTCTTCTATATCCTTCGACTTTATTATAGCGCTGAGCGCCCTATAACTTTCTTTAACCTTTACTGTGTCGATATAGGGGGGGGGGAGGAGGGGGTATATAGCCGTCCCGTAAGGGTTTGAGTTATTAGCGCTAATTAGTAGTGTTTATTAGTATCCGTAGTAGTACCGGATTTGGCTGTTCGGTAGTTTACTGGTTAAGGATACGAGAAAGGGGGGAAGCTATATACACCGCCTAGGAGGCCTATACTTATATAAAGAATCGAATAGTATAATATCCCGCCGGTCGTATTAGATAGTACTTACTTCTATCCTTATATACTTTACTTTAGGGGGGAGCTAACCCTTCAGCTTATAATTATAGTTATACGGCGCCGCTTATACTAAAGGCTCGCCTAGCTACTTAGATAGGGGCCGTTCTTTTCTAAAATACGCCTTCTAATTTATAACTTAGTATATCCTTCTCTTAGTCCTATATACCCACAACCCTAGCCTTCCCCTAGGATAGACTGCGCGTTAGTCTTAACCGGTAGATACGTATTAAGCGCACGTAGATATTAGATTTTTTAAATTAACGGCTAGGTAGGTGTTACCTATACTCTTTACTTATTAGGCTGAGATACTATACCTAATACTAATTCTTACTATCTAGTCTTAATTATAGGGGAGGTATAATAATTATAGTAGAGTTAGGGTAGGTATTATTACGTTACCCGAAAAACTCTATACGGAGTTCTCAGCAACCACGCGACGTCTTAATATTATTTAACCTGCAATATATTAGGGGAGATATCTTAGCTCTGAATAGGTATTCAGGTTCGTAGCCAGCACCGCGTACAGGTATGTCTCCATCGCTAGCCAATATTATAAGATATCTCTTCGCGTAAGAGCTAATTAGGAATATCGCTTATACTATTAAAGTTAATAGTAGGAATTAGTAGATTATATTAAGCCAGATCCTCTATACGCTTTAGAGTAGAGGTATATTCTAACTAACTATTAATAAGGTAGAGTATATACTACTTAGTATATATAGTCTCTTTACTAGCCGGTATCTAAAGCGTCTAAAATTCCCGTTATAAGATATATATATAATTAGATAATATATACTCTTTATATTTATCCTATAATACTAGAGCGTCTATTAGTTAGAGCTTAAGTAATACTATAATAAATAGGCTCTATAGTCCGTAACCCCCCTAAAAGTCCTTACCCTTATCTAGGATCTCGTTAGTATACTTATTATTTTTAGTTAGCCTAAGCTCTATATAGGCTTCTTTCTATTCTATTACGCAGCCGTTAATTATATATAGATCGTTAAAAGACGTAGTACCCTTGCGATAATATAGGAGTAGTTATAAATAATATAAATCCTTACTCTTAGGGCTAATAAAGTATATACGCCTAAGGGCTTCGCCTTTTTTATAAACCTTCTACCGCTTAGATTACTTAATCTAGGTAAAATACTTTAGAAAGTTAGTATATAGGTAATCTAGTAGGTTCTTTTTAACTATAAGCCGCCTACTATTCTTCTTCCTAAAAGGTAGTAGCTAGCCTTAATTAAGGGCTTCCTTAGCGATCTAATTTATCTTAAAGTACTTAGTTAAGGTAGTTCTGCGTAGCTTTTTATTATCTATAAGCTTCTACTTAGTAGTATTATTTACAGCCTTATCTTCGCCCGGATTAAATAGGATACGTTATTAATCTAGTAGATAGATCTATAAGCGCTCTATATAAGGCTTTATTATACCTATACTAAATAATAATAGCTTCTATACGGCCTCTGCGGAGCTAATCTAGTAAGCTAAATAGTACTTAGTAATCTTATCTACCTCCTTACCTTATTACCTAGTATCAACCCGGTAACTGTGGGCGCAGTTACCGCTGAACCCCTAAGGGCAAAACTCAAAATGTTCGGTGCTTGCCAGGGCGACACTATTAGACTGTATATAGCTTAGTGGTCCGGGGGTGCGGTGTACCCCGGAGCCCTGACAATTATCCCCCCCCTAGGGCGACGTCCACGGCGCCTCCTAGTAGGGTAGAAAAACATCATTCCCCTATAACAAGCCCGAATATTCGGTGTAAGTCGGGTCGCAAGGCCCCCGAAGGGCGCCCTACTAGAATTATTCGTGCCCGAAGGACTTAGCGAAATGAGAAAGTTAAAGCCCGCGAAGGGAACTTCTAGTTAGCGGCCTCCCTGAAGGACGCTTCCGCTAGGTAGTAGGCCCCCGAAGGGCGCCCCTACCGGAATATTCGTGCCCGAAGGACTTAGCGAATAATGATAGCGGCCCCTATAAAGGGCGATTCCGCTAGATAGTAGGCCCCCGTAGGGCGCCCCTATCGATATTATTTATACCCGAAGGACTTAGCGATATAATATAGTTGAAGCCCCTAGCGAAAATTTGTTGCCACAGGCTGCGCGCCGAAGCAGCGTAGCAGGGTTAGGACGGCGGGAACCCTATTAGGTCGCTTAGCAGCCAATTATAGCTGTCGCCCCCTGAAAAAATCCCTCAGAAATTGCCCCCTCAACGGTATTAAACCCTAGACCTTTACGATTTAGGTTAAGATTATCGAGCTTTATTACACCGAACATACTTATTAACCTAGTAACTGTAGGCGCAGTTACCGCTAAACCCCTAAGGGCAAAACTCAAAATGTTCGGTGCTTACTAGGGCGACACTATTAGACTGTATATAGCTTAGTAGTCCGGGGGTGCGGTGTACCCCGGAGCCCTAACACCTAGGCTGCCCTAAAGGAGTAGGGTTATTATTATAGTACTTGCTACGTTAAGTTAGGGTAATATTAGCCTAATCTAGGCCCTTATAAACGTATTTATATAGATAGAAAACCGACTTAATAAAGCTATAGATCTTAATATTAATATAGCTACCGTATTTCTTTAATAAATAGGGATTATACGGAATAACCTATCTATTATTAATATTTATATTTTCGAGAGGCTCCGTAAATAGACGTTTATACTAAGGGTAGCTCCTATCGGGGGCGAACTTAGTCTAGTTATAAAAATCCTTAGGGAAGCTCTTACTATAATAATTCTTCTCTTTACTATAGTATATATTATTAGGGTTACTAGTATAGTAATTATAAACTATATACTATAGAACTAACTTATAAAGCTTCTTATCAGCTCCTTTATTAGGTATAAATACTTAGATAACGCTATCGATATCTTTAATAGTATAAATCCGATCCTCTTCCTATATAATTAATAAAATATAGGTATATAGCAGTCCTCGCTTTTAAAACTTAATTATAAAGTAATAAGTAATATTAATACTAAGTATATAGAGCTTAAGGAGGTCGTATATAAGCTTATTAAGCTTCTACTTAAATATATAGGCCGTTAGATTATAATAGTACTCTTATATCTAGCTAGGCTTTAGTAGATTTTAAATATTAGGCTACTTAGGATTATATATAAAGGTAATAAAGTATTTAGGTTTACCCCTTTTCCGAATAATTATTATTACGTCTTATATCTTCGCCTTTATATATTATAGGCTTCCTAGTATTATAGCTGGTAGTATAGTTACTTTAGACCTAAAATTCTTAAGAGAGATACTAGGGTTAGTACTAAGCCTATCTATAAGCCCTAAGTAGTAATTAGCTTAGATAGTTTGCTAATTTCGCCTATACTAATTTAGATCGTTTATCTTAATTAAAGCCTAGATATTAGTAACTTAGTAACTAAAAAGACGCCCCCTATCTAGTATATAACTAAAGTAAGGTAAACGGATCTATAGTATAGTTAGATTTAGAAGGAAGATATTCCGACCTAGAAATATTATAATCTAACTTAGGGTAATAAAAGATACTTACCTATATCTACTTTATATAAAACTAATATCTTATTAATTATATAGATCCTCTACGCCCCTAAGGTATATTATTGCTATTAGTATTAAGGTTATTTTCTTACTCTAAGTTATTACTACTATCTTCTTACTTTAGATCCTCCAAAAACTGGAAGTTATAGCGAGATAGTATACTAGCGGTATAATTACGCCGTAATATATATAGTAGATAATCGCTAGGAAGCTGTTAACCGGCTAATAGGATATAATTATACTACGACTACTCGCTAAATAGGAATAGTAAGATATACTATAGAGCTATATAAGAAGGATACTACTTTAGGATTATTATAAGACCCCCCTCTTTAGTTTCTATATAGATATTACGTTTAATACGACCCTTTTTCCTATTAGTAGGTATAATTATAATACGGGCGACCTTAGTAGACGTAGGGCGATTATATATACCCCTATTTTAATATTTTAGATTAAGCTACTAAATACGTATACTTATTATCTTAATTAGATATCTTTCCTTATCCTCCTTTATATAATCGAAGTAAGTCTTAAAACCTTAAGTATATAAATTAATAGTATATAGAATATACTATAGCTAAGTAAGGGTAGCTAGATCTATACCCCCTAAATAGTACTACTAAGTATCCAGTTACTCCTATATACTATCTAGGGTATAGATTTAAGTAAACTTCGCCTATTCGCTATTATCTAGTATAAGAGGCCCTATATAATAGTAGACTAACCCTTAGATTTAGAACGTAGTGCGGTCTATATTAAAGTCGATATTATTAGCTACCTTACTAGTAAAGGAGAGGCTATTATTATAGCTAATAATATTTTGAATAAACTCTTTACTGCGAGTAGTCCTACGGTATATAGGGTACCTATCTACTAGGATATCTTTAATTTTATAGAGTAAGTTATTTATTTTACGCGCTATAAGCTTACGGTCCTTTTCTAGTCTATTAGGTAATAGATTAACCTCTTCTAGCTTATATAATTAATCGGGCGGTAGCTAATTATTCTTCCTATTATCGCAGTATAGCTACCGATTATTAGGCCTACGTTCTATAGGCTAAGACTAAGTAGTATAGTAGGGGTAGGTATTAGATATATTATAGAAACCTTTATTAATTATAAAGAGCTTTACGTCTTTAGCCGTAGCTAGGTCCCTATATAACTAGAATATAGCCTTATTCCTCAGCTAATATAGGCTACGCTAGCGACTAAGGTAGTCTAGGCTATAGTCTTCTATAGTTCGTTCTTAGTAGGTATAGTAGTATAGAGTGCGCTTAGAGTATACTAGTTTAGGTAGGGGAGTAATTAAGTTAATATCTATAAACTTAGTAGGCGCTAACCTAGTAATATCTTTTAGAGTAGGAGCTAGTAGAGGGACTCTTTATAAGATTACTACCTATAACCTTAGATTAATAGGGGTGCTATTATACTATATTACCGAATAGCTACGAAGGTAGAAGTTATAGGATAGATATTAAAAAAGCTAACCTAAATAGTTCTTAGGCTCTATATCCCTTAATATAGTATTTAGATTATAAGTATTTAAAGCTACCCTTTACTTCCTCCCTACTCTATCTCTTATACTACCCTAGTTACTACTGTTTATATTATTATTATACTTACTAAGGACTATCTACGCGCTTATCTATAGTTAAGCTATCGCTGGGGAAGGGCTCCTAGGGGAAGGGATAGTATTTTTATATAGAGGTTAGTTAGGGGTAGCCCTAATCTTTCTACTAGCCCTAGGTTATATCCTACCTCTTATCCTACTATTAATAGTATTACTACGCTTAGTAGGAGCTGTATAAGGCCTCTTTAGAGGTAGTAGAGTTAGTAGGGATAAATCGGTAGGAGTAGACTTATTAAGGACGTAGTTAGGGCGTTTCTAATTCTATAGCTTTCGCGTAAGGTATAGCTTATCTATAATAGGATAAGTAGGATTAGATTAAGATATTACTAATAGTAGGATATTATTAGCTATATATATAGAAATAATCTATAGAGTAATAAAAAAAGGACTAAGAAGTATAGGTATTAAAAATAATAAACCCTAGGCGGAATAGATCTATATAGGAAGAACTAGTATAGAAAATATTAATTAGAGTAAAACTTCGTTAAAACTATATTAATTTTAATAATTCCGGCGTTATTAGAAAGCGTATAAAAAGTATTATAATATATAGTTAAGTAGATAATATTATATAGGTAAAGTTCTAAGTGCGTATAATATAAAAAAATAAAGATATTTTAATAGTTGATAGAGTCTTAGTATCTTAATTCTTTTAAAAACCATTAGTTAGAATAGCTCGGGAGATCTACAGGGTCCCAATTACCGATTTTCTATTATAGTAAGAAAGATAATTTAGGTTTATAGAAATTTTCTTTAATACCCGCTAGTACTAGTAATATTATAGGTAGTAGGCCGTAGCCTCTTCTAATTATTAATAGTTTATAGGCCTATACCTCTTCAGCTTTATCTACTAGTAACTACTCCTTATAATCTTCGCCTCTAGCGGGTTATTTAGTTTCTTCTACTACCTTAGTAGGGTCGAATACTAAGTTAGTTTATATTATTTATTTAACCTCGCTGATATACTTACGAGGGTAGGGGTAAGTTATAAGATTTATTCTAATATTAGGGGCCGGCCTAAAGCGAGTTAATAGGGGTGTTATTAGACTAGGAGAATAAATCTAAGGAAGAAAGCTATATATATAGAGCGTATATATAATATAATAGGGACGCAGCTTAGTAGGCGCTAAGGCTAAAGGGGGCCTAGCGTCCGACCTAGGCCGAATCTAGGCCAAACCTAGGCCAGACCTAGGCCAAGGTGTATAAATACTAGCAAGTAATAAAGGACTAGTTAGTAACGAAAGGCTGGCCCGTAACAAGTAACGCCTTAACCTAGCCCTAATATAACTTCTACTAGAGTAAGACGAGTAGGAATTAGAGGAGATACTAAGCTCTAAGCTAGTTAGCTCTACCTTAAAGTATTAGATTAGGTAGAGAGGTACTAATAAAGACTTAGAATAGTATCCCTACTCTAATATAATAATAACGCCTTATATATTAAGGGCCTTTTACCTATAGTACCCTAATATAAAGGGCCCTCCGTAAGTACTCCCTACCTAGTTAAAGACCTATAATAATAGGATTAATAACTATACCTACCTTAATAATAATCGCTTAATAACTATAACTACGCGGACGTAGTTTTTTAGAGGGGGGGGGTAGTATTATAATCCTAATCTAGAGGCCCTACTACTAGTATAGAGGTAGTATATTAGTATAGAGATAGCTTAGTATACTAGTTAATACGGCTCTTAGATAGGGACTAGCGACGAGCTAGCCCTAGAGGTATTTAGGCTTATAAGCTTACTAGCTCTTTCCTTTCTTCTTCGTCCTATTTTCTAGATACTAAGCGTAGCCTATTAGCTAAATCCTAATATAAGATAGTTTTCTTCAAAGCTACCTTCTCCTACGATTACCTCTAGGCGAGCCGTAACAGCCGCTACGCAGCTCTATATAAAAAGAGAACTTACTACCTTATAGATATATTACTTCTATCCTAATATAATATTTATTATTTAGGTACGCTAATATTAGGGTATATATAAGTTATATTAGGAGTTATAAAGTAAGAAAAGTTAGGGGGAAAGTTATTATTTATATATCTATAGGTCGTTATTACTATAACGTCGCTATACGTTAAAGCTATTTAAAATAATAATAACTAATAATACGGTAACGTAGTTATTACCTACTAATACGGTCGGTAATTAACTATATTTATTAATAACTATATATTACTACTACGCCTACTACGTATTCTTTTTATATTATAATAGATTTAGGCGTTACTATAGTTAGATAATATTCTATATATATAAGGCGCCGCCTTAACGACGTTACCTTTAGGTTAACTCTTTTCCCTTATATTTTCTATTAAGTTTAAAGGGTTTTTAATAAGTAGTCTATTCTATATATTTTAGTACTTAGGGATTAAGGCCTAAAGGGGAGAATACTATTAATCTTTAAGTATATACGCGTTATAGCTATACTAACGTAATAATATTAATTAGGGTTTAGAGGCTTAGTAATAGTATTACTACCTAAGACTCCCCTATATTTTAGGGATCTTTAGAAATTAGTTCTACTACTACTTTATTACTAAGTAATATAATTATATCTATTACTTAATACCTAAATCTAGTAACTTTACGTCTCTTATACCTTAGTACGCTAGCTTAGAGCTAGCGTCGCTAGCCTTTATAAATTCGGGGTTAGATTTTACTTAGTATAGAGGTCTAAGATAGTTATTACTTAGAATTAGAAGCCCGCTTAGACTATAAATAGAGAACTTTCTAAATCTACTTAGTAAATTTTGTAAATCGAGTATTAAATAAGCGAGATATAGCCGGTTTAATTATTAATCTTCTATAAAGATTACGGGTACTAACTTGTAGGTAAATAAAAAAATTTGATAGTTAAGTTACGTAATAGAACATCCTTAGCGACAAATGATAGCCAATTATTCGGGCAAACCTTAAAGTCGTCTAATACTGTATAGATGTGCCTATATTAATTGATAGGTAACTCTCACAACCTTCTTATCTTATCTTTTGATTCCATCAAAGAAATGAATGACCCCACTCGGAGATCCTGTAATGTTCTCATTGAGACTGCCGACATCACACTTTTAGCACCCGCTGATACGATTTTGTAAGCTACACAGTATACACCTCTTACCCAGTATGTCTCAACAGCCTGGAAACTCCACAAAGCCTCAACCGAGATCGCAAACCCAGGCCGCCAAAACGCGCGACGTGTCCACCCCCCAAAGCTACAAACAGCAAAAAGCCGCAGAGACTAAGGATAAAGCCTCGAAATGGCGGCAAGAGCTGTCCGTCACGGGTTGGGAGTATTGTAAGATAGCGCATACAGACAGGGTTCCGAAGAACAGCTCCAGAGCAACGATATCGTCAGAGGCGTCGGTAGGAGAGGTCGTGAAAGATGGAAGAAAGGTCAGACACTGGTATTGTCTGAGCTGTTTATGTGGGCCTATGAGTATAGAGGTTGAAGAATACTGTTACAATTGTCATCAGAGGAGATCCGAAAATTTCTTGTATCGGTTTTGATGAGCTCTGATAGTATTGTGGATTCATGGGGTATTGCCTGGCTTGTTACGATTTTTCATCTTACCCAATCTTGTGCGGCTTCCTGATCACATACAATGAGCACTTTGTTCGAGAGCTTCCAGAGGAGCTCCTCGTTTATATGTAGATGATTCTCGTTTTTGTTGAACCTAGCCTATATCTATTGGAATATGCTAGGCTAGTGGCAAGTCAATGAGACTTTAGGAACTATTTCAGCAGGCTGACTCTCGTGGCTTTGTTTTGTAACCATAAGGTGTATACTACAAGACGGCTATGATTAATTATCGTACGCGAAAGCCTTAATCGAACCAGAAGACATCTTTTTCCTCGTCAACATCCACATCATACCCCATGGAACACAAAACGTTAAGAAGCCCATGAAGCTTTCCATGGGCCTCGAGTCCTAACTCGTTATTCAATTCATCGGTCGCTCTAGCATGGTCGAAGGCTGAACGTCCCTGAGAGTCTCGAGCATGAATATCAATACCCATAGTGATCAAACGTTCCACGATCTTGCTCATAAAGGCGCCGGGAGCTCTCAATACCCTATGAAGTGGCGTCATACCCCTATCATCTTTTTCGTGGATCCAACGTTTAGGCATGAAGGGGGCAAGAAAGTCGAAGGTCTCCACATTCGAGCCCCGCAAGCTGTATATGATAATACGGTCACCGTCGTTGTCTAATGTGTGCACATTGGCTCCAAGCTTGAGTAAAAGCTCAGCATCCTCCACTTTCCCTTGCATTGCGACCTGAGAAAGCGGGTTCACGAATTCATTGTTTTCAGGAAATAACGCAGGAGGCGAGAATGGGAGCATTGCCAGCAGGAAATCCTTTCGCGAGAAGGGCACTTGCATATTACTCCAAAGAGCCGTGAGTGGAGTACTAGATCGTAAGTCTACATGCTCGAAGGCGGCACCTTTAATCATGAGGAGCCGAGCTATATCGAGAAGCCCTAGCCGACAAGCAATATCTAGAGGACTTCTGCACTAGATTAGCTCCGGTCGACGTCAATGGAATTAGGCTACTTGCTCAAAACATCGACCTTCTAAGTCATTGGCTCCTGCGCCATTATGAAGCAAGAACCCCACAGTCTCATACGACTTGCTGAAGATCGCGTGCTGTGCTTAAGTCAATAAGATGCTAGCTTGTTTGAATGGAGGAGGCGTACATGTAGGACTGGCCTTCCCCTTTCGTCTACGTCTGTCGGGCGTCCCTGTCGTGCTACAGCAAGGTCGCGAACTGCGCTTAGATCTCCATTTGCACAGGCTCTTAAGAATTTCGAATCGAGTGGAATGATGTTCTTGACGGATAGAGTATGGGAAAAGCAAGGCCAGTGTATGGCTGAGAGATGAAAGACTGCGTCCATGGCCACGGCATACCTAGACAAAATGTAAGGCAATCTTAGTAGTCCTGAGACTGTATACGTCGATCGTAAAGCATTCCAATGAGTATTAAGCACGACCCAAGACCTCAACTGAGCTTCAGTGGTTTCAATCAACTGTCCACCCAAGACACATGGCTGGCTTGCGTGACAGCATTGCAATGTGTCTTGTGATAACAACGGCAGTGTGAAGCGAAGTCTTTCATTATGCACTGACGGCCGGGGAATCAAGCTGAGGGTGCTCATGCTAGCCTGTACGTTGCGCAGTTCTTGCAAGGCCTCAGATTGAATGCTCGATAGGTCTTGAGCCACATGATAAGTTGCAAGAGCAGCCGAACTAGCAGTTTATCAGAACAGCCCAAGGGAAGGGTACACGGCAGAGCCACTAACGTAGAGATAGTTGTGAGTATGTCGGATAGACCACGCTCAATCTGATGCAGATGGTCCAATAGTCGAAGAACAGGTCTTTTGTCTTTGATCACCCATCGCCAACAGGTTTTCTTATTAGTCCGCCCTTTGTACTTGATCATAGCTTTCTGAATCACACCTAGATATTTTTTGGCTTCGTTCAATGCTACTTGAAGGGCATCCAAATCGTCATCTCGAGCTACTTTGTCATCGATTTGCGCTAGATCGTTCTTGTGGTCACGCAGGAACGAGAGCTGTTGATCAACGGTAGAACTTAAGGAAAGGACTTGAACAGCTACTCTCTGAAGCTCCTCCGGTGTGTTTTTGACTTCTCGACACAGCTCGATGAGACCTTTGCCGACCACAGCTGTAGAATTAACAAGCGTAATTACCGACGCTAATGCACTGACAGGATCCATTGGTAAGGTGATTGATCTACTATGGACGATAGGTGTTCGTCGTTTAACAAGCAATGGAGATTGCTAGGCTTTGATTCGATGATAATCCGCCTCATCGCAAACTCCGCCAGATTGAATGAGTGGGAGGGTCAGGATAGCGTGTGCATCAACCTGCTTGGATCACCAGTCGCCTGCTCACCCGGCGCGCTTGCTACAACGCCAGGGCTCGGGCGTGCTCGAGTGAGCGGGGTGCAGACTTTTGTCGCCTTCAAGAGCCAAAGGGATCCTGTGGGAAGTGGTGAAGTCTAGGCAGCAGAAAAGCAACAAAGGCAGCTCAAGCCGACCCCGAGGAAGCCATTCCAGGCTCTCACCTGCTGCGCCCCCGCACTGCCCCACAGTGCTCCCTCGGTGCTCTCCCGAGCTCCTCCTCAGCCTATTCATCTTTCACAAGCTTGCCTCATTCCTTGGTGGCAAGACCTGACAGGTCGCCTCATTCCTCAACCGCATAATCTGACAGGTCGGACAATTCCACTAGTTCGTAACGACTAGCTAATTCTTTTCCACCAGTTGAATCTACAACGAAGGTACGACCTTCATTCTCAGAACGCAACTGCAATCTACGGATATCTACATATATTAAACGCCGAGCCCCTCACTGAGCATCAACCAAGAAGGAATACCTGCCAGTATAATGTCGTCATCCTCGATTCCTTGCGGATACTGCCAGAAAAGATTCCAGTCGTCAGCAGAACTTCGTAGACACCATGCGGAAAGACCAAGGTTTTGCTCGAAAAACAACTATTGCACCACTGAGAGTGGGTGCTACATGTGCTTAGGATCGGGCGAGCATCAGAGGAAAAAGGCCGGCAAGCCATCGTCAGACTATCAATGCAAGTTCTGCAATACGGAATTGAATTCATCAGCGGAACTACACGGACACCATACGCAAAAGCCGATTTTCTGCGCCACAAGGAATTCTTGCACCACGGTACATGGGTGTTATCTTTGCGGTGGGGAGGGCGTGCATTCCCGGAAGGATAACGGGCAGAAGTGGACATTCGATCCTTATAGTGATATATGGTGTTAGGTACTTAGCACGTGGAAGATAATGCTTGGGACACATACAATTAGCCAAGATTTCGCCCCATATGAGCACATTATATTCCGCTTTATATTGCTATATTATACACACAAAAGAGCAGCTATTCTTACTATTTGAATCACAACGCGCAGCTGTTTTGCTATTATCCATATGAATGTCAAATATCGCCTCAGATTGGCACAAGATTAATTCAAGAGCCGGCGAAGCTGTAGGGATCTAGGCAGTAGCAGGCTGAGCTAGGCAATATCGCTGCATGAATAAGAGGAGCAGCTGTAGCCGAGTAAAGTGCAGCCAAATCAGGCTCTCCAAGGAGCCAGAATTTCTTCTCTCTTGCTGCGCCCCTCTTTGTTCGCTTGCTGTGCCCGAGTGCTCTCCCGTGCTCCCTCGGTGCTCCCTCTAAAGCGGCTCTGCTTCCTTTCCCGATCGAGAAGGGCAGTGTCGGTACACCCTCTTGCTAGGTTGTACCGATTAGTAGCTTGATCCCCTATTACCTGCCCCGGACAACCTGATTGCAGGGTGTCTATTGGGCTTGGTAAACTGGGGATTGTCTTGAATCTAGCTAGCTAAGCTATGGTGTTTTATCTAGGAGTTGGCGCCAAGCCGCTAGTTGCGGAGCGGAGCGACGTTATTCCGACAGGCAGTTACCAATCCTAAGCTCGTGGTCTATATAATATATATATGTGTATCATCAACAGAGTGGGCGGGGGCGGAAAATGATGCTTAAGCGCGATCATGTAAAAAGATCTCAATCGTTCTCGGAACTAACGGTAGGCTATTCCTAATCAGGCTTAGAATTAGGAGTAAGACTCGTTGTGGAGGTTGTACTTGCCCTCCACCACTCGGCAATAAGTGGTTTAACTTAATTTAGACTAGCGCAATAGTACTTAGGCGGCTGCAGCTGCAGTAGTAAAGATCATCCTTCCACAACACCAGTGGTAACCTTTTCATCGTGACAAGGTGAAATCCCACAGCTCAGCTCCTTGGCTCTCCGTTCTTTTGTAGCTTCGCCAACGAGTACACTCCAACGATGTCGCTCTCTGACAACGAAATCAAGGCTATGAATGCTGAGATCCAACAAGTATCATCCACGAAGATACTGCTAGCTAGACCTGCTATGCAAGTTATGCTAGACCTCATCAACGCCTCGCCCAGTATCTCTCCGTTGGAGCTTCTCCACCAGTATCTTACTCGTATCAAGGCAGCTGAAGACTCAGTAAAGGTATCGTACTCTACCTTCATTGTTCGAAGCTCTGCCTCTTTCTATTGGAACCTGTTCTAATAACTGAGATAATGTAGATTACTACGAGTGGTGCAAACATCCCTCAGATTGTCGAAGTTTTTGGTCTCCATTTCGATATACTGTCTATGGATGCTCGATGGTACCTGGCAGAAGACCGTATAGTTGAGGCGCCCCACATCTTGAGTACTTCTGGATGTTATCTCGTTACTAGTGATCGATTATCAATCAAGTTGGTTTATAGGACGACACCTGAATGACCTTCGTGACGCCTTTTACGAGGAGCAATCCGAGGCTACTTGCCGTATTGCGATTGATATCATCCTTATCCAATGTCGCAAATATGTACGACACAAATACAATTCCGCCATAGCCGAAACCGCTGCTCCTCTCATACCATCGACTCCTCTGAAAGGTGCCCTCAACGTGCCCACCGAAACATCAAAAAAGCCTATCAAGTTATACCCTGAATCCACCATATCTGTAGAGGTTCTCAATGAATCGGTTCCAAATGGCAGATTCCTCGTCAGTGGTCGTGCTGACTGGGCGATTGGGTACAGCTCAAAGGATGAGGATGGAGCCTTACTTGTTGCCGTGGAGGCAAAACAGAGATCGGAATTCGCTGCCGGAGAGTCGCAGCTCATCACCTACCTTGCCATTCTCCGGGAGAACCGCCGTAGAGCAGGCAAAACAAATATCATCACCCAAGGCTTTTACAGTGATGGTACTCGTTTCGGATTTGTCTGCATCAAGGATAGTGGAGTCATTGTGCAGTCTCCAACCTGGGATATTCTAGCTAAAGGAGGTTTGAGCATGGTTTTTAGCTTCATTGTTGATATGCTAGAAACAGCTCTGAAAAGTACCCCAACCACCACACCTACGAAGCCCGGTGTGCTGCGGGATAAAGAAATCCACAAATTCGATGGTGAGGCCTGGTCAAAGATTTACAAATTAATGGACGAGAGCATCGTAGTAGGCGACGTTAGCGTCGATAACATGAACGATGTTATTGACTTGTCGAAGTGATTATTCCGACCAAGCTACTTCAGGACAGTATACCACTTACAGCTCCTATACCATTACTATACGGTATATCTTGTACTACAGCTTGTAGCTAGAATGATTCCTATTCACAAGGGGAATTTTTAGATATCAAAACAGACCCTTTTAAAAGCCTTCTGTAGTATTTCGATAAACACCTTGAGAGCTAATACTTGACTAGACGCGCGTATAAGCAGTGTAGGCCTAGCCTGAGTTGTATCTGAGCATTACATGTGCCATTGCCATTGTCTGCTACATGGCCCTAAAACCAGGACTCAGGGCTTAGAATAGGGGTTGAACGCTACGCTTAGGTAACCCCAAGGACTACCAGCCAAGGGTCAAAAGGTATGCTTGGGGGTTCTAGAGTCACCGTGCTCAAGGGGCGTCGAAAGGCTTCCCGTACTTTATTCAAGATCGAGCCTCGACGATTACTTGCAGTCTGAAACCTATACGACATAGAAGCTAGGCAATCATAGCCGAAGTACAAGGGGCTGGAAGTAATTGCTTCCTTTGCTGCTCCCTCGTTGCTCTCCTATGCTCCCCCTTGCTCCCTTTCTGCTCCCCTTCTGCTCCCTCTAAAGCGGCCCTGCTCCCTTTCCTGAACGGAAACGGTAATTCCAAATCCTAAGTTCGGGGTGTATATAATATATCTAGATAGATAGACATTGCAGGAGCAATTGGTTGAACGGGCGTCTGAATGCCTGATCAATCAGCATATTTAAAGCGAACGAAGTAGCAAGTGACCCACCTCTGAGGATGAACCTCTAATTGCGCATAGGAAGCTTGATAGTGATCGGAACATTGTAGGAATACGGTCAAACGGAGCCGTTTTTCAATGTGCAGTGCATTTTCCAGTTGTCAGTCCCCTCGCCCTCTCCACCCATACAAAACCATCTGCCTTCTCTTTCATCACAATATCAGCAACCCTCCCTCTCCTCATATCTAGACCCTCGTCTTCAAACCCAGATGTTAGGCTCCTGCAAACAATCCCAACGTTTCTGGTACTGGGCAATCTCAGCCATTCTCGCTCGACCTTGTAGCCCACCCTTGCTGCAAGATGAGCAACCCAATCGCAGAGACTCGAATACGCTGATGGCTGTTTTGCTCTCGACTTTGCGTTCAGGTCTCTGAGATCACCTGTTTCAGGTCGCGGGCCAAAGACTGTTTCATTATCAGAACAGGCAATGGCGATAGCTACAGACTTTGACTTCTTGATATTTCCGGAGAAGTAGGAAGGTGCTAATGCATCTGCTGAGTTACTATTGAAGACAGAAGGGGCGCGAAAGCGGAGGCCGGATAGGTTATGGGAGCAGCATGGGATGGCGAGGAATGGCGAGCATGAGATTGCTGCAAGGAGCGGGGTCCACGGTGTGAGTTCGTCGGCGTGGTTTGATATGATGAACGTGCCAGTGGGGAAGATACCGTTATGCCAGGGTGGTACATTTTCAGCAGGTTTGCCTTTATCTGATGAGGGCCGTTCCGATATGATGCCACCGTTGGCATGATCTAGACTATCCGAATCTTGTGATGCCTCAAACAGCGGTTGTGGGATAAGTATCATCTCTTTGAGCCTGGGCTGAATGCATGCATCAAATGTATCCCACGTCTTCCGCCTACGGGCATCGAAACCCCAGCCTCGATATCCTTCTCTGACGAGCACGTCGACCAAGACTCCATTCCCACATCCAATGTCGACGAAGCCCGGAAACACTGGTCTTTTCTCTACACGTTCGGCCTCGTCTCCGCTTGTCCACGAGTAGTCGGCTCTATACATATCTTTCCAAAGCTCGATTAAAAAAGCAGCGATGCCTAAATCCTCAAACACATGTTTACTCGGTTCAGTCTTCTCCACCCAGCGATCACACAACCTCTTTGCATGCCTTTCTTTGAGCTCCGTGTATCTGTCCTGTACTCTCTGCTGGGAGACTAATTGATCGTGATTCACTCTCTTAGTGTAGCCAGCCAGCTGGCCCTGACCATGCTTGTGCAAAGTTGATAGAAGGTTTTGACCTGTTCGGAGGAGGCGTGAAGAGAGTGGGAGTGACTCAGAGGGAAACAGTCGGTAGTGCAGGGAGATAGCACCTTGCTGGCTCTGGGATGAGGTTGAGGGTCTCGATGAATGGAGGTATGCTAGTGACTGTACTCTGGGGTGGTACCATGGGATCTGTTCGACATCAGGGGCATGTGGTATGTAGAGGACGATGGTTTCTTCAATGTCACTGTCCTTTGCGGTAGATTGTAGAAAGACGCATGTCTGAGCGATTGGCTTGTCTAGCTGTGGGTTGCGAGGTACCATCTGCCTGACAATGGTCCTCTTGACCTGGTAGCCGGGAAGTTCTCCGTTCCTAACATTGTATGTCCGTAGGCTCTTCTTCAGCTCTTCCTCGTCCAACTGCACGTCTACCGGCTCCACATTCAAGCTATCATAGATGACATCGGCTCGAAAGAGTAAGCTCGAATTGATGTTCGGATTCTTGATCAGATTAAGAGACACGGATTCGAAGACGTCGGGTGGGAAGTCGCAAGATTTCTGGAGAACGGGAAGCCAATCTTCTCCAGGCAATCGCTCCAAGGGATCAACGTCTGCTCTCTCCGGGGTATGCACGTCAGAGTCGCCGCCATTTAGCGACATTGATAAGGCCTCGTATGGCGTTGCATTGCATGCTTGTTGGATTGTGATAGTGGCGCCCTAGGTGCTCGTTGGCGGCCGTTTAGTCAGGAACGGCCGGGAGCCCTTCCCCGAAGACTTGTCAGGGTTAGGGTTACCGATCATCCAAGCTGTCAGTGTCAGTGTCAGCTTGAGCTTGAGCTTCCATTGTTTTCGTGCCGACCCCGTTGTACAACCGTCAATTGACAACGCTCGTCGCGCCATTTCCCTACTATACTATCCCCTACATCACCTCCAAGATACCCAAACACCATATACACAATGTGGTCCTCCCCAGCCGCCACCACGGGCTCTGCCAAGATGTCCTCCTCAACCAACGGTACGTACCTTTCGGTGTATTTACTCACCGTGGACCGCTGTCGCGTTCGCGTGTCTTCCTAAAGCAAACCCTCATACACCTCTATTAACTCACTACTCATGCTCCATTGACCAGTCATAAAGCTAACCCAACCCCCAACCCAGCTCCCCTCTTCTCCACCACCCTAATCTCCCCCTCAGTAAAAACGGCTCTCCCAGAAAACTACACAATGCGTCCTCTCCAGCGCTCAGACTACGCCGCCGGCGTGCTCGATGTGCTAAAAGTGCTCACTACAGTCGGCGACATCACCGAAGAAGCATGGACAGAGAGATACGATTGGATGGCGAAGAGGGGGGACGAGTATTTCGTGCTGGTGGTGTGCGATGGGAGCGGGAAGTGTGTGGGGACGGGGTGTGTGCTTGTTGAGCGGAAGTTGTGAGTGTACTACTACAAATCTGCTGCTACGGGCTGCAGAGATCATAGTGGGACATCAGGCTGACATGTCGAGCTCCGCAGTATACACAACTTAGGTCTCGTAGGCCACATCGAAGACATCGTCGTCAACAAAGATCAGCAAGGCAAGAAGCTCGGGCTGAGGATAATAGAGGCACTAGACTACATAGCCGAGAAGGTGGGCTGCTACAAGGTAACACCACCCTCCTCGTTCTCCTCCTTCCATTCAAAACATCCGCCGCGTATAACGGTGCAAGAGCTCTACTCTCCACATCCCAGCTAGCTGACATCTACCCTACAGACAATCCTAGATTGCTCCGAAACAAACGAAGGCTTCTACGTGAAATGCGGCTATAAGCGCGTCGGGTTGGAAATGGCGCATTACTACGAGAGTAAATGACTACAAGATTCTGCTTCGAGGTTGGAAAGACTCTAGGAAAAACGTTGTATACTGGACGAGTTTTCCCTCGGTCCTGGGCAGGACACTTTGACTGCTGGGGACAACGAGGTAGCTTTGAGTTCTTGGGTGCTATTGGCGCAGATGCGCTAGGTATGATATAAACGGTGATTGCATATGAGACGAGGTTCATGAAATAGAATAGAGGGACGAATGACGTCCTCTTAAGCGGTTTTAGCCCTTAGGTAGCACATCGGCATAGAAAGCGAATTAACAAGAAACCAAAGCTTCATTCACCGAGATGGGAATACTGAGCTCTTTTGTTGAATCGACTGAGCATTCATAATTAGCAGAGCATTAGTATTAGCTAATGTTACATTTTGTTCAATAGCACATAACATAAGCCGACTGCTTGAGTCCCGGCCCCCAAGCTCCGAAAGCATCTAATTTTCCATCGCGCATGCACAAGAGCATCAAGAGATTCGTGTTCCGAGCATTTTCCGTCAAATATGGGTAGTCCAATGCCTCGAGGACTCCATATCGAGCAAACTCCGCAAAAGTGGTATTTGTAGGTGGTGTGGAGAAGCGAAGTAAAAGTTGTATGTGCATGAACATGCCTCGGAGAGGAAGCGAGAAGCGAATGCAGCCGGTCATGTACGTCAGATTCCAGATTAGACTCGACCCAGGAGCATGGATCCAGATCCATGCACGTAATCTGCAAGATCGACCTGGATACGGTCTTGCATGTGCAGGTGGCGCTAGTAAAAGTTTCCTGCGGGAAGTGCACAGAAGATGCCAACGGAGATAGCGGTCACGATCAGTCCACCAGCCATGGCCTGGAGGAATATCGTATCCTGGATTTGGCGAAGCGCAGGCTCCTGGATCCAGACCTCACGATCGAGGATTTTCCGGAGGATATTTCGCTTCTCGTATTTGGCGATCCAGGGCTCGTCTTCGTAGCTGTTGGTGCTACCCATAGTCTCAAAGGAGCCCTTGGTCATGTCAAAGTTAGAGTCGTCGTCATCTTCGGCGAAGAGTTCCCAGGGTCGCAAATGGCGGTGGTGCATGCCGTGGAGGACCTGTACTATGTCAGAGGCTTTTTCTTCGCACAAATTAAGTCTGCGCAATGCTTACAATGCACATGCCCTTCCAAGCACAGATCAAGGTTGCAACGCCAAGCATGAAGCCAAATGCGGAGAGTACTCTATAGCCACGGCTGGCATTGCTTAGAGTGATGAGGACCGCAGTGATGAAACCTGCCATGATACCAAAGACACCAAGGCCACGTGCAAAAATAACACGAGGTCGGTTGCCGTTGCATATGGTCCAGCGAATGAAGTTGGGATGAGCTTGGTGACGAAGGGACCATTCCACCGTGTGAACTACCTTGGCGAACGCGGAAGGATGTGTGGTGTTCGCCAAGGCGTGGAGTAATCTAGATCGCTCTTTAGATGAGAGATTGAGTTGACGAGAAGCACCATCTGCTATGTAGATTGCAATGATACGTGAGACCTCCTCCCGGAACGGCTGGATGGTGACTGCCAAATTGTTAGTATTGGCATACTCGAAAGGTATCGTCCCTACTCACATGGCTGCCACTTGATGTCGGCACCCTCGAAAGCGCCTGCCGCTTTTGTCTGGAAGGATTTGTTGGTGTGAGAGTGTAGTGTAGAGCCATTGTCACTCCATGCTTTCTCAGAAGGACATACGCTCTCTCTATCGCCGTTGGGAGTTCTCGGTGGAGTATTGAATGGGTTTGGCTTCGCTTCCACAACGCTAGTCACGACTGGTGCAAAGTCCGTACCCTTGAACACGGCAGCAGTCTCGACACTGAGTTGCTGCTTCGGGGCAGATGGTGCCTGTGCATCCGCTTCTGCCTGTTCTGCTGTCCATACTGGAGCAAGTGCACGCTCGCTGTCGGGACGCTCGGAGAAACGTTTGGTGTAGTCTCGGTACCATAAGAAAAATTGGAGGTTCTCTGCGGCGTGTTCGATATAGACGAGGTAGTTCATGAAGTCACGGACGGTACATGGCTAGGGATGGCAGAATCAGCTTAGTAGCTTTCACAATAGGTAAAGTGATGGGCTCTGGGAAAGATGATGACAGCAGTAGATTGTTAATTGTTGATCGATCTGAGACGGTGACAACATAACACCAAGGCAGATGGGCTCGTGGGCCACTCTTGCATCTCAGACAGGGAGGAGGGCGACTCACTGGACAGGTGCCTCCAGCAATGATGCGGTCGAAGGACAAGGCATCTGGGATACCAGAGATAACACAAGAGCCTCGTGAGGATATGGATCCTTCGTCAATGGACTTTGTCTTCTCGGATCCGTTGATTGATGTTCGAGCCGAGTCGACATGTGGAGGACGACGGTAGGAGAGGGAGTAGACCATGCTGAACGAGAGTGTTTTTGATCTGGTGAGGGTTGCAAAGAGAATGGACGCCCAAAGAACAGGACAGAGGAGAGGAAAGAGCAATGAATGAGGGCGTTCAGCGAAAATGCTTTTTTTGAAGTGTTCAAGAGGGAAGGAAGTCAGAAATCAAAAGTCAAGTACGAGTCTGTGGAAGATCGGCAGCCTTATTTTCTATCCGAGGCACGGTCCAGAATCCAGATGCCACAAGTATACCCACGCTTTTGACGGCTCTTTCCACAATGTGAGGCTACCTTACCTTGCACTGGCACCAGGAGAATGTTCGAGCTGCAAAAAGTCACACTTGGACCAACGTCGAAGTGGGAAGCTGGCCTACGTATATGAAGCCCCAAACTCTGGCGGAAACTATCAACACTATTGTTACACGCCGAAGCCCCGCATCGGAACGATAATACTTAGTGTTGAAGTGTATCTTAGGCACGGGAGGTCTAGTGAGAACTTACCTCATCATCATTCGTGAAGATGCCAAGCTTGCCTTGATATTCATGCCCGGCACAGGCCGGGGAACGAGGCTATCAGCCGCTTCTCGCAATCCCAACACAACATCGAGATGAGCTCTGTGCAACGGTTCCAAAGAGCTAGTATGTACTCTGGAACATATGTCACGCAATGCTGTAGTAAAAGCGAAGCATTGTTGGCCCTCATTGCAATGAGCTCCATCAAGGAGTCATTTCATTCCCTAACACGCTCATGGTGTCAAGAGCGACAGATGCACCCATTCAGGAGAGCTCTCCGGTCAGAGAGCGTGGGGTGGGTCGATCGAGCAATTGGTGGCGTCAACGTCCCAAGCTGACGCCATGCTCGCGTGGTTCTCTCTGCGAATCATGTGCTCGCACCAGAGCTCCGTGTGCGCAGTAATCGCGGTCTAGAATGCTCTGGCGCCTCCACATTTGATTGTGAAATGGAATGAGGTCAGATAGACTTTTGAAGCTAAGACCAAAAATAAGGTATCGATGTAATGAGGTGGCGCTACCGACGGCCGCCGAGATGACCCTGCCAAGCTGCATAACCCGGGAGGCACTCGTTCAACGACACACTCTTCTTGTTCTTCAAGACTTTTACTGTTCTTCGAAGACGACCAATGCATTCGACATTGGCCTCTGAGACTTTTGAACTTGTTTATACCACACCTTCTATACCATGAGACTCCAGCCGTCTTATGTTACGAATCCCGGGTCTCTAACGTGGCATCGTCCGATTGATTTCCGCTAACAAGAGACCATCTCGGCAAGTGTGGACATGGATCGCCCAAGAACCTTGAAACCCTTTGCTGGGGCACGCACGGGCCAAAGCCCTCAAGATTCCAGCCCTTGTCGGGCTCTCTCTAACGGTTTGTTGGTTGGGCTAGCCCGGGTTTCGAGCGGGAAGCCGCACAGAATCTCCACGTGGTACCTGGAATTAGTGACACGTCAAGGTTCGAAAGTTGGACGCTCCGTTACTCAAGTAATAACTCTTTTAGCGTATAAAGTCTAATTAATAGGTGTAAGTTGCCATCCGATCCTGTCCGGCCCCTAGACGCAAGTCGCTAAGGTAGACACTAACAGTTTAGTTTGTTTGACTTTTTAAGGTACAAGATGCAGGTGCCACGATTTCAGCACTGCATAGACTTTGACTACCTTATGTAAGGGACGGGAGACAGGGCAATAACAAATACTTGCAGGATCAGCCACTGGACCCTGTACAAAATGCAAAAACAACAGCTATTGAGGGACTGACCGCTGGAACCTAATCTTACATAGTCTACACTTGTCCAACTTTAACTTTAGTGTCGAGCTGTAAGAAGAATACATCTTGCGCCCGCGACATGACCAATTCTATGATCTCCCGACTACGATTCGAGACAGGCAACGATGGTAGCGACTTTAGTCTGCAGACACCAATTCGTCGTCTTCATTACTGCACATGCTCGTTCGTCTGCAGATGCTGTGCCGAAGGGGTCGAACAGAAATGACAATAAGGAGGTAGAAAAAACGGCCGACTCCTCGCTTGTACATTGCTGCCTCCTAACTTGCGCTCTTCTTTAAGCCGAAACATCTGATCAGCGCCAGGATCGGAAGTGACAACCTACATCCAGGGAGTAGCGAATCATTCCTTGCCTTCATTTCCTTTCCCCCCGCCCGTCTTGCGGGTGAAAGAAGCGTTCACAGATATGATGAATCTGTATCAGTTGCCCTCGATACCCGTTATCTGGCTAGAATTCTGCTATTGGTTACCTTAAATCCTATCTAATGATTGCTCGCAACATGTCCCTAGCTTCGTAACATGTGTCGGCCCAGATGCTGTGCATCTAAGACTAATGAACATGATATCAAGAGGCAAGGGCTGCTGCGCCTTCACTGAAATACTGGCCCCAAGCGTCTGCTGTCTCATATCTCCATCTTGTCTAGCTATATACCGAAAAGCTCTTGTAAAGAAATATGCTAACATCTTTCCACACCACTTCTTTCATCATCTTGCCGTTCCCAGCTCCTTCGATACATTCTGCTCCGATTGCCAGAATTCCGTGCGATCCATTTTGCCCTCTTCTCCTAAATGCTGTTCGTCCGCCTCTAATGGCAAAAGGTTTATACACATGTGGGGTAGAAGTCCCCATGAATATGACATTTTCGGGTACAAAAGTTGTCCAAGAATGGCATTGTCTCTGCACAAAGACCAACACGATGTGACAAATGCTTCATAATGACACCCGATCAACACGATTACGGGAACAACGCCTGTATTGCCCTCATACGGCAACTCAAACCCTTTGCATTCACTCTCATACCCCACTCAAGTGAGTCAACACCCGGCAAGAAAGAAACTCCTCCTTCACAGCACGATCACCCCATCAACATCCATCATCCTTCACGTCAACACCCAACATGGCACGAGTCAAGCCAGCCTCGCGCTTCCCACAAAGGCCAGCTCCAGCCTCATGGCCAAACAACATAAGTATCAACAACCACCGCGTCCCAACTTTCCACATTCCTCGAGCAATAGCACAGCATAGACGTCGTGACCCAGCCCGCGCAGCAACAAGAGCGAAAGAAAAAACCAAGCAACGCGTCGCAAAAATCAAAGCAGCCCGTCGTCGCGCTCGTGCTAACAAGAAAGCAGCCAGGCTAGCATCCCTCGGCATAACAGGTGCACAGCACAACCTTTGATAACCCCTTGACACATGCATTGCGAATACTGATCTCGAATAGAGGATGACATCGACTGGACCAGATTCCAACAAGACTGGTTCGCCCATATCCACCTCTGCCAAAGTTGGGTCCAGACCGCTTTGTCCAGAGGCCGCTTCAGTACCCTCGTTGCCGAAGAATTGAAGGAATACTACACGGCGCGCAAAATGTACCGGGACTTCGCGCTTACTCATCTCTCTGATCAAATGAAGTCGGCTGTCAAGAGCTGCGAGTTGGAGCTAGGCACGGATGTGGAGTGGGCGCGGAAAGCGAGTAGGGGGTGGGGAAAGTGGGGGGCGAAGGTTGTGGGGATGATTGAGGACATGGGTGAGGATGAGGCGTTTAGGGGGTACAGTCCGCTTTGGGATGTGGGGGAGAGTGATTTGGAAAGCGATGTTGGGGAGGATGCGAGGTGGGGGGTTGATGGGGGGTGGCGCGATGTTGTGGAAGAAGTGGTGGAGGAGGTGGATGAGGAGGGGTGGTTATTCGCTAATGGTGGTGAGGGGGAGGGTGACGGAACTGTGGGGCTGGAGCAGGCGGGGGATGTAAGTTTGCTGTTTCCTGATGGAGGAAACGAGAATGCTGCTGGTCAAGGACACGGGCTCGTGCCGCTGCAGTGGACTGGTGAGGATCTGGGCGATGTATGGCCGGAGGTAGGTGATGCTGACTATGACTTTGATTTCGAGTCAACAGCTGTGGATGCACCAACAGCGGGCGATATCGACACGGAGTCAGACATTGACCTATTCGCATAACGGAGGTGAAAAAGCCGGTACGACCAGCTACCAGCGCTCAGCCAGTGTAAGTGGCTTCCCTACCATTCCCCAAGCACCGTCTTTGAATCCGTCCGTCGTCGTCACACCGTAGCAGCCAGTCTTTAGCGTGCACGAGATAGTAACGTCAATGAAGAGAAAAATCAATACGTTGGAATCACGAGATCTGTCAATCCCCTTCTCAGTGAACTGAAGACCTGAGCCCGGCAACAAATCCCATTGCTAACAGGATTTCGTACGCCTGACCTAACGCGCTGCATCTTGTATATTCGCTTGAGTACGTCGTATCGCTAATACATTTACCGATGCGAGGGGATGTGGATGAGAAAGAAGGCTAGGAGTTGTGTAGTGGGAAAGGAAGGGCAGGGAGGCATGGGGTAGGCGGTGGGATTTGATTATGGGGTATCGTGAGGTGGGGAGGGGAGGGTAGGTTAGGTATTCGCGTGGTGGTAGGGGGGTGGGTTAAGATGTCTAGGTTGGGAATGAAGGGTTAGGTGAGGGGAGAAGGGTTATGCGGTGTCGAGTTCGGGGTGTTGGTGGGTTGGATTGGATGAGTATGAGCTGTACGGCATGGCGTGGAAGATGGAAGCGAGAAGCGTACTGCATGGCCATCATTACGTTGTTGTATAACAGTGTTCATATTTCGTGACTACCTCTATCAAGAAGAGCAAGAGCAAAAGCAAAAGAACAGTGATTCAAGACATTCCGCGCTAGACCCCCTACTCATTGTACTACGATACCCTGATTCGCACACACCTGCTCCGCAAACTTCGTGATGGTAAGAGAAGGACCCAGCAGCTGCTGAAAGGGGATATCAATCGCCAACTCCTTGAAGATCCAAGTCCTCAGTTCCGCTCCAATCATGCTATCAATACCATAACTCGCTACTGACTTTCCATCTTCCTCGAAGTCCTCTACTGCAAGCATCAAGATTCGAGCAAGTTTCGCGATGAAATGCTCCTTCACCGCCTGAATGGCCTCTGTAGGTGAAATGTCGCCACCCTTGATCGTGGATAAGATGGTCTGAGATGCGCCAGCACCGGAGGCATCACTGCGTTCAGATTGCATGGCATGGACGATGGTCTTGAAGCGTGGATCTTCGGTCCAGAAGCTGTCGACATCCTCGCCAGCTTCGCTGATAGCTTTGTGAAGTTGAGCGGGGTCGAGACCGACGACAATATGGTCGGCAGTACCCGGACGCTGTTGCTCGATTATTGCGACTTCAAAAGCGCCAAGCAGGTGCTCTTCGTCAATACCGTACATGCCTTTTCGCTTCAGCGCGTCTTCGAGTTCAAGATTCTCTGCCACGACGCCAACGCCGAGGACCATAGGTAGGATGACAGATGCTGCAGGCTTCTGCTGAGAGCGACGGTGCCGTGCGAGAGAGTCTAAGTAGCTGTTCGCAGCTGCGTAATTACTTTGACCTGGAGTACCAAGAGTGCCGGAGACGGAGCTGGTCATCACGAAGAAATCAAGGGGAACCGCTTCCAAGGCTGCATGGAGATTCATGGTCCCTTGTACTTTGGGCTTCGTTGAGTCTCTCCAGTTCTCGTACGGCATGTTGTGGAACAATCCATCCTAGAGCAGTGTCAACATCATTATGTCCATCACAAAATCCGAGTGCCTGGCAATTACATACCTTGAGAACCATCGCTGCTTGAATGACTCCGCGGATGGGACGATCACTAGGCACCTCTCTAACAGCCCTATCTACATCTGATCTAACACTCGCATCGCCTTTCATCACCTGCACATTAGCTCCAGCCGCCTCAAGTGCTGCAACGAGAATGGAAGCCTGCAGAGAGTCGGCGCCAGATCTCGAGAGAAAGGCAAAGTTACGAGCCCCTTTCTTCATCATCCAGGAAGTCAGGCTACGTCCGAGACCGCCAAGACAACCAACTAGGAGGTAAGTGGCATCAGATGATAAGCTTAATGCTGGGCGCGTAGGCAGCATATCCAACACACCGTCTGAGACATCGTGCGCGATGACGGTCTTGCCAGATTCGAAGTTGTCAGAGAACGAAGCGACACAAGTATTGAGCTCTGTCAGGTTCTTGACAGAGAAGGGACGTAGTGCGGATATGACGTTTTGGCGGTAAAGGCTTACCGTAGACGCCAGCAATCCCGATAAAATGTCAGGTTTGCATGCGTACAGGTCCAGCATATCGAATGCCAAGTAGTTTGCTCCTCGGTGAATGGGTATCGTATCGAGAACGCTCCGCGAAAGGACGTTCTTTCTACCACAATCAACAAAACGGCCAAATGGTGCAATGTTTCTCCAAGCTGCCCTCGCAGTCGAGGCGTTTACCCAACCAGAACTGAACATAACGTCGACTTTGAGCTGGCCATTCGCCTGTACCAGCTGCACGAGCTCCGACTCCAACAACACCTGGCCCCTGTCCAGTCCGAATTGAGACATGACGGCATTGACATGTGTCTTGGCATCGACCATAACGTAAGGGTAACCACCAAGTGCAAGTGCCAATTTGATCGCGGCAGCACCCGCCAGTCCAGTACCATGCAAGATGAGTGCGGTCTCTCCGGCCTGCAGGTTTGCAAGTGTTTTCAAACCATATAGAGCCGCTCCGTACGCCATTGGAAGACTAGCCATCTCGCTCAGAGACTCGGTATCCTCGACTCCTTGTAGGAGATCTTCGCGGACTCGCTGAATGGTCGCAAATTTGTCGAAACTGAAGCCGACAACACGATCACCAACTGCAAAGTGCTTGACAGCAGATCCAACCCGCTGCACGATACCACCAATCTCGTGGCTGAAGGTGGTAGGATAGTCTGAGCCGGAGATGATAAGCACATCTTCTTTGTTGAGGCCAGTAAACGAGACTTTGACTTCAACTGCTTCTGGGTCTATTGTGGTTTGAGCGCGATGATCATCCTCGAACACGACCTTCCCAGAGCGAGGCTCGCCAATGATGTGTTGCTCAGGATCGAAGTGTTGTTGTCTGATGTCTGTTTCGTCCAAGGTATACATCTCATTGATGGTTTCATTGGGGACGAGGCGGCTGATGTAGAGTTGACCCTCTGAGACACAATACTCGTTTTCCGTTGAGACAGCCTTTTCGATCTGTTGCAGAGCCTTCTGCGAGATAATGCGTGCAATATCGACTGTAGACGTATTTTCCGTGTCAAAGTCCATTGTTACCACATTCAACGACACCTGCTCGGACGTGAGAGATCTTAAGAAGCCAGAAGCCATGGCTTGTTCGGGAATTCTGCCCGTAGAAAGACCCCCGGCTGAAGCCCACATAATCGAATGGGCGTCACTGGTAATCCTCTGCAATACAGCAAATTCTGTCTTCGTAATTGTCGAAAGAAGTGGGCTTTCAAAGTCTGTAAGCATCACGATGTCTTTTACAGCGGGTATGGAATCTTGGAGCTTAGACGTGAGAACTTTATAGCCGAAGCTTTCGAAGAGATCTTTGACATGAGCCAGAACAGCTGGAGGCTTCAGGCGATATACAAGTAGTATCTTGTGCGAAACGCCGTTGGTCATGACATTTGAGGTGGCGTCAATGGCGTTGGCTACGATGAAACGATTCCCCTTAGTCGCGCTGAGTTCCAAGGCAGTCTGCAAAAATTTAGCACCTTCCAGACTTTCGAGCAAGGTTGGGTCTGAGAGCTCAAGAACTGCTCGGCCGCCGGCTGTAAGTAATTTTCTTATGCTTAGGAGATCATTCGAGGAAGAAACTGATGCGATGACAAGATCAAAAGAGAATTCCTTGATGGCCTGAGATGCCAAGTCCAAAGTTAAGTCCACGGTCTGCACCTTTGCATTCTTGCAATTCCCAAGCTTCTGTGCTAGATGCTCAGTAGCCTCCGCTGTTTTCTCTGTTACAGTGAAGTGGAGATCTGGAACCTTGTCTAATAGGGGTTCGGCATGCTCCGAACCTATCTCTAGGACTCGGGTACCAGGATTTTTGAAGTCGGCTAATTTGATATATGATGGGATGTCGAGCTGTTGCGAGTTTCCAAGCGAGTCGAGATCGAGCTCCCAAACCATCTCTCCATATGGTCGAGGTCTTGATGGCTCACTGGCGCGTTGGGGCACTGCAGCCTCATACAAAGAGCACCGCATGTCACTGATCTCCATGAGCACCTCGCCATCGCTCGCCACCAACTGGCTGCCACCAACAAACGAGCGAAAGCCTCGTTGGTCGATCCATGAAAAGGCTTGCGCAGTGGAAGCGTTGATTTGAGAGTCCGTGGGCTTCCAGATGGCTACTTCGTCAACTTGTATTGGTACAGCGCCGCAAGACATCGCCTTTGTTCGTCCGGCGTAGATAGCCACGATTAGCAGTTGCAGGCAGGAGTCTATCGATGCAGGATGCAATACGTGGCGCGATTCCCCAGTCATGTTCCCCACCTCAGTTTTGACATGAGTTTTGCATGCCGCAATATACGTCTTCCCATCGAAGTAAATATCATCCATGTCCTGAACGGTAGGGCCATAATCAAAACCAACATCTTTCAATGCCCTGTTCCAGGCTTTTCCAGAAGCTCTTTGAGGTAGATTTGGGATTGTCTTCACTGAGGGTCGTTGTGGACGAGTGTTGATACCGATACTGCCGGCCATATGATTGTTAGGATGTCCGGTGTCGGACATAGAAGACACATTGAAATCCCACCATGCGTTCTTAGCTTCGCCCTCACCGTGGAGTGAGGGACGCATTGTCAGCAAGACTTCGACACCTGCGTCGTCGTCTGGAGTGACTAAAGCATTCTTGATGGCTATGTCTCTCAATACGTAACCTTCAATGGTGGCTGGAGAGGATTGCAACTCGTTTAGCTGCGTGATGGCCTCCATTGCCATGGAGAAATAACCCGCAGCAGGAAAAACGGCCTCACCACCCAAGAAATGATCCTGCAGCCAAGGTAGATCTCGAATTCGTAGCACATTCCGCCATGTCGGCTCGGCTAAGGAGCCACCAAGTGTCATTGAGCCTAAGAGGTCGTGACGGGGAAATCTGGGTGCGCGATGCTCGCGGCTTTGACGTGCTTCAGCCCAAAACTTCTTTCCCTCATCCCATCGGTAGGATGGAAGATCCACAATCAGGCAACCTTTTTCGCACGATATCTTCCCACTTCCAGAGGATTTCTCAAGTGCAGTGAGGCGTTCTATGTCCAATGGAAAGTTGCGCAAGTAAAGCTCACCAGCTAATGTGAGGAGAGATGACGCAGAGTCTGCACCTCTGATCAATGTCGGGAGATACTGTATGTTTTCAAATTTGTACTCAGCCTTGATTTGTCTGATAGGTCCGGACAGGGCCGAGTGAGGTCCAACTTCGATCAACATATCAACCTCGGCAAATTCTGGAGCCGTAGCAATGGTCTGCACGGCTTGATTGAAAAGAACAGGGTTCAGAAGGTTGGCGCTCCAGTAAGTCTCGTCAAGAATCGTTTCTTCAGACAAGATCGAATTAGTGACCGTAGACACCATCTTAGCGTCTACTGATAAAGGGAGACCCAGGGGCATGTCTAGTCTTGCGCGGCGGGCCAACGCTTCATACTTCGCAGCTGCAGAATGCATGTGATGTGAATGATACGCCTTTCCATTGGTGTTTACTGATCTGGCGAAAACATTGTCCGCTGTAATATCCTTCTTCAGTGTCTCGAGCAAGTCAGCATTGCCGCTGAGTGTGACACCTGCAGGTGAGTTGTGGCACGCCACGACCACTTCATCATTCGCTTCCTCGAGATAAGGCTTGATGGCTTCGGCACCGAGACCCACAGCCAGCATGGCACCATTCGTGTTAACGTCGCGAACGACTTTGCCTCGGTAATAAGCAAGTATGATGGCCTCGGAGGCCGAGACCAGGCCAGCGGCAAATGCGGCCGCAATTTCGCCTGATGAGTGGCCGCACGTCACTTTAGGTCTGATGCCCCATAGTCCAAGGAGCTGCACTAGCGCGACCTGGATGGCCGTGCAGAGAGGTTGTGAAAACTCAGCCTCATTGACCCGGGAAGATTTTGGATTTTCAAGGAGAGCGTCCTCCAAGGTCCAGTCAGGTGGGTCTTCAAGATCGCCAAGCGCCATATCAAGGTATCTGATGCTTCGCAGAAAGCTGGGATAGTATGTCATAAGCTCTGCTCCCATTCTAGGCCACTGTGCTCCTTGGCCTGTAAAGACGAACCCAACTGAGGGCGTTTTCTTCTTCTCAGCGAATATAAACTCATTGAGGTTATCCTTGAATACATTCTTGATGTTCGCATGGCTGGCCACAACAATACCTCTGCTTTGAAAATGTGTCCGGCGATTAGCGAGAGTGTACGAAAGATCTAAGAGATTGTAATTGTCTGCAATACCACCATAGGCTTCGATGTTACGTTTTAGTGTTTGTTTGTCGTGCGCGGAGAAAAGCATCAGGTAAGGACGATTGCGATTGAATGCCCCTCTCGGTGACTTGGCTTTCGAACGTGTTGGCGACACATTGTATTTGTATGTCTGAGGCTGTAGGAGGAAGGAGTCGGCGCTCTCCACGACGATGTGTGCATTGGTACCACCATAGCCGAAGGAGTTGACGCTTACACGTTTGACGGGAAGGTGCGAGGGAAACGGAGTTGGCTCGACGGGGACTTGAACTTTCCACTTTTCCCAATCGATGGCAGGATTAGGATTGGCTACTCCCTTGGTAGGAGGGATGATTCCCCTTTCCACGGTCAGAATTGCTTTGATGACAGCGGACAAGCCACTTGCGGCTTCGCTATGCCCAATGTTTGTTTTGACAGCTCCAACAAAAAGTGGACCATCATGGCTCTGACGATTTTCGTTCATAGCGTTGGCCACAGCATGGACTTCAAGCGGATCTCCAACGGCAGTTCCTGTACCGTGACATTCGAAGTAACCCGTCAAGCGAGGATCCAGGAGGCCACCTCGCTCATACGCTTTCTTAATCACGTTGGCCTGGCCGTCGAGATTAGGATGAGTGATGCCTACAGCCGGAACTTTGCCGTTGCTGTTTGTTGCACTGGATCGGATGAGGCCTCGAATAGGATCACCATCACGAACAGCATCGCTAAGACGCTTTAGATAGACAGCCCCAACACCTTCTGCGCGACCATATCCATCTGCTGAAACATCGAAAGTGTGGCAAGTGGAAGTTGGGGAGAGTACGCCTAGCTTGGCTGTATTCATGTGCTGGTCGACAGTAAGCACGAGGTTGACACCTCGGACAACAGCAGCTGAGCATTCTTTATTCCTCAATGCATTGCAGGCATTGTGCATGGCGTAGACTGATGAAGAACAAGCAGTGTTAACCACGATACTTGGCCCGTTGAGATTGAACACATGACTGATTCTATTGCTGATAATCCCTGGGTCGACGCCTGTGGCAGCTAAGCTATGACGGAAAGAGGGTTCCTTGAAAGCCATCTGTTGGAAATCTGCAGTGAAACTGGCAACGAAGCATGCTGTTGATGATCCAGATATCTCCTGCAGTGTAATCCCGGCGGACTCGAACGTTTCATAGACGACTTCAAGGAGCTTGCGTTGTTGCGGATCCATCCACATTGCTTCGATAGGAGTGATACCGAAGAAAGTGGGATCGAATTCTTGAAGTGTTTCCTTTAAAAAGTAGCCACCACGAACACCAAAGCTACCTGGCCGGTCGTTATTGCTATGGTAGTGGGCGTCGATGTTAAACCTAGACTTGGGGACTCTAGGCATTTGACCCGATTCCTTGTTGATCATCATGTTCCAAAACTCCGAAGGCGACTTGACGTCTCCAGGAAGGCGACAACCTATTCATCCATAAGTCAAGATCCGTCGTGAAGATACAAACACTCAGGCTCGTTATTACCCATTCCCACGACAGCGATTGGTTCCAATTGCTCGCTCAGTGGCTTTTCCGAATATCCTGGCAGCGTGGCTCCTACATAGTTGATGTCGTCGGTGACCTGTTGAGCACCAAACGCACCATTGCTATCGAACTCGACATCTGATGAGCCAGGCGTTGAGCTGTCTCTAATGAACGGCATCCTGTGGCTAGTGTAAGGGGACCGCTGAGGTCATTCAATGAGTGAGAGCCAGGAGACAGATCATGTTCATTTGTTGTACCTGAATATTTGTCCAGACGTATGCAGAGTACAGAAACCCTTTAACATGCTGGAGTGATGGACGCGCACACTCGGCTACTACTTCACCTTACGCACTTCCGACTCTCTGTGGATTGCCAGCTGTTCCACTAGTGAAGGGGTCGGCCTTCCATTCAACCACTCCGTGCGCACCGGTGTCAGCGCTCCGTGGCCACCATCGCTGTTGCTGCGCTTTTAGCGGTTTATGGCTACCATCGTGATCATGGCTGACCCGCGACAACAGTACTCGTTGGACGCCACACGCAAGGGATGGAGCCTAGTAAAACTACTACAGGGAGTGAAAGGCCGCACGCAACGTTGTCAGCATATCGAGCCGCAGTATCGAAGAATTCATGTTCGGAGACGTCGGACTTTGGCACATACTCATCAGCTGGAACAACGACAAACGCCCACGACAGCTCCTGCCGTGCGCGGAAGATTACGTGCGCGGGGCTGATGGGATACGGAGCCATTCTGTGCCAAAACGGATAGTGTCGGCCGCCTAGCGGAATGCATACAGAGCCTTTGTTTGGCAACAGCGGTGATCGCACGGAAAAATTCAGGTGGAAGCTTCAAAGTATCCTGGGTCAGCGTGCACCCTCACTCTTCATACAGAGTATAGAGTTTGATGAAAGTGCACATGAAGTGCAATTCTCGTGTTGATGCGAAGCATGGAGCGGTTTGATGTCGTGGTTGTTGGTGCCGGTAAGACTTCTCTTTGCTACTATGATTGGCGGATTCCCGCGCGGCTAGGCGCTTTGCGATTCTCCCAATCAATAAAATACCCTTTGTCCCTTAGTACTATATCTGTATTCAAGACGGTAGTAGAGCTTGCTAATGTCAGTGACTACTAGGATGGAATGGTCTCATAGCTGCACGAACTTACCTAGCCCTCTCTCCTGACACGAAACTACTCGTCGTCGATGATGGCTTGTCCATCGGAGGATCATGGAACAAGGAAAAGATATATCCCAGTCTCTACGCGCAGATCAGCCATCCTCTATTCGAATACTCCTTCTACCCCATGAAAAAGGAGGGTGTATCTCCCGATGGCTATATACCAGGCACAACTGTGCATGAATATCTTGTCAACTTCGCGAAAGACTACGACTTGACCTGCCGGACACGTCTGAAGACCACTGTCTCGCGCGTCACAAGAGCCCTTGAGGGCCGCGGTTGGACCTTAGAGATCAGTGGAGGGCAACACATCAATTGCGATAAGTTGATATATGCGACTGGTCCTACCTCGAGCGCAATTGTGCCTTCCTGGCCGCAAGAGGGTTTTGTTAGCCCTATCATTCATTCCCAACAGCTCGGTGTTCATCTCGACCATATCCAAAACAATGTTCAACGGGCAACTGTCGTAGGTGCTGCCAAGTCATCGTACGATACTGTCTTTATGCTGCTTAAAGCAGGCAAGAAAGTAGACTGGATCATGCGCGATAGTCCATCCGGTCCTTTGTCGATTTCTGCACCCACATTCATCGGCCTTTGGAACACAGTCGACCATGTCTCGACTCGGATGGCTGCAAGCTTTAGTCCAAGCATTATGAACACATCTGGATTCTGGTATTCTTTTCTGCAGCGCACAATGGTTGGGAGAGCTCTCACTAAGATTTATTGGCGAACTTCCACCTACCTCTCAGCAGCACATGCTGGTTATTCCAAAAGCGAGGATGCGGAAAAGCTTAGGCCAAAGCCTTACGGCTATGGGTTTGTGAGCCCATTTCCACGTTGCAGACACTTATGGCTGCTGATACTACTGCAGTATGTTCTGGGGGAGCGGCGGCATCGGTATCGCGAGTGTGCCTGACTTCTGGAAAGTGTTTCACGCTGGGAACGTCACAGTACACCACACAGAGATAGAATCCTTTTCACATCAAGATGTCGTCAACCTGCAGAACGGCCACTCTGTCGCTACTGATATGGTCATCCTCTGCACCGGCTTCGACAAGGGTTACAAGGCTTTTACTAAGGAGCTTCAAGAGGAATGTGGCCTATACTATGACAATACCGAGTTTTCGAGATGGACCAAGCTCGATGCCAGGGGCGAACAGAAGGTGGACGAATTGCTGCCCTTCTTGCGGAATCCTCCAGTCTCTTCAACTCAAGCCAGGGCTCAGCCTGCGCACGGTCCCAGTAGGCATTATCGCCGCCTTATCGTCCCTCATCTCGCTGCTCAAGGTGATAGGTCTATTCTTTTCCCCGGATTGATCCATTCTGTTTTTACGCCTCTGACAGGGGAGCTGCAAGCACTCTGGGGCGTTGCATTCATGCTTGGCTGGCTCGAACTACCCTGTCAGGAAGAAATGGAGCAGGAGGCTGCTACTTTCAATGCCTGGACTCGCAAACGCTATCTAGAGCAGGGCAAAAAGCACGCTTACTTTATCTACGACTATCTATCCGTAAGTAAAAGCAATGTATTTCCCATAAGGATTACGCTCTACTAATACTCATCAAGTACATCGACACACTGACACAGGATCTTGGCCTCAATGTCAGTCGGAAGAGTAACCGATTCACGGAGATGTTCACGCCATACCGGCCCATTGACTACTGTGGCTTGATTGATGAGTACTTGGTATCGAGGGCGAAAAGAAAGTTATTGGCCTAGCAAGAGTGTATTGTTCTACCGTTGTATCGAGCGCGGAGATGGTGAGAAGCGCACCGTTCCTATGTTGCAACTTGGTAGGCACAGGGGCTACGTGCACTGTTCACATTCCGAATTGATCAGTATAGTGACCCCCATGATTGGGCTGAGGAGAAGCTTGCACACTTTGAACCTTGTCTCCAGTGCATCCTTGTTCCTTTACAATTCACTACTTCGAACTACACTCTTCACTACTCTTCGGCCAGGGAAAGAAATTCTGACATCTGTAATCTTCAGCGTTTGTGAAGTGTCTTCAAGGAATCCGTGAATTGCAGCATCGCCTGAACCATCTTCACCGAGTATAAAGTCATATCAGGCTGTGGGAAGTTATATCCAGTACATGAAAGACAGGGGCTATAAAGGTCTTATGTCAGAGGGAAGTAGGCATATATACACAAGGTTACCAGAGTCTATAGCTGCTTCTGGAACGACATGTACTTGTAGTCTCTAAGCTTCTGTGGAGAGAGTGCTTCCCATGCGCGTCCCGAAGTCTACGGAGCTTGAGAGCCCGTACTAAGCAAGATTGACCTTGAGTGGAGTGGATGCAGTCCTGGCGTCACTGGATTTAGCCCAGCTTTCGGCAAAACGCCCTTCAGATTGATCGAATTTGATGTTGTCAATTCTAGGGTTGGCTTCGGTCGCGATATCATTGGGGGCTCCCGCCCCTCGTCTGGGACAAGGAACAAGAACTTCATGTTTTTCCGGGGGGGGCGTCCCATAAGCGAGGCACTCAAGCGAGCCATTAAAGCGTATTCCCGCCTATCAAGCTGGTTTCTAGGGCCATCTAGGGGCCCGCGTTCTGGGAAACTTCCGCGGTGTAGGTATTGAAATTTCTTGATCGTTGACGAGCCGCCCCTATCTGCTTCTCACTATTCTTTCTGCTACGCCGTTCTCCTCGGATGATCTTACCATGTGCTGACTCGTAGTATACCAGATCGCGACCGTTCACCACAGTATGGTTGTGGTGTGTTGTTTGAATCTTCTGCGGGCGGCCTTCGTGGCCCTGATCCTTGGGCTCAGTGGCCCATATCCTGAGCCTTTGCATCGCACATCATACGAGACGGAGAACAGTCGGCAGGCGCGTCATCAATCCGTAAGCCATCTGACAAATTCTAGCGATAAGGGGACCGAGGAGCCGCCAGTAGCCTGACGATAATGGGGAACGTCGCACACTACGTCGGCATTTGTAGTCCGTTGGGAGCCAAACGGCCGTCTATGCGTACGAGGCTACAGACCGATGGACAACTTCCCATGCACGACATGACGTACTCAAGACCGAGTCACGATCAAGGCCGTCTTCCACAGGGAGCGTTCTTCTCTACCCTGGTTATAGTAGAATCTGCACCCGGTGTGCTTTAGTGTCAGTCACGAATTAATATCGTATATCAATTTTTGCTTTCCTACCAAAAATATCTCCATTCTTCTGTCGTTTAACAATGGCAGTGACCTCTAAGCCACCAGCTAGCAACGAACAGCCGTTCAAGGTAATTATCGTTGGGGCTGGTGTTGCAGGTTTGGTGCTCGCCCACTCGCTAGAACTGGCCAAGATTGACTATGTTTTGCTGGACAAGGGTATCGTGGCCCCACCCTGGGGCACAAGTATCACTATACACCCGCATGGCTGCAGGATACTACACCAGATTGAATGCTTAGATGCTGTTTCCAATCAGTGTGCTCCAATGGAGTTGTTCCACTGTCGTAACTCCAGTGGCAAGTCTTTCCTGAAGGACACCTTTTTTGACGCAATTGCTGCACGGTAAGTAATCCACAATGTTTGGCGTATGGCGCTCCTGAGAACTGAAAGATGATAGTACGGGCTACACAACTCTCACTCTTGAGAGAAGAGCTTTTCTACAAACCCTCTACGATCAGCTTCGTGACAAGTCCAAGGTCATCGAGCGAAGTCGTGTCGAGGATCTCATTCAAGAGGACGAACTCATTCGCGTGGTCCTTAGCGACGGAACAGAACACGTCGGAGACCTTGTTGTAGGAAGTGATGGTGTACACAGCAAAGTACGGGAGCTGATGTGGAGGAATGCGAATGAGTCGATACCGGGTTTCGTCTCAGCTGCAGAGAAAAGATGTAAGAGAGCCAACTATCCGTCCAACCCACCATTCATACCAGACTAACGAACTATCTCCTATATAGCGATGGTGACAACCTACAACGCCCTTATAGCATACGCTCCCATGCAAGCCGGCCTAGGAAAGTTTGACATGCACTGCGTTTCCAACGACAAATTCTCCTTCCTCATCTTATGCCAGCCTGACACCATTTTCTTCGTTGCACACTGCAAACTACCAGAGGATAAGCAATGTCGCTGGCCAAACCGCGCCCGGTATACGCAAGAGGATATGGACGCTCTTGCATTTAAACTTGCCGACTATCCCGTTTCCGAGTCATTACTGTTCGGAGAGCTATGGCGCAATCGTACCCGAGCTCACTTGGTATCTTTGGAAGAGGGCGTCCTCGATCATTGGTTTTTCGGCCGCACTGCGCTGGCTGGCGACTCGGTCCACAAGGTAGCTTGACTCACGCCTGCCTTACCAAATCATTTCCAGACTCTGTACATTTTGGCTAACAGTCCACGCACAGGTAACACCTAACGCCGCATTCGGAGGTTCCACGGCTATGGAATCCGCTGTCGCGCTCGCCAACACAATCGTCCGCACCCTAGCCCTACATCCTAACAAGAAACCCTCCAATGTCGAAATGCAACTCGCACTCCAAACCTACCAAGACTCACGCCTGGCACGCGTCAAGGAGATTTTCAATGTCAGCTGGATGCTGACTCGGCTACAGGCTTATGATGGCTGGCTTATGTACTTGGTGCAGCGTTGGGTAATGCCAATTATCGGCCTGGATTTCGTGGCGAAGAATGTCGCGCAGACGTGTAGTGAGGCGCCAAAGTTGGATTATATTGAGTTCAAAGAGGAAAGCGGAACATTGGGGTGGAAAGAGAAGAAGGAGGCGATGGTGGGGAAGGTGCTGTTGAAAAAGACGAAGAAGGTTGGGTATGGAGGTGTGGAGAAGATTTTACCGATGGTCTTTGGGTGTCTTATGCTGTTTACTTCGGCGCTTTGGTGGCTTCTTGGGAGCCAGAGCAAGCACGTCTTACCTGATTTTGCTATCGTTGCTTGATCGCATATCATAGATTGTATGCTATACATTTGTCTCCGAGCCTGCTTAGAAATGTATGATCTTATTCTGGCTGTGGTGCTTCGACTTTGGAAGCCTGGAGTTTCTAAATACCTTCCGATCATATAGATCATGACAAGTACTAGGTATGGAACTGGTATCCCAATGTCGACATTATCATCCAATGTCTCATATGAGGTATTCTCTTATACACTTGGCATGAAGTGCGACATTAGGGGGCGCCTGAGCAGATGAAGAGTAAATTCTGGCAAGTGTGAGCTGGAATATGCCGAAGACTAGGTAAATAAGATCACTAGTATGGATCCACCTTCGCATGGGATTCGGTGCATGTCATGATGATTGCTATATCGCATATCGAACGCCACCTTACGGAATCCTTACAACCGATACACCAAGCCTTCACTACCGCCGACCTGACTTTTACAGAGCTTTTCCCAGCCTCCTTCAAGTCCACTAGCTCCGGACATCCCTGCGCCCCAAACAATGCGCATGTCTGGTATACTAGCGTGGCGAGTGCGATACCATTCGTCCCATACATGCGCTAGCTTGTCGAAGTAAGCTTTTGCACCGTTAGCTTGCATAACCGCGTCTTGAACGCCTGAAGTATTGTATTGGACTTTGCCGAGTTTCGACATCGCTTCCTTTGCCGCGAGTTGCTCTTCGTTGGTGTAAATCTATCGCGTACCGATGATCAATAGCCGTTGGGAAGTCCATGGCGGAGGATCTGGGGTCTCACCTTCTGCTGACTACCAACCTGGATGATCACCACCTTCGGAGAGCGCAATGCTGCATGGTTATTGATCAATTCGAGCAGTTGGCCCAAACTATTGGCACGGGCGCCAAAATCCACAATGACTATCTTAGATGCCTGCAGTCCAGCCAACCAATCTAAACATTCATGAAGTTCGTTGTATGCGACTGTTTTCATGGGAAAAGAGGACCGCAGACTCTCTGCTGCTCTCGAGATAGGACTTGGTAAGGAAGTGACTTGGACCAATCCTAATGGTCGCCCCGCTGCTGGCCTTTGGGATAGATGGTATGCAAACGAACGAGCAGTTTTGGATGACGCAGAAAAACTGACAATTACTGCAGATGCAAGGTCCGCATCCCCAGCAGTCCAATTCATACCCATACCCAACGGATGAATTGGCGCTTGAGTCTGAAATTCTGGTGAGAAGACGTATTGACTGAGAAGGTAGGCGCCTTCCCAGACACCACGGAAGAGAGCGTTCCACGCCATATGCTCTATTTCGTCTCCACCAAAATCTGGTGAAGATGATGTGTCAGGGGACCTTTGAACCTCTATATAGCGGTTGTAAGTATTCATGAGTTTCTGACGAGTCTCAGTAATTTCAATCCAATGTCCTTTGGGTTCGGTCGCCTTGAGTCGGAGATCAGTGGGAACCGTTGATGTGGGCCAGAAGCCCCATAATACGGTACCTTCTGGGATCGACGTAGTGCTCTTGATAATGATGGCGTAACCCCATGCTGGAACGATTCCCCAAGATGCGACGTCATTATAAGGAGCTGGACAAGCGGTCGGCAATGGATATGTGTCCCACCTAGTCCCAAGGTCAATATAGTTAGCTCTCTCTTTGGGTCAGGCTAGCCGTCTCTTCGAGACCGATACGGTATTAAACAGCAGTATTGCTCCTTCTGATACCAATGAGTGTATTAGAACGCACCAGTGCAGGAAATGGCCGCTTCGGGCATAGCTTAGGTTGTTTGAGGTGAGGCTGATAAGCAAAGTGCGAACTCGAATGGAAGAGGGCGCGAGTTGCACAGCGGGCGAGCTTTGTATCTGGACAGTGAATGTAGCATGTCTTGCATTATCAATTTTGGATACAGCATGGACCTCCATGGTTACCGCGTTCTGACAGTGGCCTGCTAGAGAATGCGACTACTCTAGGGTTACTGATGTAAGATCGAACGCTGGAAGACGATCTACTCCTGTCACACTTAGGGTTAGGGTTATACTGGAAGATGGAGGAGGCGGAGAGCCAAGACGAGCATCGGAAAAAAAGCGGCCGACGGGAAGGCGCTAAGTCATAATAGTATAACAGTACCAAGGTCTCCGCTCATGCATGCCGCAGAGCTGCGAGCAACCCATAACATCAACCTGTACAAACGATGACCAGAGTGCGGAAGATGCGCCTGCTATACGAGCAGTGGCTGAGTCAAGTCGGAATCGGCCCCGGTTGTTGTTACCAACGACATGACAATCCACCTTCCTCTACTCGGGAAAGAGCAGCAAATCGGCCGCTTGAATGAACATTGTTACGTCTAATCGAATGAATGTCTCAAGCACGTGATATGTCCTGTGTCAGCAGGTTCTCTGCACTCATGCAACAAAAGGATTGATGAGGAAACTACAGACCATTTCCTGCGGTCGAACGACTCACCAAGTCAACATGGCAAGCACATCGCCGAAGCAGCTCCTGGCTCTTGGAACCCTAGGCTTCTGCCTACTATGGGGTGTCTCCTTTCTCAATGGTACTTTAGACAACATGGACGCTGTTATCAAACAAGGGTTTTTTCCTGGTGGTCGCAGCTTACGCTCAGTCTATACCGGCAATTCGTTGCTCGACGCTCGACTGACTTACCTTACTGCGTTCTACGAACCTCTCTCAAACGCTCTATCGGCAGGGCCCAGGCTGCTCTTCTTTGACCTGAACTTCATGCTCTCGTGCACTAATGCCTGGGTATTCATTGAAAGCCGCCGCCGAGGCGTGCGAAATATAGCTCTAAGACAGTGAGTTTATCACCTTGCCAACCCGATTCCTATCATGGAAGCTGGGTCCCCGTAGTACAATCTTGCTAACATCCCATAGCCCTGTGCCCTTCATGGTACTCTGGAACGCTATGGGCGCAGCTTTTGTCCAGCCATTCTATTTCTACTTCATCACCCAAAGCAAAGCCGCCTCCCGTGATCCTACGATTCCATTGAACGAAGCCATAGCACTGTTCATCACAACGCTACCCACGGTCCTCTTCCCATTGTTTCTGTTCGCGCCAGCCTGGCTCAAGTTCAGCACCTGGGATCATCAGGGTTACATTGCTATTTTCCAGGGGACGCCATTCTTAATCGTCGCCATTTGCTTGATTAGCATTGCACTGATGTTGCCGCGTCATGGGCTCGTGTCTAAGAAGGATGCCAAGAACCCGAACGGGGACAGGCCATGGATTGTGGCATCATTCATCATGGCTGGGACAATCGCTGCCGCTGTTCACATCTTCACCATTCTTCACTCACTTAACTCAAGAGAGCCAGACATGACGCTGACACGCCTCTTCATTCCTTCGATGGGCAAGGTCAACTCTTTCTCCGCGTCAGCTCACAACTCTACCTTAGCTTCTACGGGTCTTTCACGGAAAGGTTGTGTACTTTTGGAAGGCTTCCATCTCTTTACGCAATTTGACTTGATCGTTGTCGCTCTGTCTTGTATCGTCTTCACCCACTGCCTTCTCTCGAATTATCCCAAGATTGGTTCAAAGACAAGCTCGGGAGAACCCCGCCCGGCAGGAACAGGAGAATTGGCTTATATTGCCTTAGGCACCGTGGTATTCGGCCCAGGAGCAGCTGGATCTTGGGCCTTAGCCCTCCGTGAGTCAAGGCTGAGGGAACAGACTGCTCCTCGCAAAGCACAATGAATTGACCGGGGTTCAGCGCCGAATCAAGCATTCAAGAATATGCGTGGGGAATGGAAGGGACTGGAGAACCCAAGGATTTTTTTTGGTCAAGCCATGTTCTATCTAAGCGGGAGAACACCCCTATCTATGATATTGGTGTGGAAATCAATAATCTGACAAGCTTGTGCCTGTCTTGCAGGTTCTTGGCAGATATGCGATGTAATTTCTATGGCCGAAATAATAGACATGAGCAGATAAGAAGAACGATGAGACTGTTCAGCAAGTGTTTCTCCTTGTGCTTATCAGAGCGTCATAGCTACTGTAAGCTATAGGAGCGGGGTATCTGTTGCATCCTGGTTGCCTAATTGCTGTTCATGCGATCCCATTGTCTTTCTCCGCTAGTCACAGGCAGATTATCATGAAATCGACGGAGCTATCTATTAGTACAAGGGTAGTGAATAAAAGGGTACGATTGCGTCACCCGCTCAAGCCTTAGATCCGACTAGGTAGGCTAAAAGGATGATGATAAGAAGATAAGTAGATGAATGGATGGAAGGGCTAGGGGTCGGTACAAAGGCAATCTCTCGCGAAGCACCTTGTGCACGGTCGAGGTACGGCTCTATATCAACAGAATGATTAATCTGGGCTGAGAGCAATCTTCACAGCCATGCAACTTTGCACCAAGCAAAGATAAATTCTCGCTCTCGACTATACTATCATCACGATGAGTAAGACAAGTAACTCATACGATGGGACCTGAGGTTTCAGAGCTCTTGCCGCTGAGCTGCGGTGCTTGGAAGAACCTCAGCTTTCTTAGCGCAGCCCAAACTATCTCATTAAAATTGAGGCAGAGCGATCGGCGGTGGTCTGCCTGGAAATAGCGAGGTGCAGACGTATTTCTGCACCTATTACCCTAAGATTGCTCGCTCGTGTAGACCAAATGCTGACAGCATGAGAGATTGGGACAGTGCCGATCACGCAGAAAGTTTGTCCCTAAGAAGAACTATACCCGTGTGACTTTGATGTTCCCCAACATCTCCCTATCTTATCTCGTCAACATCTATAAAGTTCATACTACCCCGGAAGGGCGCCTGGAACGCGGGCCCCGAAGCCGCCCGGGCATCCCCAATACTTAGACACTTCCTAGGTCTACAATACTGGTCCTCAACAGATACATAGGCCTATACGCAGTTTCTCGCCCTTTATACAGTCGTATGGCCTCTAGAGCATACGGTGGGATTATTGTTGTACTGGCAAAGCCAGAAGGTGGTAGTCTAGGTAGACATAAAGTAGCTGTAGGCTCCTGCATTAGGGGCTCACTTGTGGGACACGCTTACCCGGGAAAGCGTGAACTCTGTTTCCATGTTTGACAGTTGACGAGCTTGTTATCTTCCTAATGCGAGTACTAGCTCTGAAAGAGTTAGACTTTGGCTTATCATTTCCTAGCACGACGGGGTTACCCTAGGTTGGCACCTTTTCGATCACAATCTCGGCAGTTGGCGAATTTAGCATATCCAAAACAGAATTCCCATTGCCATTGAGATTGAGAGTGTAGCTCTGTGTGACTTTCCGAAGACTTCAAGCCAAGAAGAAAATACATGTTGTATATACTACATCTGAATTTCGATCATTGACGATGTTCCTTGCCAGGCCTGGAGATGTCGGGTTCGCCGTTGATAGGATTAGGTAGGCTAAGTACGGACACCTTGGGCGGATACACTGTTAGGTTTCATGCAGCTGTTAGACCGCTTCGAGGGGGTATCCGCTCGGCGTAACTTAATTATGAAAAAGGGCCGTGTAAGTTACTTACAAAGCTCGTGTGCATCAATTTTGTTGCCAAGATATCACCCGTAGATACACGGACCTTGTTGGTAAGTACGCCGAGCTGACACCCCTGCAGGCAGCGAAGCGAGATTTCGAAGAGCACCATTGGCTCAAGGCTGCCAAGAGCTGAGCTGGATATCAGCCCGTAGGGTGGTGCTGATAACGCTGTTATAGGTGAAACGTCATCCCAACAAGCACTATGTTCTCGAGCGCACAGTGGTTGGTCAGCCATGTAGGGGATACCTCGTTTCGTGGAAGCGGTGAGCTGACAGCTGTGACAATTGCAACGGTACTATTGAGACAATCAGCGCTTAGCCTAGCCTTGTTGATGTTATTGGTATTCTCTTATTTCTCAATTAGCACTATGTACAACGGAGTTTCTTGACATATATTGCTCAGGATGTTCACACTGTCTTGACACATAGTACTGCCACGCACGCTTGAATTTTCATCGTGATCATGGATTCGCAGTCTACAAGCTCAATGTCTCCCTCTGCCAGCCCGTCCGACATGATAACGTCAGCAAAAAAGCAGAAGACACATCACCAGAAGAGGAACTCCGAAAACTCGAGCCAAAGCAACAAAAACGGGCGTCTAGCGTGCGATGTATGCAGAGAACGCAAGGTTCGATGCGATCGAGCCGATCCGAAATGCGGCCGTTGTACGCGACTGGATCATGATTGTAGCTACCATGGTCGGACAAGGCACAGAGCAGCACAAGCAGACTTACCCCGCCAGCTATCGCATCTCCAGGATCGACTAGGTATAGCTTTTTCAACAGTATAGTCGTCCGAGAACAGCCCTAAACCATTGCTCTTGCGCTGACTCTACCAAAGCACAAGCAGAAGCCCAATTGGCCAACCCAGTCACGTTACCGGCGACTCCCGATCTTAACACGATGCCAAAGATTCCTTGGCAATTGATGTTAGCATACGAACATCAGGCGGAAAGCGAGAGGGAGAGAGAAGTCCTCTCAAGCAATCAACCCCTTACAACAGACTCAACTTTGGAAGACTTCGAAAGGTTTACGAACCCAACGATACAGGCTCAAGATGCAGCCGGCACCGGCTTTGACTGGTAAGCGTAGCCGATGGACTATCAATCAGAAACTACTGACTTTCTATCTTGCAGGAATCCTATGGTCCCACCAATGCCAGACATGTTCCAGTCTCATACTTCGACTGGATTCCAAACGCCCTTGGACCTAGGTGGACGCTCGATTGATATCAGTGGTTGTCAACGAGACTTCCTACCCACCAGCCGATCTGAAAGCAACCCTGGCGATGAAGAGGTTTCAATGCATGACATCGCCGTACTGTAATTACCCGCAATATCAATATCATTCCTCCGACTGATGCTTGCAGGCATCGCAAATATTTTGACGTCTTTTACCCAGCTATGCCTATTTTGAGTGAGATACACTTCTCTACAGAGCTTGCGAAGGATCGTACCTCTTCGCCCATACAGGGTCTCAGATACGCCGTAGCCTTAGTAGGGACGACGGTTTCTCCAGGGTTTGCCTATCTGCAACAGGCTTGTTACAGCAGTGCGCGAAAATACGTCGAACTATGCGAGAGAGACGAAGATAGCACTGACCTCGCCAATCTCAACACTTTTCAAGCATTGCTGTTCATCATAAGATATGAGCTCACCAGCAAAAGATTCAACAGGGCGTGGATGACGCTAGGCCGTGCGATAAGATTGGCGAAGATGCTAGATTTGCACCAAATGGACAATGTTTGTACAAGCGGCGTTGCTAGCTCTGATTTGCAATTGCGATTACCACCAACGAAGGACCCTATAGCTCTGGAGGAAAGGAGACGTTCTTTTTGGGCACTGTATATCTTCGAAGGGTACGCCGCTACGCGGACGGGAATGCCGTGTCAGTTTAGCGAGACTCAGGTACGCATGCTTCCACCCAGCCATGAACAGAGCAACATCGGATAAGACTGTCTTTGGCGGGAGCGAGATTAACACCATTGCTCTCTACCCCAGATAGATGTGGCCTTACCTTCGCCTGGCCACCTTACAGCAGCCTTCTCGCCCTCTCCCATGCCATTCCTTCGCGAGACCGTCAAGCTGAGGGGTAACCCGCAAATATCAGCTTACACAGGTATAGTGCTAATGGTCGCTCTCGCGCGCCAGTGCTACGAGCACGTCTGGGTCCTCACCGCAGATGCCGCAAACAACGGCTTCTGGGATCGTCACTACGCTCTCGTCAAAGCCACTTTTTGCCGCACCGCAATCCTACACATGCATCTCAATGCAAAGGCAGTTGCCGAGGATTCAGTAGCGTTCGCATTGTATGTCAATCTGTGCGCTGTCGACATTTTCCTACACGAAGCCGCTATCAATGAGGTCGAGAAACAGGAACTTCCTAAGCTTGTGGCAGCAGAAAGTAGTAAACGCTCTACAGCTGCGGCATTCAAGATCGCGTGTGCTGTGAGGATGAATTGGCCTGTACAGCGGGGAGAGGTAAGACCTCTTCCCTTCAACATAATCATCTCAAGATGGCGCCGTTGCTGACATGCTGTTTCCCCCTCCACTAGCACGATATCGTCACACTGCAAGGAACCTTCATTGGCTGGCCTTTAGTAATGGGAATCAGTGCCCTCAGTCGGAATCTGCTAGACTCAGACGAAGTCACCGCCAACGGCGTTGCTGATTCCTTGCGCTTGTTGCTCACCGCTCTGAATCATGTCGAAGAGGCGGGGGGCCATTGGCATGCTTCTATCGCAGATATGGAAAAGAAGTTGAAGGAGTGGGACGAGAAGCAGGGTGGGTTTCATGTGGGTGCTTGGAATGGGACCCAGTCGCACGGTCAATGGGGTCCATCGAGTACAACTTATTCGCAGGGGCTTTCTGGGCTGCGTTGATGACTACATAGAGATTTTATCTCCAAATATGATGAATAACCACGAGAAGGTGCGAAAAAAAACTTACCGTCTTTGGAGACTACCTTACTTACCTTACCTACTTAGCCGGCCGGTGCCGGGTTCCACTATCCGCTTCGGCGGTCCCTTGCGGGCCTTAGCGCCCGGAGCACTGCCCCAAGCTGACCTAGAGAATCTGCTGTGACGCCGATATTGCGGGTAGCCAACGGGACCGGACGGAAGGGTTTACCACTCTGCCAGCCACTCACAGGGCTGAAGCCAGGGACACCCCTAAAGAGAGCCCTGGAGGTCACCCTTCAATCGCGAGGATGGTAAATTCTGGCGGCCGGCCTTGTCGCCTAAGTGACCAGCTTTAGGGCCCTCTCTGAGGATCTACAGGTCTCAGCCCCTATGACTGGCCGGCAGGACAGTGAACCTTTCTAGGTAGGTTCTGGTGTCTTAGTGTTGTAACAGAGTCGTAAGCAAATCTTGAGTCTTGCTCTGGTCTTGTCTGAATATCCGCAATGAGACTTTGAAGCAAATCCGACTGTCATTGTTCTAGCCACTATCAATGCGGAGAAGACCATTTGGACCATCCATTCAATTACAGCCTGACTAGCTGCGCAGAGATCTGCTTAGTCGATTGGCTCGAATCAAATATAGAATACTTCTACCCAATGTAGCCTGTACCTACGACATACTCAAGACTCTCGAATATCTGATTTGTAGTAAAGTGAGCAGTGTTGCTGAAGCAAGGTCGGGAGACTTCACACGACCCTCTGACAGACACCTAATCAGAACCGAGACCAAGTAATTTTGTCCTCTGCAAGGCGAAGCAAGTCAGTACGTGATAGCAATTATAACACTCGCACGACAATAATAACAGCAAATGTCACTCACTCCTAGAAAGACAGAAAGCACAAAGCTCAGTGTTGCTCCGACAAGGAAAAACAACCAAATATTGGACATAGCATCAGTGATCTGCGGAATGACCAAATGTTTTGCCTCCTGTGACAAGCCTTTGTATGTGCGGCTGCTCGTACCAGCAATTAGATTGGCGATCTCAGCTGGTGAAGTGTTAGGCAACACTGGGGCGACGTTGTGCAGAGAGAAGTTCTGATAGAGTGTCCCCGAAATTGCAAGGAAGACAGTCATGCCAAGGTCTTGGGCTATGTAAACAAATTATCAGAATCGAACCTTGACGTGGAGAGACTATGGAAAGGACCTTGGGAGAGGGTGAAAATGAGGGCATATTACAGATTGTCATTGTGCCGACGGCATTCGCGATGTCCTTTACGGGCACGAGTGATTGCACGATCGCAAAGCCTGCGACGAGGTAGCATCCCGAACCAGCACCGACTAAGATAGTATAGCCATATAAATTGGAGATCGAGGTGTTGTTATTGACCGTGTCTATGTCATAGTCAAATCAATAATTGTGTCATTACAGGAGTGTGAAATCTTACACATTAAAGCAGATCCAACGAGGATCATGGCGCTGCCGAAAGAGTACCACGGCGTGACGTACCCAAGCTTTGGCATCAAGGCCCCATTCAGCATAGAGAATAGTACCATGAAGATGATGAAGGGAAGTAGACGGATTCCGGCCTCGAGTGGTCCATCTCCCTTAAGCCTTTGAGCATGTTGATCATAGTCAACGTTTGCAAAGGAAATCCACATACCCGCAGGAACTGGAAGAACAATGGTATATAATAGGTCATTGTCTTCAAGGTCTGTCAGCATGTTTGAAAGTAAATTATATGTGTGGTGACCAACGAGCATGATACCAGAGACCAAGAACACTTGGAGCTGCAAAATCACTAAAATAGGTCGCCTCAGAAAATGTGCTGGATAGAGTCGATTCTCTTTGGTTACCCCTGGGTGAAAAATGGTTAATAGAATGGTAACGGTGAGTAGGACGCCTGTCATGGTCCAGAGAGCAATTTCGGTCCCAGATGTCCAGGCGAACATAGTACCTCCAAAGCTGACTGCCATGGTGAAGCAAGCCGCGCCGGCCAGGAAGATAACAGTCGCAATCCAGTCGATCATCTTGCATTTCTCCTTGAGAGTTAATCCAGGCTGCGTGCTTATACTTGGAAACAGCAGCAGATAAGCTGGAGCGAAGAGAGCCCCAATGACAAGATTGATGTAGAAAGCCTAAAATTGATCAGTCGTACAATGCAGCTCAGCAAGACGCACAAACCTACTTACCCATCGCCAAGTGGCACTGCTGGTCGCAAACGCACCACCAACCTGAGCAGGCGTCAGATGAATATTTCGCAGCAGCAGGATAGAGGCTCGGTACCACTGGGCCTAGCACACTCCCAAGTCCCCACAACATTGCTATACCTGACATGTACATAGGTCTCTCCTTCATAGTGGTTGAGATGGCAATATATGTCAAACAGCCGGAATGCATGCCACAGCCACCAATACCAGCAATCACACGTGCTATGATGAGTACTGTCATATTGGGCGAGGCCCCACAGATGGCGCTCCCGATCTCGAACAAGAGCACATTGAACACATAAATCCACTTGATGTTGAAGACGCCATAGGCTTTGCCCCAGGGCAGAATGGTCATTGTACCTAGAGCGAATCCGACTCCTATCCATGGGAGTAACTCAACCTGGCCAAAGTCATCGAGGATGGCGGGCTGGATATCTGCGACCTGATTTGCTTTTGTAAGTCAAACGCTGTGAATTGTAGGTATGGTATGCCTCTGCCTGGCTGGACATACAATGGTATTATCCAGCGCAAAAAGAAATGTGGTGGACAGCATCGAACCGTATGCTGTCGCCCACTAGGCTACTTTCAGCAAACGGAAATGACTTTCCATATGATTGGCATACCTTCCAGCCGTGAAGTTGACGAGGGGAGTTGTCCTTTGAGTCACTCGAACTAGACCCGGTGGCGGGGCTTGCGCTGCCGAATTCATTGAGCCCGAGAGCCTGATTCTCCAATTTGGCTTCATCAACGAGGCTAGTCACGGTATCACCTGCCATCGAATGCAGCTTCTTTCCTTTCGTGTATGTAGACCCGTCGTAACTCTTGTCACTCAGTAATGTTTAGATCTAGACGGGATCTCCTCAGGAGATCGGGTGACCTTGAAATTGCGAAGGGAACACCAGAAACTACAATAAGTAGCAAGCTCTTTAATTACGGCTAGATATTCCCAGATGTTATATTGTATTGATTGATTGATCTCGATAGATGATGAAGTGCAGGACGCGCAGATCTGGGAGGGATAATGTGTGGCATCCTTACGTGTTAGATCGTCTCACAATTAATCAGCAGAACCTGTTCGCCAAGTAAAGGCGCTATCTCAGCTGTCCATTCTACATTATCATTGCTTTTGGGGTAGGGCGCTTGCAGGAAGGAATACCGTGACGTCCAATGACATAAGGAGTCTGCACAGGCGGACATAGCAAGGCCGAATACCAGACAGTACGAGGCCATCATGATAGATTTGGACCCGCAACGGTGGATGATGTTTGACGTTGAAAGTTATTGAGACGGCCGCATTTTCTCCGCGATGGACGCCGCTAAGTGTGCATGCAAAGAGCCGTGCGTAAAGTCAGTACGGCCAGGCCGTACATTTGGTTGGACATTGATTGTCTCTGCGGTGATTAGCTCGAGTCAGGAGCGGAGTCCAGAAGGCCAGCTTGCAATGTGCGATATACACGTCCAAGGTTGAGGAGATCTGCGTCTCAGTCCACCCTACCACTCAACATCTTTCCAGTACGGGTCTTGTTCTTTGAATACGCCTTTATGTCCAAGTTTATGAGCAATTAAAGATCTCTATAGGAAGTATCACTTAGCCTCGACGCCCACAAGACCTGGTTTTCCTGGCATGATGTGATGCACTGGATGACATGTCGACAACAGAGGCCTGCTGCATCAATTCAATCTGAACTAGTAGGACTTCGCACAAAAGCGCACGGTTTTTCAATCTCCCATTTCTTTCATATGACACCCACGATAATCAAGTTGATGGGTCTATGTGGTTGATTGGGCTCCTCTAAAGGGTTTCACCTCCACTGATGCCCTCATCCTCACTAGCCGGAAGAGGTTAGGCCCATGCGCTCAACACCCTTGTCGCTCTTGGTAGGTCCTCATCTTGGCACTTCAATTGCCGATCTCCGACATTCGAGCAACAATCTCTCCATTCACGCAGCGCACGACTCCACCTCTAGCGTCTATGAAATTACAACTCTGATCCTCCTGGACTACGCCCAGCATGTTTCGCTTCGTGAGCTCAATAACCCACTTAAAGACAACATAGAGCTGACATATAAACAGCATAAAGCCCTCGATGTCATAACTCTCTTCCATAAACCTTCTCTACCTGCCTCTCTCCGCGTTCTTACTCTCCTCAAGCAGATATCTGCCCAAGCATCTGAAACCGCAACGGAAGACCAAGCTACAGATCACACAAGTCAGAATAAGCTGCAGCGAACCGAATTTCAATTGAATGTCACAGAGGACCCCCCAACTGGAGATCAACTAAGGACCATCATTGAATACGTTGGAGATCGGAAAGCCAGTCAGATAGTGGAAGGAGCAAGGGATGCATCAGACGCCATGCACAAGCTATCACAAGACATCAATAAATTCAAAGCTCCAGTGGTGAGTCAAACTATTGAGACTTTGGCGTATCTGATGATACTGATAGGGCCTTAGACTGTGGATTGGAATAATGGAAGAGCTGGTACACCTAGAACCCCTGACAATGGGAGTCTTGAAGACGTACTGACTACATTATCTGCATTAGTCTTTGGGGACAACGAATCTGAGATCATGAAGATGATCGGTCAACTACCAAAAGAAACCGACCTCGTTTAGAAGGAAAAGAATCAAAGATGAATATTGGATGTGGAATTGTTGACTAATACCCATATGCAGCGGCCTATTGACTAGCAAATGACCTTGTAAAGTAGAGTCTACTAACAAATTTCCCATTGACCAAGCTGGCACTTAGTGCGAATCTTACGAAGTCACAGCAGACCAGACGAAATGTCCCTCAAATTTGTCGAGCAATATGCCTTCAGCCCTAAATATTGATGTCCTTTCATATAGCCATCGCTGTGAAGGCAAGGTCAAGGAGCGCTGTGCCGCGGAGCTAAATCTTTGCACAAAAATTGGAAAGAATGCAAATCATATGCGTAGACTGTGTGTTGGCGGAATACCACTTGAGGTTGACCCAGGTTGATTCATCAACGTTGCCTGCCTATGTTCCATCTGCCATAGTGTCTCTACATGAGCAGGTCTTGTAAAGCTCATACTTGAAAGAGCCAACTTCTTCCGTCGTTATTTTCCCACATCTGAGGTTGCCAATCCATCATCACGTCAACAATTCCAGGCGCCCATAACTAAGAAGTGAAGTGTTGATACTCTCAACCCCACCTGATGTTCCAAATCCAGCAACCGCGGTCACACGCACACTCACCACACAATTCCCTTTTCAATTCTCCATTGCTACTTCCCTCAACACATCCATCACACGGTAGCTGTTGGATATCTTGCTGCTGCTGTGGTTTCTTCCTTTGCTCCTACCGTTTCTTGAGAGATACGGATGCATAACACCCACACCTTGAACAGCGCTCAACATCTTGGATTCAATAACACCCATTGCTTGAACGAACGCCCGGTAAACTTCGTAAAATGGGGGCTGCTTCCCTATTTCCTACTATGGCGATGAGGGCTCCATTCCCTGTGCCTCACCCCATGCTTGGGAGAGCTCTCTTCTCGACATGTGACTGCTGTTACGCTCCACGCTGGGCACCATGGCCGCCTCGCAAAAGTGTCATTATTAGATCCGACCCAGAAGATGACATGAAATTGATGGCATTCCGCCTTCAAAAGAAGTTTCCCGAAATTTGCAAGACTATTGTGGGACCTATCCAGCCCCAGCAGGTCTACGAGTATTTTGATCATAACGACGCTGATCTTCAGGGGTTCTCATTCCTCATCACGGTTCTTGAACGAATCGCACTGTTCAATCGCAACTACGTGTGCAACGTTGAAGACTTTGTGAAACGTTGGATGGCAACGAATGCTGGAGCCTTCCCTTTGATAGAGGCGAATCACGAGGTTGAGCACCTATTCAAGGAGGAAGATATTGAAGAATATGGAGCGGCTTTTTTGTCAGACGCTATGCTTCGCATCAAGAATATGCGGACCGAACATGGTAAGTATCCCCACTGGGTGGACAAAACGCCGTGCTAACGTGGATATTTAGTTGTTTTATATGAACAGCAACAGGATATACTCCGTGTACAACTACAGCATGCGCAGATGATCCAACACCATGGAGAGTTCATTCGCTCCACCGCGCCGGCTAGTGCCCCGTTCCCAGACGATCCGTCACAGCAGCCTGGCCGAATTATCTCGAACCCGGAGCGACCTCAGCCTCACCTGCGCGAAGGTTCAACACGTCAATTCCCAGCGCCTGAGGATCGATTTCCCGTTCCCTTGATCTCGTTCAATCCGCCACCACAAGGCCCACCTCGAGGAGATTTCCAGAGTGATCCGGTTCCAGCTTTAGGGCAGACTCACACTGGAAACTTCATGGGAATCCTCTCTCGTGAGAATCCTGGCCCCTATATTTATAAAACGCTTCCCGTCCCTATCAATTTACGTCGTGCAGCATACCCTGGTACGATGCCAAGGAGTAAGAAAAACCCTGCGAAGACATCGTCGGATGACGCTCGTCTACAGCCAAACATCAAGACTGGCCGTACAGGGCCTTCCCACCAGCGAAGCTCCGCTCTTCTACCCCCTGTGTGGTCTGCAGAGTCAATGCAGACACCTAATCTGGATCGGAAAGATTCCCCTTATTACTTTGAGAGGGGCAGTCATGCATGTCCTACCGCCTTACCGGCAATTACGATGAAGAATTGCCCCAGCTAGCCATAAGAGGCGGCTACACACCTGGCAAAGGAAGGGGAAGGATGCAAAGCTATTTTGCTGCACTAGCTACTGGACAAGCGGTTCGATAAGCGGGTGGACAACCATGAGCCTCATCAAAGGGACCGGCGGCTGCGCAGGCAGGTAGGCCGCCCATTATCCCAGACCGCCGAACATTTTCGTGCCGATAGTCCGAACATGAATGAGGCGAAGGCTCCGATTAACGATGTATGGGGCGTACCCATGCAGGAGGGTGCTTGGGGGAAGGGTGGAAAGGGGGTAATGAATTGGGCGTGACTTGAGGGATGGTGTTGGAATAGCCAGCATCGTTGGAAAGGACATGGATGCGGACACTATCGCAGCATTCTTTGGACAAGGTTGCGTAATGGAGAATGTCGGACGCGAAGAGGAAGATACTTTGTGTCTTGCCCATGCTGTCTTTCAATCATTGTACGAATAAGAAGACGGTCGCCGACGTATTCTTTCTCCATTAGAGACAAAGTATAGACACTGTTGAACAAAGCTCTTTGCACATTTAGATTTCGTATTGGTTCTAGTACCTGCTATGCTAAGTCGAATGAACGCCATTGCTATCGTGAAGCATCCACTGCGCACCTTGAGCGCATAACTCATTTCATGAAGCCTCCTACTGTATGCCGCCTGCAGACCAGGAAGAGAATGGAACAGCTACACTGATTGTACCATGGACGTACAGCAATTGCACTTTTTGTAACACAGATCGAGAAATGAAAGGAAAAGGGCCCGCCGATTAGAAGATAGTGCCGAAAGAGCCATCGGTTGGTAGCGCCTTGCGTGGACTGCCCTGCTGGCCGGTGGCGTCGACGGTGGGTTTGCGATGTCTGTAGTTCCGATTTAGCATTGCATTCGCCGTGCAAATGTCAAAGCTACATACCTGAATGTAAACCCAACAAATAGGCCCTTATTCATCGGCTCATCCCTATCCGCCATATTCTCGAGCGCAGTCTGCTTATCATGCACCTCCTTATACTTGGCCATGTCCGCCTCGTTCGAGAAGTCATCAAAATACCCAGCGTCCGTCTCGCCGTCCAGCTCAGGCACGAATGGCGCTCGCTGCTCGCGCAATTTTGACCAATCCACTTCTGCGAAATAGACATGCTTGTAGATCTCATTGATGGAGCGGAAGCGGTTTTTCTTGGAATTGACACATCGTTGAATGAGATCCCATGTTCTGGGCGAGAGGAAGTAGTTTGGATCTTCGAATTTCGGCTTCTTGAGGACCTTGTCCCAATTGCGGAGGTTGTGCCATGTTTCGTCGACAGTGGAGCCGGCGAAGGGCGGGTAGCCTGAGAGGGCTTCGAAGAGCATGCAGCCGAGCGACCAGTAGTCCACTGTAAAGTCGTACTGCTCACCTTTTAGGACTTCGGGAGCCATGTAATCTGGCGAACCAACTATAGACTTTGCATAGTTGACCTCACGTTCACGGAGGGAACGGTAGCCATCTCTCCGTTCTGTGACGGAACGCTGTTCCATAGGGTTGCCGAAGGGGACTGAGAGCTGGCCTACTTCTTCGAGTTTGATGCGCATAGATTCGAACTTCTGAGGAGAGAGCATGCCGGCCGCAAGGCCGAAGTCTGTGAGCTTAACATGGCCTGTGGAGTCGATAAGGAAGTTCTCAGGCTTGAGATCGCGGTGGATGTAGCCGAGTTGATGTAAAGCGTCGACGCAGCAGAACATCTCAGCAATGTAGAAGCGGGAGTGACGATTATGAAGAACGCCAGTGTTGTTGAGGAGGGTGCGGAAGTCACCTCCTGGAACGTATTCCTGGTTGTCAATGTCAGTATAGGCCAGCGACGAATCAAGGACCTGGGCTGACCATTGCCAAGTAGATACTCTTTTCATCCTGGAATGCATAGAGAAGCTTCACAAGCCATTCGCTCTTCGCTGCTGTCAGGATATCTCTCTCGGTCAAAATATGCCTGACCTCATCCAATTTGAAGAGAAGCTTCTTGCTCATCACTTTCAGTGCACAAACCTCTCTGGTATCCTTCTTCGAAGCAAGGTATACCTGTCCATAACCACCTTGACCGACTTGTGTAAGAATTTGGAAATCACCATGACGGAGTCTTGTACGGCGCTTTCGAAGGTTGGCCCGTTCTCTACCCAGATATTTGTGTCGGGCTGCTTCATATTCCTCTGTGGATGTGGCTGGAGGAGCAGGAAATTGGGCGTTGAAAAGTTCTGTACGGCTATGGCGGTGGTGCACGTAGCTGAGGAGGTCAAAGTAATGGTCAAGGAAATCTAGAAGCTGTCAGTCTTGGGTCTTCATCACGTGGCGCAATACACGAAGAGTGTTCCGGAATGCCATATGTATTCTCTGACAGAAGTTGGCACAATGCGTTTATCCGCAAATGCGTCAGAAAAGGTATGTGAGTTGTGAATTGTGCTCCATTGTACAAAGCGCTGAGGCGAAGGAGAGACAGCGCATTTGACTCACATAGCTGTGTGACATTAGCAAGACGCTTCACCTTCGGCAGTTGTAATTTCTCAAGCTCTTCTGGCGTCAAGCCTCGCTGAGGATTATATCGTGCCTTGGTCCCCGAATCTGTGTCCCGGACTTGATACGGCTCCTGGCGAGATACTGCAGCTTGATTTGGAGATGGTTTTGACTGCCGAACCCCAGGAGGTGTGTTCTCTTTCCCTTGTTTTCTTGTAGGGCTCCCTGGGCCTAAGCTGTATTCTGAACGGTTGACATTCTGGTCCAAGCTCTCCTCAAAGACTTGTCTGCTGCCCCTGTTAGGCGAATGTGGGCTTAGTTGTTGTCTGCCGATTTTGGTGGGGCTCGCTGGATCAAGTCTCATAGCATTTTCGAAGACGTCTGGGAGCTCATTGGCTCCTGGTGGAAGCCTATTCTTGCTGGGACTGCCTTGAGGGGTTGAATATGGAGATGTGAAGGCATGGCCCGTCGGCGTATGGGGTGCTTCGTAGATCTCGTTTCCAGAACGAGTGTGGAGTAGAGGAGGTGGTATTGGCATAGTGAAGTTCGGTTTACCTTTGCCTAGAGGCGAGGGAGGTGATGCAGCAGCAGCCATGGCGAAGATGTGGGTTGTTGTCAGAGGATGTTGTTGGCTACGGGCAGGAGCCGTCTTGCTAATTGGAGACTGCGCGCCCTTGCAGGAGGCTTTACACTTCTTGTGCGATGAAGCTTCAATCACCCTTTCGACAGCATGTTGACATTCACAGGCACGGTATGTGGCGGATTGCAAGCTCAATTGCGCAATGAGAAGTATGACATGCCTTGGCACCGATTGTTGATTCTTGTGTTGGCTGTTCAACCGGGAAGCTCAAAATGGGCAAGTGCGTTCCCCAACTTTCAACTTTCATCAACCTCACGACTACGCGTCAACAAGGCATGAGACCACAGTGTGCGAGCTTAAGTGGCCACTCAATGCCTGAATCATTGTTCCAAGGATACACTAGGCATAAAGATGAGTGGAGAAGTTGGCCATGTACTTTCTCGTTCTACTGGGCGGTTCCTCTATCTCTGGGTATGCATAGAATTATTGACGGTGCCCATGGCAGGCCGAGCAAACGCCCCAAGACATCCAACTCAACGTCTGAGTATCAAAGCTGGACGAGTACACGTAGTATGAAATGCCAGGTGGCTATCCCATACCACAATATCACACTGTGGTACCTCTCGTTTGCAACAATATCTCATTCATGACCTGATTTCCGTGACCAAGAATACCTCCTACCTCATCTTCAGTGATTATATAGATGCGAGCCTAAGCAAACAGTTCGGCTTATCCAGTAGCTACGTTGCCTTGATGAATGACAAATGCCTATCAAAGATGGAAGCGCTAGTTTTGCATAACTGTGCTTAGCTCCCCTCAACGCTGCTCTTTAATGGCGCGCCCTAACTCTGATTTCGCGTTTCTTTCCTGCCTTTTGCCTTGAGTCTTATTTTCGGTGCTCTACAAGCAGACGAGCGCCGTATTGGTCTGTCGGCAGATACTGTTTCTCTCAACTTCTCTCCATTCTTTCGTTCTCCTAGCGTCACCTCCTACCATCCACCGAGTCATAATCCTCACGCATAAGCGAGATGTTCTACAGCCACGAGAGTATGTCCGACGCTACAATCCATGCTTCTATCATGAGGGCTGATTATTGCCCCTAGTACTTACTTCCCGAAAGGGAGGTGTAGCAACGGTATGGTAAGTGTGCGCAAGTCGAACCTTGCATACACGCTGTGTGGCTGACTCCAACAGGTTGGTTGCGACACTCGGATCCAAATCAAATTCCAAGAGGATCAATCGAAAAGCCATTCTCGAAGTGGACATCCCAAAAACATGCCAAATCATCATCGAGCCAGAAGCCCCCATGGCGTTGAGACTGCAGAGCAACTTGCTGTAAGACTCCTGCGTGTTCGTGTCTCGGTTCCTGCTCACCACAACTCTACGACCAGATACGGTGTTTCTCGTGTCTTCAATCAACAATGCGGATACATTCTGTCCGACGCTCAAATCGCGCAGGCTAATATGAGAGCGCTCATCAACGCTGTCAAGACCTCGGAGCTAGATCCCAATGCTGGGAAGGCGCGGTCAGTCCCTTCACCCAGAGACGCGATCTTCAGCTAACGGTCGTCATAGTCCTGATCAGCTCATGATTCAAGACGACCCGGCCTTTCTTCCTGACTTTGCTCTTCCAAGCTTGGACATTGACTTTTCTGCTCTCGACATATCGACAGACGAATCCTCTCGACGCTCTAGTATCCTGTCACCGCACTCACAGCGCTCAAGTCTGTCAAGTCATCCAGACGCTGATGAGTCTATGCTCGGCCTCATTATACCCAGCTCTGCCAGTGGAGGTGCTGGAGATCTGGGTGGTTTCATCCTTCCAGGCGACAACATTAGCTCAGCTCAACGACATAGTAGACTTGGACGCTTTCTTGAAGACGAAGACGAAGGCTTTAACCTTGATCCTGGCTTCAGCGTTGATGCTGATGGCAATCTGATCGAAGAGCGCATGCCTGGTCCAGGTGCTGCTCCAATGGGAGGCGGACGGCTGGGCAGCGACTCAGCAGCAAGCGATCGGGTGCGTCAAGAGCTGTTGGAAGGACTCCAAGCAGGTCAATTCGAGGTATGTCAAAATGTACCCCACTCTATGTGGGCATCGACTCATCGTTTGTTTCAGCCTCGTGCTGTAGACCTTGATCTCGACATTCCAAGATTCGACGACGATGATGTTGTCCTACCGGATGCGGAACCCTTTCCAGCTATGGCGCCTCAACCTATGGCTGGCTCCGGCCTGCTTAATGTGCCACCAGAAAGTCACAATGACCGAGAGTCGTCAGAGACCGTTGAGGTTCCTCTGCAACAACAACGGCGAGCACCTAGGACATTGGCGGTTGATGAGAGACAAGAGCTGCACAATGCTGATCTGGCTCAATGGAAGACCGACTATCCCGCGAACATGAAGGAGGCAAGGGAAGCCAAGCAGAGTCACAAGGCCCCCGCACTTGCAAAGAAGAACGCTGCCTTTTGGGTCTTCGGTGCAGGTATTGGTGGCCTTGGCGCTGGCCTTGGCAGCTCGAAGCTCAGAAGCCCTCTTGATATGTTTGCAGGCGATGCAGTAAAGGAAGCTTTGACAGGCACCAAAGCTTCGCCAGCTCGACATAAGAGAGCCCGAGATGATGAAGAAGACCATGACTCTGATGGTGAGGGTCGACGAGTCCGGCCGAGAGAGGGTGACCACTTGACCCTTAATGACGATGACGGAATGATGACTTTCGCGAGTGATGTAAGACATGCTTCTGTCGACTCGCTGGCTACTTATTGACGCTTGTTAGGGACTCGAGGTGGGCCGTCACGCTTATCCGTCGCTCCCAGACCGACCGAGCCAAGAGCCATCATCGATGCCATGGATGCCAAGCTCTGCGTTGGGTTCGGTAGGATCTCATCAAGGCTCTATCGTCCATGGCCGCGGCTTTGCCAGCAGCGTTGGCGGTTTTCCAACAAGTGCAGGTGCACCAAGCTCTCTGCCAGGAATAGGAGGTGCAGGACCCAGCTCGATTGATAGACGTACCAGTCGAATCCCCAGCGCCAGTCCACTTGTCGGTCGTGGCCGAGAACGATACAGCAGCCTTGAGCTTCCCATTCACGAAGACGACGATGATATCCTCAGTGGTGGGCTTGCCTCAAGAGATCATGCGCTCGAAGAGTTCCAACAATATGGCCCTGCTGCCGCAGTCGATACTCAAACAGCTACTGACACGCAATGGATGAAGGCAACATTGAACCAGGAGGCTCAGCATTTTCTGGACTTTGTCAAAGCTCATATCTCGACCATCCCAGCGTCTGCAGACGAGGATGAAGACGAGAATTCAGGCAATGGTCAACCGAAGGATTCCGTGCTTTTCGAAGACTTACTACCTCCTACGCAACACAGCAAACAGGTCGCATCACAGGCCCTCCATCACATACTCGCCCTTGCCACGAAGAGCTTTCTCGAAGTAAAACAGAATGAGCCGTATGGCCCGATCGATCTTGCCCTACCTCGTGGCGTTTGAGCTCATTCCAGGTCTACCCTACCCACACATCAATACTGAACACTGGCTCTTCTTGCAGATCCGAGTGGGAAAAGCTTTTCTTGCTCTAACTTCATTTGTCGAAGAGAGCAGCATCATAAGTCGTTGCCTACATTGCTCATATCTTGCTACACCTACCCTTTTCCAGCGGATACCCGCATGTATGGTGCCGCTTTTCATAGGACTACAGATACTGCGCACTGTATGGCTTAGCACTTGCTCTGTACTGCGTCGAATGCATGGAAATACTTCATTTGCTATCTTTATGGTCGTGTTACTGATGTGCCTGACTTGAACACGGTCCGTCAGAAGTTGCGTGAGGGTTGTGGAGTGCTCAAAAATTACCACTCCCATCGAAGTCCCCTTAACGAACATTTTAGGGTATCTAAGGTAGATAGGGGGGTACTTTAGGCCCGGATGGTGGCAAGCACCCCTGATCCGGGCTCACTCCAATGATGCAAGGGCCGCCGGGACGTAAAGTCCGAAATCGCGGGGTCTCTAATCCCGAGTTCCCTACTCCCCGATAACCAAAGTGAAGTCCGTATTAACTTCTTCCTTTACAGCTCTCTCTTTGACTTCAGAGAGATACCATCAACGTTCCAGAACTTGTACTTACCTCTTACAGCCATGGCTCAGGTGCAAGAGCATCCTAAGCGCCCTGATGGTGGCCGAAAGTATGGGGCTTATCAGACGGTAAAGTGCCCTCGCAATACATTTTATAATCACAAAAACGGTAGCTAAAGGAAGTCATTTGAACAGCAAATCTACAACGATGGCTTACTTAAAAACCGTCTTCCGACTGTAACTACTGATCCTAACAAGCTCGAAGAGCAGGCAAAAACCCACCTCGGCGTCAGGAGTTTCAACTATGTGGCTGGCGCAGCTGGTGAGAGAGCTACTCTGGATGCTAATCGTCTAGCATTTAGACAGTGGAAGGTGAGTCCCAATCGCGTCACCGTATCTTGTCTCCTTAGCTGACCTCACCACTCAAGATGATTCCTCGCATGCTGCGCGACACAACCCACCGTGATCTACGCACTGAGCTCTTCGGCCACAAGCTGGAATCTCCCCTTCTCATCGCTCCTGTTGGCGTCCAGACAATCTTCCACCACGACAAAGAAGATGGTGTTGCTGAAATGGCCGCCGAGATTGGCGTTCCGTATATTCTCAGTGGCGCATCCAGCAGCAGCATTGAAGATGTTGCAAAGGCAAGTGGTAATGGAGTGAGGTTCTTTCAGCTTTACTGGCCCCAGGACAATGATATCACTATCTCAGTAGGTACCCCCGCCTCTTTCTCTGCAGCAAGGCTTCAGCTCGCAAAGATAGTTAATACATCCTACCTGTAGCTCCTTAGACGCGCAAAGTCTAATGGCTTCAGTGTCCTGCTCGTAACACTCGATACTTGGACCCTCGCCTGGCGTCCTGCAGACCTTGACAATGCTTATCTCCCATTCGCCAGCGGTATCGGTAACCAAACTGGCTTCTCAGACCCGGTCTTTCGCCGCAAGTTCACAGAGAAGCACAACAGAGATGTCGAAGACGACATTTCGCTTGCATCCCAGGAATGGGCAAAGGACGTCTTCAGTGGTGCTGCCCATACGTGGGAGCAACTTGAATTGCTAAAGAAGGCGTGGGATGGCCCGATTGTGTTGAAGGGCATTCAGCATGTAGATGACGCTAGAAAGGCTGTAGAGGCGGGCATGGATGGTATTGTAGTCAGTAATCATGGAGGACGTCAGCTTGATGGTGCAATTGGCAGTTTAGAGGTTCTGCCGGAGATCGTGGACGCTGTGGGTGACAAAATTACTGTGCTGTTCGATAGCGGCATCCGCACTGCCGTGGATATCATCAAAGCCTTATGCCTTGGCGCAAAAGGTGTTTTGATTGGAAGGTGAGTCTCCAGCTTCCGTTCTCACTCTCTTTGGGCGGCACATTGACGAGTATCACTAGACCCTTTGTCTACGGCTTAGCTATTGGGGGGAAACAGGGAGCCAGAGACGTTGTTAGGGGCTTGCTGTCTGTACGTACTCTACCTACTCTTTCCCCATTACTGTAATAGTAAGGGCTAATACGTGAAAACATAGGACCTTGACCAGAGCTTGGGACTTAGTGGCATGAGGACGATCGCCGATTGTAATCGCTCCATGATTCGAAGAGTGCAATACGGAGGGGACACCATTTCGAACCACTAGACGATAGCAAGGCCCGTGGCCAGCATGGCTCAAGGATGAGAATAGAATGCGGGGGCATGAACGAAAAGTATGCCTAGCCATGTATTTCGGCCAAAGACTCTTTGTACCACAGCTCACGAATTGAATAGCGATTTCGCATTTCGATGCGCTTGCTCCCACCCGAGTGAGACTTTTCTGACTCGATATTGACCAGAAGTCGCAAATTCATGGGCTTTGCCCATTTGAATAAGACTGTACCAGCTCCATAATGAGCTAGTAGGCCTACACTCGATACTCACCTGCTTTGCACAGAGGTGTTGAGGCTTTGTGGTAAGCTGATACAACATAGATGATGCCTCTCCGCCTTTAAAACAGTGCGTTTGTCGCTCAACAACGAGCTCAAATATTTATAGATATTCTGATCGCTAGTGAAACCTGCACTATTAATGCTCTTACCCTTGCGGAAATGCCACACTTATCACTTGACTTCTTGGAGCGAGCCAATATATTCGACGATCCATCCTTTTGGAAATCGAAATCGACACGCTCTAAAATCTGCTCCTTCAAGCACGATGTCCTGGATACTCTGCGCCCTTTGAAAGTGATACAACCGAGAATTTCATGATTATCCAGAAAGACAGATTAACCGGAATTCTGTGCTTTCGAACGAGGTATTTCTTGCTTAAGACAGAACCATGCAATTCGTGCTATACTTGACCAAGCCGCTCCCTGGAATTTGCCGCACTACTGGGTCATCACCACGCCATCACAACACCATGACTCGCTTAGCAGGCCTGCGTCTATATTCGTCCCCGGCCATGAACGCATGAGTGAGTTCTTGTATCCTACAATTCCGGACCACGACTTAGACATGGCTGAAAATTGTCAACTCAAAGCCGGCTACCAGCAGCTAAAGGCAAACTTTCAAGCCTCTCCAGCAAAGCAAGTCTTACACGACAACTTTGAGAACGATCTATGCCGCTTCGGTCACCATGACATCGATCGCATCGTCTGCCTGGGCATGAGGCGTACACACGCCCTCAAACAGCTCGTTTTCGTCAAAAGCCTTGAAGAAATCTTGAAACACCAGCACAACATCAAAGATCTATTCTTCGAAATCGATGAAACTTCGATTAAAGCCGAGGAATCATTCCTTAAAAGCCTCGATTTCACCCTCCTCGCAGCCAACGCCAACGAAGAAGATTCAATTTACGCCAAGATCACCACGCGTACCCTCATCTTCGCTCCCGGCATCAACTTCAAGACACTTCATACCGCTCTCCGCTACTCAGGCTTTGCTGTCCTGATCTGCCCTGATATTGATGACACTGTCGTCGCTATGCGTAGATCGGATCTGTTCCATACAGCCCCCAACATGATCATCGATTTCTCTCGTATCGAGTGTGCCGGGTTTAAACGCAGGATGAACGCGATGGCTAAGGGACTCGGAGAGATCGGTGGGATATGGTGTCTAGGGATGAGTGTGCATTGGATGCCTGCTGGCGATGAGACTGAGAGACGTCCGGTACCGCTTCAATGGGGACAGCCAATGCCGGAACGTTAGGTGATAAGAGGATGTGCTGGTTGTCTTCCGGACAGTGCGGGAGGGTTTCACTTTAGAAGAGCGTCGTTGCTGGTGAGGATGGGTTGTGGACAGGGTTAGGATATTCAGAACACACACTCAGATCTTCAGAATCTGGCAAACACTACTCATTATTACTCCATTCCTGTCCCATCGTTCACTACTCAAGAGCGTGTGTTCTTGATCTCTTCCTCAGTGAATTGACTATTCCCATCTTGTAGTTGCTCCATTCAGACATGTCACACATGCCATACTCCAATTCAAAACAAAGATGATGTACTTATCTCATAACTCATCCACTTCATCCAGCCCCTTCGAAGCCAAATACGCCTCATACCCCTCCTCCCCCACCAACCTCGCCTTCTCAATCTCCTCATCCTTAACCCCCCTCCACTCATGTTCCGGAATCCACTATAAAACAACCACGTCAGCACAATTCCCCCCAACCCATCACAATCAAAAAAAAGTCACAAAACTCACCCCAATATACGCCCTATCCCCAAACCCCCCAATCCAATAAACCTCCCTCACAACCAACCTAACCCACCTACTCTCATGGATCTCATTCCCCGGAAACCAAGCCTCCGCATCCGGATGCCTATCCAGGAAACAAACCCACACCCCCAACTCCAACACCTCTTCGATTGGAATCTCCTCAATATATCCTATCAACGAAAACCTGGGCATGTTGGCGGGCGAATACGTATAGATGTCGTCGCTTGGTGGCGCCCCAGGCGGGGGGTGGTAGCGCAGGGAGAGCGTTACGTTGGAACCAGAGTAGGAGTTGCGGAATGTGGTTGCTATGCTGATTGCTAAGATTGTTGGATTCGATGGCTGGGGGAAACAGGAGGCGTAGTAGTCCATTAGGCCTATGGGGGCACCTGAGAGGTCGGAAGGGGTGCCCCATAGTGTGCTTGGGTCTTCTGAGATGTGGGCTTGTTGGGAGTGGGAGGTTGTTAGGGCTTTTTGGGTGGGGAAGACGGTTGAGAGGGTGGCTATTGAGGAGAGGTTGAGGATTCGGCGGGCTAGGATTGCGGATTCGTGGAGGGTGGGGATTTTGTATTGTTCTGAGGGGGGGGATGGGTTGGAGAAGAGATGTTGGGGTGGTGGGGCGGTGGAGGTGGCGAGGTGGATTAGGGAGAGGAGGGCGATTGGGAGGAGCATTGTGGTTGTTGTTGTTGATATGGTTAGTGAGCTGGAGAGTATAGATGATGGAGAAGGAAGAGAACCGGGCGAGGCAGGGAGCTACCTACATGGTATCAGGAGCACAAACAATCGGGATCTAGATCGGGTCCTTATGCCCGTGTTATGTATGACGCTATTGGACGAATTGCTTGATATTGCTTTGAACAGGACATTATCATATCGCCACGACGCTGAACTTTCCTGCAATTCCTGCTTTGCCCTTCTGCAAGGCATACGCAGGCATTGAACCGTGCAGCCAAGTGTCTGGAACAACTTGGTTATGAACAACACCAGCCTTCTAATAAGAAGGCTTTCTTAAAGAGAGGCATGGCGTGGACAAGGGATAGAAAATTGCAACATGGACTTTATGGAAACAAGCAACAATGATTGTCTCTGCGCATCTCTATCTATCTATGCTGAAAGCTTCATGAATATCAGGTTCCACTTCGCATCAATTGATTCTGCCTTGTCAGGTTGTTGAAACCCAAGATCACTCCCTCTAACTGCAAATAAAATCAAATGAAGCAAATGAATGTGAGGACCCTGCTGGCTTGCGCTATTGCACCATGCTCTAATTTGATGGAGAAACCGTTGCCAGTAGCCGCAAAAGCACTCCATCACCTATCTCCGGTCAGCAATAACCTAATCCGCTGTATAGCTCATCACAAAACTTACCGTCACGTTCACGTTTCATTTGCCTGTGCCGGGGGCAGGAGTGTTTGGAGGAGCGGCTGGAGGAGGTTCAGGGCTCGGGGTGGAGGCAAGTATGGTAGGCTCTTCGCTGAGAGCTTTTGTTCGATGAACGGCCATTCGATTGGTCCTGGAACCCATCGCAAGATTTTCGCCGCGGCTTTGATAAGTGGTGTATGGGGGGTCTCGTGTCTGTGATGCTGAGTGGATGTTGTAAAGGGTGATGTACTGTGGATATTGTGCAAAGTTCTGTGCGGATGTTCCTGCTCAATGTAGAAGCTGTTGTCACGGTCAATGAGTTTTTGCTAGAAGGGGCTCTTCTTCTATATGGAAGGTCATGAAGGCTTCCGTCTAGAAAATGAAATATATTGAAGATAATAGGAACGGCGGGTTGCAGCTCCCATCAGTGTGGAACGACAGCATCTTAGAAAAATTGCTCAAGAGGCAAGAGTTGGAATATGGTTTTCGGCGAGCTGCAGCTTCCATGGCGGTAGAAGGCAGAGCAGCAATAACTCAGAGGCCAACAAACGGCAGTCCATGAAGCCAAGGTTACCTGTCTAATTTGATTAGGACTGCGAGCTGCCAATGCCATTTGGTCTATGTGCCACAATTCAGAGACATGTGCTCAAAGCTTGATCGAAAACGGGTTGTATGAAGGTAAAGTTCGCCACTCTATTCGCATGCTGATGTATTCTTTTCACAAGTGAGTCTCAAAGCTCACATCTAACTCTCCTCAAGCATCCATATCGCGCAACAGACGAGCTTTACCCCTGTTGAAGGGGGGGACCCTCGTTTGTTGAGAGTGCGGGGGCCTTTCGCTCCTTTCTGCCACCGGTGGACGATCATCAAATAGTGGTGGAACCTCTCGCTGCGTTCTGGCTTCACTGCGTCCTTCCTGTGTAGAGACCCTAGCACTTACAATCATAGCTTTCGCTGCTGTAGGAATTGTCCGTGAAACAAGAGTTCTACCCTTGTTGACCGAAACAGCGTGCAATGTCCTAACCCTATCAGCACTATGGCTCCTAATACAAGGCTGTCTATATCTACCATCTGCTCCAAGTGCTGTAATCAGGATCCCAGACAGTAAAAGGCTGATCACCCTGAAAGCGAAACTCTTCTTCCAGGAGGAGATTGGTAACGCCAGTGATCACGTCGTTGCATTCGGGGCCCGTATTGAGAAGGAATCTTGGGGTCTCCACGAATTGATCATAAGCTACGTGAACGCCTGGTCTGTTGGTCACTTGCTATGGGGTGTAATTGTTGCGGTCCTGGCGGAATCTCTGGAGGCAGATGAGCCTTGTTTCATATCCAAACAATTCCATTGCTGAACAGACTCTGGTTCTGGAAGAAAATCAGATTCGAGGAAGGTGCTAAGTGCTGGAAAACGAAAGCCTTGATTCAATATTGCATCATAGGCATCTACAAAGCAAACATGAACAAGACTGGTTCGGCGAGCTGCAGCTTCAAAGCAAAGAATATTGAGGCATCAACGAGGAATGCTATGGGAGCTAAACAGAAGATATCATCACTCATATGGCAAGCTACTGCATCAAATTGCAAAGATTCACAACCATCAACGAGAGAAACGAGAAGTAATGTTTGCCAATAAAGCGAACCGTAGTACCAATACCCACGGCTAGTACTGCGGGGTTAGAAAAGGCATAATCTTTCCGTCTGCGTCAGCTTAGGGAAACGCTCCCCGGTATGAAGAAACCCAAGTGCAACGGGATCCCAAGCACAGATGACATTGTGTACTCGTTCCCCAGCAACCCACTATTGCAGCTCTGGTAACATATGACTCGTAGTCTACGAGTCATGTAAGGTACGAAGGATCTGATCTTTGTAACCAGCGAGCACGTTCTGGCTAGGCACAATCTTCCATGGCGAAAAATTCATATCCAAAGATTTGGTGGCAAGGAATTGTGCGAGCTGGAGGATTTCCTACTTATGAGTCTTACTTGATGACTAAGCTTCGCTAAAGTCTTGGCATTCGTTCCACCACAAGGAGGGCTGTGAATCACATTTCCAGCAATCTCAGCATCGCCGACGCCATCATCTCAGTATTATCGTAAGTGCCATTGATTCTTTCAGCTCTACCTCTAGCCGTGGCTGTCGATAGCGCTGTCTGTGCGCATTGCACAACCTTGAGTAGCAAGCTGACTGAGTACTTGCCACACAGAACCCCCGAACAAAGAAAAGCTCCAACATCCTTAACCTCGATCCATATAAACCGCAACCATGGGTAAAGTCCACGGTTCCCTCGCGCGTGCTGGAAAGGTCAAGTCGCAGACTCCAAAGGTACGGTCTACCGCGAAACGATACCACCTGTCCTACACCCTCAGAGGTCGCGGAGACTCCAAGGCGTCCCACCTGCACTCTGGCGACATTGCACGCCAGCGATCCTACAGTTCCATACCGGAATATTGTCACTACTTATATGTGTTTAATCATGAATGTGATTGACACTAGATGGATAGAAGCTAATGATGGCGCTACATGCAGGTCGAACCCCAAGAGAAGAAGAAGACGCCCAAGGGCCGTGCGAAGAAGAGAATAACATACACGCGGCGATTCGTCAACGTTACTATGACAGGCGGAAAGAGGAAGGTGAGCTTGCTGTTCCTTACATGCGATTCTGTGGTTGGGTGGATGATAGGGTTGTTGGAGTGGCATGAGAAGATGATTGGCTGATTCGAGGTGCAGATGAACCCCAACCCGACTGCATAGATTCGATAAGGAGGGGTGGGGATGGAGCGGGAGCATAATTGACGTGCAGGTCGCATATGATGGGGAGCTTGATCGACGTGCAGGTTGCATATGATGGGGAGCTCGTGGAGGGTGTGTCTACATTCGGTGGCAAGATTGTGGCTGCACTTAAATCACTAAGAAATGGATACGGTGTTTTGTCCTGATTTCAACAGTTACACCGATCTCTGGAACTTTGGGGTCATCAGTTGATCGAACACTCGTCCATCATTGATGTATGATTATTCCTCCCCCCAAATATCGAAACGTAGATCACATCCGGCCTAGACTAACGCCATAGCTGTGGCGACCCAAGCACTTCAAGTATGATACATGAATTGAATTGCAGTGAAAGCCGCTGAATTGTGGACAAATGGACAAAAAAAAACCTCAAACTCCTAGATATGGACAAGAAGAATCTCGTGCCTTCAGACATAGCTGTACGTTTGACACGTGGTTGCATAAAAGGCTCTTGACAGCAAAGCCGCCGTGAAGATGCTGCTTTTGGACCACCATTGCTTATATAATGGTGTCTGATGAAACTGCCGTTGTAGATCATAAATGCTAATGCAAGAGGGGTAGAGTAGGTGCGAGCAGACTGCCAGCCTGGGTGCAGTCCGTCGGCAATAGGTTCGTGATGGTGCACAAAGCCAAGAGAGGGAATGTGAGCAATGGTCCAGTGATGCCTGCATGAGGGAATTTCTCGACGCCGGTACAGTGAGAGGCGGTGAAGTGGAGCAGTCATTGGTGCATTGTTGGTGATGGCTGGGTTGTGGGCCTTTGGAGGATACAGGCGATGGGTTGTAAGAGGTTGGATGCCCACGCTCGTGCCAGATGCTGCCTCTGGCTTTACCAATATCCGCGGTCACATGCGATGTGCGTTGAATGTAGGCAAAGGTAGGCAAAGGTATGCACTCTTCGGCTATTTATCTCTTTCCAGAATCCGGGTGTTGCAAACGATGTATTCTACGTCGCAATCGTGGGTCATAATCCATGACCGTTTCCGTTCCAGATGTGCCTGCGCTTGTACGACCTCGTGGCTTCGGGTACCTAACCAGCATCGCCTTGCGCATAACCTTAGTCGAAACCGATCTCGTGGAGGCTTGATTCCTAATCGGTAACATCATGTCTCATCTGGCCCCCATGTCAACGATTTTGATGAAACGTCTTGGGCTTCAGTGTTGAGTCTCATTTCAAGCTTAGAAGCTCCACGATTGCTGATACGCTTCTGCGAGGCTGTGCGTAGGACTAGCGATCGAGACTATTGATGCGCTCATTGCTCCGCTCCTGCATACAGAATAGCAGGCTCGCTGCCATAGTGGGGTCCAAGGTCCTCTTCTTGGACCTTAGCGAGAGGCGGCTCGCCATACCAGCTACCATAGTCTGGCGCTTTGGACACATACGAGCTGCCGGGGAGAGGGGCCCAAGTGCTCGGAACACCCCAATTCTGCAACGGAGGCGTCGAAACTGGAGCTGAGAGCGGGGTCATGTGCGCTTCGTTTAGCGAGGTGTTGGACGAGTTGTTGCTGGTCTGTAGCGACGGCGGATTCATCAATGAAGCCCGGCGCCGCAACTCCATAGGCGCCTGTTGAGGATGATGGTAAGGACTCTGGGTGCTCATGTGCAGGTCCTCTACCAGACCATACGACATTGACCGAGCTGGTGCCGACCATGCAGAGTCGCTCCTAGATGGTGCGGATGGGGCAAACGAGGTGAAGCTACTCCTGGTGTCAGAAGCACTGTGAAATGAACTTGCTGGTCCTGATAAATGTGGTGAAAAGCTTGGTGTCATCGGCGAGTCTGCATGCCTTCCCCAATAAGGGTGAGACGCATCTCCTGGTGACGACAGAACTGCTGAGGTTGAGACATCTGGGAATGGGGAACCCCAAGAAGTCCGATGTTGCTGTGGGAATTCATACCCTTGAGAAGTGAGAGGAGCTGGTTGAAGTTGTTAGATGCGAATGCACATAGTGCTCTCAATGCGATATGGATCTCACCTCTAGTTAATGGAGACACGAGTTCCCCAGCAATGGACCCTCTTGCTGACCGATAAGGAGCAGAGAGTGGTAGCTGCGAATAGACGTTGAAATCTTCTGGGAGATGTCCACCGACCATAGCTGGCGAAGAGTCGGTTGAAGTTGATCCCACCGTGTCGGCCTTTGAAGAGGCACGAGGACGTCTGTCAAACTGGGGTTGCTGATCCACAGGGAAGAAATTGCATTCTTTCTTCAACCGTATACAATTCATACATCGATTCTGTGCATCATCTGGAGCAAGTAAACACCTTATCTTGCGCCGTCTACAATGTCCTGTGTCTGGAGTAAGCCGTAGACCTCGTAGGAAGTATGGACAAGACTGTACTTACCGCAGGCTACAGACGTACGATGATAGCCTAGTTTATTCCGTCTCTTCTCTGCTAGAGTCATGGCAGAGTCGCTGTTTGCGAGGCCGCGAACATTTGGTGTTGAAGCTGACCGCTTAAGAGAATGCGAATTCTTCCTTCGACGTCGCTGTGACAGCATTGCCGCCGAGGTGAGAGGCATCATTGGGGGCGGTGGAATGGAGCTCGGGTTCCCGTGTTCAAATGATGTTTGCAGTGAACCCAACGGGTGTTGCAGCATGGCGGGTTCACGGATGTCTTGTCCGTCTGACGCCATGGCGAATTGCTTTATTTTATCTGTTCCTTCTTCACCACTGAAACTTGTGGATAAGTCGAGACCGATATCGAAGTTTCACCCTCAAAATCTTCCCCGCAGCCATATAGAAATAGAATATTGGACCGGCATGCGGCTTGCGATCATCTGCTGCAGGTAGAGTTTCAGGTGTTGTGGTCCTGCCTGGAATCCCCGGACAGTAGTACTGTTTCTAAAAGAGTCGTAAAAACAGACACGGCTGCAGTAGAAACAAATAAAATAGTGCTCGTATTAGATGGAGAGTCTCGTCAGAGTGTTAATTCAGGATGTGAGAGTGAAGAACAATGAGGCGCAGCAACAACTATTTGGTAAGCATGAGTACATGCTACTTCCTTCCGAGCCGAGCTAGTAGGCGTATGGCAGCGGCGGCGAAGAACGAAAATGCGTACTGTGCAGGCTTTTTGTAGACTGACGCGTACTGCAGGAACTATTAGGAATCTTCCGACTGGATCAAGTAGCGCTGGGTGAGTAGGAGTGGTGGACTGTGGGTCTAGTTGATGTTGATCGCCGGGGTATGTAATGTCGCATTTAGTGTTGCTTTTTAGTTGCCATGTGCTCTGCAGACGATTGCAGGGAATATTGCTAGCATGACTCGACGCGAAACAAACGATCAAAGTGATTGCTGCAGGAAAGTACCGATGTAGAGCTGGGGTGTTTCAGCGAGTGGAATCTGGGTAGGGTCGGACGGTGCCTGGAAGTGGTGGGAAGGCAATGCTGGACTTGAGTGTGTTGAGGGTAGTGGATCGGATATATCAAGAGAACCAACGACAAGGCTCGCTGCTTTCCGCTAACGATCATCCCATGGGTGCTTGTTTAGATGTAACGTCTCATTTACTTTTGCTAGTATTGCCCTACCCAAAAAGCCTGGTAGTAGGATCCTAAAGAAAGTAGACTGAAATAAACCGGGCTAAAGATGGTGGGGGGTGTCAGCACAAGCCAGAATCCCTCTAGCACTCGCACAAATTATTTTGCTGCACTGATCTTCCCTCAACCTGCCCGAAAGGAACATCGATATTACGTTTCTACCAGCTCAGCAGAAAGATGCTGACCAGATAATCTCCCAGTATCTAATCGTCACTATCACAACGCCCCTTGCGAATGCGTCGAATTGCATTTCCAATACCCATTTGCTCCTGCAACCGAGAAGCTCGGGGGATGCGCGCGCTCCAGCACGCCATCCCATGATCTCCCCTGAGAGCAAGAGAGGAGATTGACGAATAGTCTACGGCCTTGTTAAGCCACTACCGCCGAATCTACTTGGATCAGTCATGTATCTCTGTGGCGCGACCATCATACTAACTTGGTACTTTGATTTGGCCTGTTACTGGGCGGTTGTTTCAGTGTCGACACTTCGGAAATTTTTGCGCCCATCTTGCTTTACCTACGGGTCCACGTTCCTGAGGGATGCGACCGTCTGCCCACTAGGTAGACCAAGGCCTCTTAATTGGAGTTTGCGGCAATATCGAAGGTCTGTTGGAAGGTCTGTGTGGGCAGAAAAGGACGAGTTGATAGGCGAGTTGTTGTGCTCGGTTGGGCTTGCGGGTATTTCGAGCGAGTCGGAGATCTGCATTTCCACGTGAGTGTGATCATCAGATCGACCCCCAAGCCAAAGCTAGTATGGTATACAAACTAGGGGGGTGAGTCTGATGCAGCTACTAGAGGCACACAGACCACTCGTTGAAGCGTCCACCTCAGAGTGGTCAGTACGTGCAACCATCAGGAGCTGACTAATGGTTAGCCTTGGTTTACTCATGTCCATAGCTTGACGCTGGCTATCTCGGACGACCTGCCAATCTGTGCCCATCCCGAGGGTAAAAGGTACACTTCTCCTTCCAATTCTGTCCTTTTAATCGCTACTTAATCGCAGGGCTGCACTCTAATGCGGTGGCCTTCGCTTATCAGTAGCTCATACGCAAGTGTCATCTGGCATCGGCGTGCTGATTGGTGCGCCAAGGCAATTTACCCGAAGGACTGTCCTCCTAGACTGCCTCCATCTCCACACTCCCTCTTCGGATCTCTAACCGATAGCGCTGGACCGGTCTGGTCCTTCTGTTCCTACTGGACCTTGGCCCCTGGAATCCCTTTTGTCAGCCTTTGAGCTATTCCTGCAACAAGAAAAGTTTACCGAGACAAGTTGCCGGGCTTGACTCAGTCGTCATAGAGTACTGATAAAGTCAATCAAGAAAAGCCTCTGTGCACTTCACCAAAGCCATCGAGATATGGTAGCGAGGATCTTGTGTCCAAGCTCTGCACGCTGAGGCATACGGAGGCGGCCGTTAGGGCAGGACCGCGTCAAACTGGGCTGGCGTTCGGCTCCTGATCATCTCAAGCCAAGATAAGCCGATATCTAAGTCGCATAGGCTACACGTGGAGTGACGATCCTGATGATCCTATCTCGTTAAGAGTTATAGCATGCGTAAGGCAGTTGAATTCTCGCATCTATTGCCAGCATAGGAGGGAACTTGCGTCGTATTACATGATGGTGGAGCTCGCCTTGCAGATCTCCCAAGCATAGGGCCGGAGGAAGACCCAAAGGGAGGAAGGAACGGTTCTTGGGTCATTCGCACACCACCGTGAAAAACACAAGCTTTTCCAATTGCATCCATGGTTGCTGAGATTGCGATGGAATCGTACCTTGCAGATATGATTATCTGGTCACGATCCAGCACACTGGGCCCGGCCTTTCCCCTTGTGCTTCCCGCTTCCGCTTCCGTATGAGCGGCATGATTCTGCAGATTCCCGGGTATTCATGCCATGCAATGGGACCTAAAAAGCTGTGGCCACCTACTCTTATTGGTGAGTACGTATAGCATGAAACTACCAACGTCATTCCTGTAGACACTTCACTCACGTGAACCAGCTCCAATATGTAGCACCTACCAAGGCAGCCATTCCGCCTTACTCGCAGCCAGCAACAGCTATGAGCTGCGACCCATCTATGTTCCGTTGCCAAGCTTTAGCGGCCTATGGGTCAACCAAACATGCGACCTTTCCACGTGTGAAATTTTCCGAAAATCCCATAGGATCTGTCCGATCTCGACGAATCAAGAATTCGCGGTTGTAATTGAACATATTGTTGTCTACGAGTATCTTATCTGGAACCAACGAGTGCCCACGCAATGACCCGGACACTTAGTGAAACAACCGTTTCGCTAATCTATACACGGTTCTGTCCATCTATTCTTCGTTTCTTCTTCATGCCTTCGACGATTCTCCGGGTGGAAACTTATCCTGATCATCGGGAGGGTAGCCTGGAAAGGTGTTCCGGTGTGTCGATGATATCGACAAAACCTTCAACACCTTTGCATACGAATGTTTCAGCATCACGAACTTGTCCGGGTCTGAAAAAGTCACTATCACTATTTTCGGACCTATCATTGCCGCGCATATATCTTCCCCTCAATGCAATGACGGACCGCGCATCTTGCAGAAGGTTACATGGCCACTAGGCCTCACGATATGCATGGCGTGCGTGGAAACATGGTCAAGACCAGTCTGGCACCCTGAGTCTCAGCAAAAGTCCCCCACGCTGTCTGCAGCACCAATGCATCTACACCGCACTCCACATGGATCGATTGGATCATGCACCGCCACCGTCCTTCAAGCTTCTTTCCGTCCTTGACATTCCCGAGATCTCCTCTGTCGCATGTCGCTTCTAGCAAAATCTCCTTGAACCTCTGCTTCCAATAATAAACTTGAAACCTCGGGAATGGAAGTGGTTGAGTTTAAAGTAACCACATCATACACCACGATCCTCAACGCTCTCTGTCGGCTTGTTCGAGCACTGAAGATCACCGAAAGACTAGACTTTTGTGTCAGTAAAGTACATCCGCCGTAGAAAATACGAGGTGCAGAAGATGTGACTCTGCAAGTATGAGATCCTGATCGACCGCCATTGAAAGGCTGCATTGAATTGTCTCACACCAAATTTCCGACCTCAGGAAATCGGCGCTGCAGAAGGGTCTACCCCGCTCTACTGCCCAGTTGTTCAATATCCTATCCAGTCTTCTGGTAATGCTCTTCAAGTCGTACGTTGAATGCTACAAGCACTGTGTTTCATTTCAAGATGTATGCATGTCTTACAAGCAATGCTTATATATCGCGCGTAAGCAAGTTCTCTAATCAACCCTTTGGCGATCGTTAAAGCTTGCCAGGCTTTTCGTATCGAGCTATGACGGATCAATGACAAAGTTTTATGCAGGTCATCATTTATTGGACCCCAACGCGAGCTAAAAAAGACAACACACCATTACCCAAGTGAGGATTGTTGAATACCGTTTATTCTGGACCCCAACGCAGAGTAACTGTACCTAATGGACGCTTGTTAGGGAGAGGAAAGCTAAGTTTGATCGCCATCTATACGGGTTCAAATGTTCAGAAGTCATGATCCAGGGCCTAGGCCTCAACCGAAGAGTATCGTGGTTCTAGAGTACGGCACGGTAAATGTGATTGGCCCGGCCAAGAGATACCCTTGCAGAAAGCACGGTTCAGTACAGATGCACGGGGTCAGGTACACGCAGCCACCGCCGTGACTGCCCTCGAAAAGCCCGCGGGCTGTTGAGATATGCCGCTGGGGTATTGTGAACATCTTATTTTTCGGGATTAAGTCGGGCCAATTGTCAGTCCGTTCTGTAGCCTTCCCGCAATTCAGTGTATCTGCCCGCCCCATTACGAGTTCCTACATTATTGCCACTCCATCATGTGTTTCTTACAGGCACCTGCAGACGCTTTGACTTGAACGTGGCACTTGATGCTGTTGATCTGCGGTGCACGGAGGGCAAGGGGCTCCGACCAGCCCCAGATTTCACGTCATGTCTGCCGTCTCTGTCTGCCTAATTGAGCTTGAGACGGGATGCAACGCCAAAAGGAAGTACGCGGTGGCTATTGCCTTCAAGCCAGTAGTCATCGTGATGTGAGTCATACCTTCGCACCGTGGCAAAGTGAGCCTTACAGGCATCTAAAGCAATACCTGCAGTACAGCCTCTGACAAATCTAAACCTGTGCTTCGATGCTGCGAGCCAGACAGGGGCATTGTTGTGTGGCAGCGCTGATGGTGCGCGCATGGGAGGTTGCTTGTTGAGCTTTGTCTGTGGCGATTTTACATTACCCAGACATGCCGAGGATCCTGGCCTTGGAAGCAGAAAGCCTCCTATCGCAGTTTCCTGTCGACTTTTCTAGTGCGTGGGGAATATATTCGGGCATCATGACGTTGTCTCCTGAGTGACTGCTGTAGCATCTGTCCCCTTGGCAATGGCATTTGCAAGGCTTGCCTCCTATGAACCTGCTCTGCACCCTCAGAGCACTTACGAGCACCTTCTGCATCTCCCTATTGATCAGCAAACCTCTCTAAAACTTCACCTTTTACACCTATTACCTAGACACAGAACTTGTGTCCCAGCGCTGCTCAAATTATTGTCCTTAGAGCTGTTTGTGCGTGCTCTCCCGCTCGAAGTGCATAATCAAAGAAATCAGGCTCTCAGGATCATCCTCAACGAAGATCCGACCCAAAGCATGTCATTCAAACAAGCGTTACTTGCAACTATCACGCTACAATATCGAAACAGTATCTTGCCGCTGTCAGCAGACTCCTTGTCTAACAACGAGTACATGACGCTCCAAGAACATCCAACGGACACTCAACGACTTCGCGTGTTGGCGACGTACGGTACAGTCAGATCTCTAGGCTTTGATGCTCCAGGCAAATATGCCCCGGCAAAGCAGGCAGATCTCGATTGTCGACAGTCCTGGCGAAATGGCCTAGTCGCTGGCGTTTTTGAAAGGCGAGTGTAGACCTGTGTGGCCTGGACGTGAGAAGAAGAGCATCTTCTGTCTCATGTGGGTTTCAGTGGTGCCGTTCCACCTTGAAATATTACAGATGATACGGCGCCCACCCAGTGCCAGATGGCTAGCAAATTGAAAATTTGAAATGCTGTTACAAGAGCACTGTGCGGGAGGACTGTTACCATTGCTGAGACTCCAAAGCCATAACGGGCGAGGAGATGAGCACAAATTGCCCGCGCTTTCAGCTCATCCTACAGCGTCTGCGCTTAATGGCAGAAGGCGACGTTGAGAGTCTTCCTTCGAAGCTGTGGAAGCCAACGATCGAGGAGCACCGTATCTCAGACAGCCTCCGGAGGCTGTTACATCGAGATTTAGCAGGAATGGAACACTATCCAAGCATTTATCCTACAAAGAATTGCCTTCAACATTTCTGACATCCTCTCTGCTTTGCAGCCTAATCCAGGCTACAGTCCCACTGCTATGAACTCATCAGTAACGAACATCTACCTCACCTCACCTCATCTTCAAGGTCAAAACATGAGCTGATTAGATTTAAGGCTCACAGAACAGGTCATTGGCTTACGCTTGCCTAGCGCTTCGCTGCTCCATTCTACTGTGGTCATTATCACTCCTCCAACAAGACCGCGCTCGCAATCAGGGGGGCTGGACTCCGTTTCGTGAAACATGATGATGCGCCTCCGAGAACAGTCTGTTACCATGACTCGGGAGATTCAGCACATACAGAGAGTCAAGACACAGATACTGCTATCCTCACCAAGAACGGCCTTCTAAGCCGACTGAACACCTTCGAGACGCAGCAATTCAGAAGCCTCTATCGCACATTGTCCACTCAGAACGAAGCGAGCCAGTGAGCGAGAGCCGTTCCCTTTCCCTCAGATTCCGATAGCAAGTTCGTTAAGCCTTGATGAGTACCTTAGGTAGCTGCTGAGATCCTCTATGATGACTCCTCCATGCTTCGACTCGGCTTGGGCCAGCTCCCTGGCAAACTCCTTTCACCTGGTCACATAGGGACATCATACAGCCACCCAACAAGCACCGAACCAGCGCTTTGTGGCACTCTGCGCTCAAATATCAGCCACACTGTGACACTTCGCTGGGGAACAACCCAATTTTGGACAATTGCGGGCTCAAACCATGATAGAAAACAAGGCGTCCAAGCTCTAGAATAGAGTGACAGGTCTCTCTGCTCCTTCAATGGACGCCACGGAACTGGTCTATTCTATCGCTTGAGCATAAAAGATAGCCAGCAATGAGTCATTAGTTTCGACTATCAATGGTACCGGCAATAGTCAACGTGCTCCATGCTTGAGCGCGACTCAACTACGCCGCAGACATCTTAACATCTTCACCTAGCTAGCTCCTATGAAGTCTCATTTTCAAAAGACCTACAGCACATGTCTAACACGTCTTTTTAACGCGTGTATCTCTCGTCGATTCTTGAGTTCGTGTTCCATCTAGGCTGGGCCATGGCAGATGCAGGTCGTTGTTGCATGGTCGCATCTCTTTTCTAAGCTCCTGTTCGTTGATGCAATGAATGAGTGCTTATGCTATACAAGAAACGGCCAATGTCATCGTTGAGAAAGGAGCAACCGCATCTAGCTTTCCATTCTGGAGAGCTTGAGGCTGGCAGCTCAACCGTGGTTGTGAGTTATATGTCATAGTTGGGGACAGTGACTGATGGTCATAGTCTTTGGTATTTGTATCTCTCTATATGATCTGCCTTTTTTGAATGCATTCACAAGTCACGCTTTCCAGAATCTACGCAAGATCTTCATATATCGCTTGTCGTTGTGAAGGCCCGAGAGGAGAATGTACCTAAGCTGCTCGATGCCATATTCACCATCTTCGCCTATAATCCCTGGGACCGTCTCATATTTCCCCTTGTCCCCGCCTCAGACCGTCGGTGTTCTCACAAATGCACGATGGCGCGATGGAGTATGCTTGAACTCGGACTGTACCGCCACAAAGGTGGTGGGTATGGACCTCAATCAATTCATTACCTTTGTTCGGTGGCATATGTATGGGACTGAGAGGCTACAGAGTCAAAGTGCGCAGGCGGGGTGTTGGGACGAGGAGACCGATATTGAGGTCGCGAATAAGTTCTATCACGACATTCGTGGGAAGACAGGGAAGATCACGGGTGGGAAGCCGCACTGCTGTAAAGGTCAACAGCGTCGTCAATGGCGACGAGCTCCATCCAACACCTCCCCTATCTAGGTTTGACTATGCTCGCAGCGCACTGAAACTATCCACATAGTGGTGCAGGAACGAAGCTTCTGCGATGAGTAGCAGACGTCACAGGGGAAGTAGAAACCCTCTCTTTGTCGTTTGGCAGCGACCCCTGCAGGAGACTTATTTATCAGAGCGCTGGGTTCGAGCACGTTGAGATCCTCGAGATTAATCGTTCGAAGTGGAAACGTGGAGGCATCTGCCATCATTATGTGATGGTCAGACCTGCAAAGGGCATTCAGGTCGTCCTTCACCGATAGCCTGGCCCTTGGTGTTTGAGGATGGTAATCTAAAATGCACGGACATGGCGTAGAGGAGTCGTGCGCTCCACAACCGTGCAGGAGACTAGGAACGTTGTAAGCTTTAGCGTGATCATCGGAGGGTTTGCGTATGATTGCATGTTACTGCTTACTGCTTACTGCTTACTAGCTGTTCCCCATCATATTGCACGGACCAAACGTTATCGTGCAGATTTCGAAACTTGACGATCGATCTCATTTCCACCTAGCCCAGTAAGCAGGAATGGGCTCGGATAAAAGGTGTCTCATGCGAGATGGCTTTCTCAAGTAATAGTAGGAGTATGGACAGTCTCAGCTTTCGGAAATATAGGTCTCTTCTCCTTCCTCAGTTGCCGCTTTGCTCCAACAGGATATCGTTTGGCAGTCCCACACGCAGTGCAGGTCATCACGAGTACATCCGCCCAAGGTTTCTTTCCCCCACGGCTCTTGTTCTCCATCTGAACTGTAGCCGATGATCCTGAAACAAGGAGCAGGTCGCAGCGCTTGCAAATCGAATGCTTCATATTGGGAGAAAGCCTGATCTGGCCTTTGAGTGAGACAGCTCGAAGATGACCAAGCAGTTGACGTGAGAGGGCTGAGTTCTGAGATTGCAGGACATTGGGCTCCTCAAGGGCTGAGGTTACATTGCCCAGAGTGGATGGTATGATGGGACAGCTTTGTCCGGAATCGGCTTCAGCCATGGTTACGGCTTTCCCCTGATTATCTTCTAATATCTTTCCTGTGACAAAGCTGGACGTGCATGGTTGCGACTTGCCACTGGCTCGTGAGAGATATATAGCAGCCTGATAGAGGTACGAAATCCGTGAATGAAGGTGCTTCTGCTGGAGCCCCTTATGGGCCTTGACCTTCTCTGAAGCCATGGCTTCGTAAGCTACCCTTGGCCACTGGGAAACGACTGCGACAAGACTTGGGAACAAAGAGGGAGTGAAAAATCCGAGAAGTGCATTGCGTGTGGAAGTTGTGCAGCGTGAAGCTCAACATATAAAAGCCGCACCATATTCGCTCAACGCTAGTGACTAGCGCGACCTTTGAATTTGTTACCTGAGTCGACGCTCTCTACATCTTTCACCTTCCTCCATCACAACACCACATTCCATCCACACCGACCACATAGCTCCTTCAAACTACTCTTGCATCCTGTGGGCAAGAGTTGTTCTCAATTCTCGAGCCGCGGACCTTTGTACGCTTCTTCGAGACTGACTCCACGATCATAACAACCAGCCCAAATCTGTAGCCTTGTGCTCCCAATTTGCGCCCCGCATCTCTTCAACAGCTTCCACTTAAGCTCATCCTCAGCTTCTACAGCCTTACCTTCTCTCATCTTCACACCATGTCTCACGAAGAAGATCTCATTGACTACTCTGACGAGGAACTCCAAACAAATGACACAACAACCGCAGCGCCAGCAGCCACTAATGGAGCGAGCAAGAAAGGCGACCTGACCGTCTCCGGAGGAAATGAGGGCAAGAAGGGCAGCTATGTTGGCATACACTCCACCGGTTTCCGAGATTTTTTGTTGAAGCCAGAGCTTCTCCGGGCCATTACCGACTGCGGTTTCGAGCATCCATCGGAGGGTCAGTCATAAGTTTCCTCCCCAGCTTCATCCAATGCCGTGTGTCCACCGTCCGTCCATCTTCGCGAGAGGTATCATTGAGCTATGTTGAACGAAATGCGGGCGGTCCAAGGAAGTCTCACTGGATCTAGCTATACTGCATTCCGACTGCAGGTAGCAACAACGGATCGAAGGCGCTTCAAGTGAATCACATTGCTGCTGTCGTCCTTAGAGATGATGTTCACAATGATGGAGGTTCCAGAGCATGGCGATGAAGAGACTTCCATGGCCGCCCGCAAACATGCGTCGCGCATGTCCAGAAAGATCCCTTTGAACTTCACGGCTGTTTTGCTTGGCTTTGGCAGAATCCTTAAAATCTCTTCCAAAACAAAATGTAATTGCGAGATGGACGGACATGACGGTGGACTGGGCGTTTTCATCACATATTCATTCGGGATAACAAGTCTGACATCGGTTCGCCTTAATACAGTCCAGCAAGTGTGCATCCCACAAGCGATTCTTGGAACCGATGTTCTCTGCCAGGCAAAATCTGGTCTCGGAAAGACCGCAGTCTTTGTACTCACGACCCTTCAACAAATCGAACCAGTGCCCGGCGAGTGCGCAGTCCTGGTTATGTGCCATACTCGTGAACTTGCCTACCAGATCAAGAATGAATACGCCCGATTCAGCAAATACCTCCCAGAAGTCAAGACCGCGGTTTTCTACGGTGGAACACCGATGCAGAAGGACGTCGAGACCTTAGCCAACAAGGACACCCACCCTCATGTTATCGTTGCAACACCGGGCCGATTAAACGCATTGGTTCGAGAGAAGAAGCTTCGGCTGAGCAACTGCAAAGTCTTCGTCCTTGATGAGTGTGACAAGATGCTCGATCAAATCGGTGACTATACCTATACATCAATTATACGAATAAAAGCTGAGACAGAAGATCAGACATGCGCCGCGACGTCCAGGATATCTTCCGAGCCACTCCCACTCAGAAGCAAGTGATGATGTTCAGCGCCACCCTCTCCCAAGAGATCAGACCTATCTGCAAGAAGTTCATGCAGAATCCTCTCGAGATCTACGTTGACGACGAGACCAAGCTCACGCTACACGGTCTACAACAATATTACGTTAAGCTCGGCGAGCAGGAGAAGAATCGGAAACTGAACGAGCTTCTTGACACACTGGAGTTCAATCAAGTCATCATCTTCGTAAAGAGCACCCTCCGAGCCACAGAGCTAGACAAGCTGCTTCGCGAATGTAACTTCCCCAGCATCGCAGTACACTCGGGCGTCAGCCAGGAGGAACGGTAAGTACCACTCCAACCTTCGCCACAGGTCTACGCTAATTATTCCAGTATCAAACGCTATAAAGAGTTCAAGGAGTTCAACAAGCGTATCTGTGTCGCCACTGATGTCTTCGGTCGTGGTATTGACATTGAGCGAATCAATCTCGCTATTAATTACGACCTACCTGGCGATGCGGACTCATACCTACATAGAGTTGGTCGTGCTGGACGTTTCGGGACGAAGGGTCTCAGTATCTCTTTCGTCAGCAGCGAAGCGGATGAAGAAGTTATGAAGGCAATCGAGAAGCGTTTCGAAGTGGCTATCCCGTAAGCGTATCTCCTAGACCTTGCTTCTAGTGACGATGTGCTGATAACAACTACAGTACTGTCCCCGAACACATTGACTCAAGCACTTATATGGGCAATTGAGCGTAAGGAGAAGACGGACAGATGTTGAACGGCTTTGCATTCTCTCTCGCTTCCTTTTCGTCTCAGCGTCCCTGGCGGGCTCTAAATCACCAAAAATGATGCTATTCTGTTCGGCGGCATGATTTCTGCAAGTGATGGTTTCCTTGGTTCGGATCATGATGTACTTTAGACACAAATGGCTTTCTAGAACATGAACACGGCAGCTTTCGTTATAATGTGAAGTTCCGATGATCGAGTGCAACAACATATCTCTCTATTCTCTTCATTCTCTTGCCTGAATAGTCGTACCTTTTGGGTATCATATAATTAAGTCTCAATAACCGTATCCCCATCCTCACAGATCCTCATCATCAACCTCCTCGAGCTCAACCCCCCTCGGCCCTTGTCTCCCCTCTCCTTCTTCCCCCCTTCCTGCATCTCCCTCTCCTGTTTCCCCAACATCCATCTCCATCTCCATCTCCCTCCTAAACCTCTCCTCCTCCTCTTCCAACCTCCTCCCTTCCATATCCCCCTCATCCCCACCACCCACCTCCCCCCCAACCACCACCCCACCCACAACCATACCACCTCCAACATTCCCACCACCACCACCATACCCCTCCCTCTCCAGCCTCTCCACCTCCTCTTCCTCCAACAACTTCCACCCCTTCCCCTTCGACGCCTCAATCTTCTTCCTCACAGCAACCGGCACGAATCGCTCCGTAGCTTCTTTCCTCAGATCCCTGACTTGCGGAGCGCTCTCATACGTGGTTTTCGTAGCAGGTATAAGTGTAGGTGTGAGTTTAGCTGGTAAGGACGTGTCAGGAACAACCTCTTCGCCTTCCTTGCGAGTAGTATCTGTATCTATGCGATCCGGGAAGCGGCGTCCAGCGCCTAGGGGTTCGCTGTTTGCGTTTGTAGAATGACGGGGAGGACGTTGATGCTGATGTTGGTGCTGATGTTGGCGCGGTACAGGAGGCGGCGTATCCCTAGGCCAGGGTATACGACGTACGCTCTCGTCTGTGTCGCTACCACTACTCGCCCTTTCACCACCCTGCTCATCTCTCCCTCTCTTACCCAATCCCGCATACGCACGCCTCCCTCTTCCTCCCCCATCACCGCCTCCCCGCCCTCTTCCCCCGCCTTCTTTCCCACCCCGTCCCCCAAATGTAGGTGCCCTCTCCCCCAACACCTCCCTAGCCCTCCTCACCCTCCCCAAATCCACCTCCGCATCCCGTAACTGTTTCTCCTCTCTACTTCCCAGCTTCCCGCCCTGACTCTCTCTTGACGCTTTCAGACTCTCGATGGTGGACTCGAGACGAGAGGGATTGCGGGACGCATAGCGTTCTGTGCGTTGGGCTAGGACGGCGGCTTTGCCTTTGCGGAGGGCTTTGGCTTTGTCGGATTTTAGTTGGGCGGTTGCTGGGTTTAGGGTGCGGTCTTTGGTTTTGGGCATTGTGGTGGGGAGGAGGGGGGTGGTGGTGGTGGGGGGGATTTAGGAGGGTGTTTGAGGAGGTGTAGGAGGAGTGGGAGATGGGAGGGAGTTGAAGGGGTTGGTATAGAAGGTTTTTTTGACGAGCGTGGGAGATTGCGACGTTGCTAGCTTTCTGGTAGGTTTGGTGGGTACGTTGAGGGCTTGTTGAATGATGGGTGAAGGATGTGGACGGAGAACTTTCGGTGGTGGGGATCACGTATGTTCCACGGATGGTAAGAGTGGCGGATGCAGAATGTCTTGCGGGCTCAAGGCTGAACTTTGGGCAGGCAACAGCATATCACGCAGAAAAAAGCATGTCATTTGAAGTAACATTGTCTTTAGACTCTCATCATTGATTATCTCCCTATAGAGCTCTTCTTGAGCAATAGCAATACAAAATTATCCCCTTTCCACCATCGCCTCGTGAAATCCACCATCGCCTCGTAAAATCCACCATCCTTTACGCCCTCCAGCTCCCTATGATCCTCGTAGCCTAGCCACCGAGGTCCTCCCAGGAAAGGAACCGCTCGTTCGAGACACAAAGAAACCAGTTGCTGTATTGGGTATCAAGATGGTAGGAAATTATTTGCCGGAGGTGGATTCAACGACCTTGTTGTAGACGTCTGTATTTTGCAAGGGCTCGTCAGCAATGTCACTGGCTGTGTGGAGAGTTTTTGAGGAGAAAGGGTAGTGGAGATCGTGGGAGGGAGGTATAGTACCTGTAGCAGTCTTCTCGACATACTCAACAGCATCACCAACAGCCTTCTTCGCGGAATCGACGTAGCTCTCCTCACCAGGCTTGGTGCTAGTGGAGTCGGATAGGGTCTGGGTGACGGACTTGTCCCCCTCTGTGTGATTTCTGTCAGTCACCGCTCTCCAATATCCGTATATGGACGGCTCCAAGGTGGGGTATACCTGGCTGAACGGCACCAGCGACACTGTCACCAGCGTTGGTAACACCCTCCTTTGCCTTGTCAAGAGGGGACTTCTGAGATTCAGGAGTCAGCTTCTCCTGAGCCTTATCGGAGAAATCTTTGCGTCTGTAACAAAGCTTGTGTTAGCCATGGTGTACAGCGTGGAGGTCGTACGCAGCAGCGTCAACAAGGATGTTTGACTCACGCAGCGTCAGACATGATGACGGTCGTTTTTTAAGAAGTGGATCAAGTGTTCGTTTGAAAGATTGTAGGCTTAGAGAATTGTGTTTGTTGAGGTTGTTAGTTGTTGAAGAGGAAGAATGTTTGGGAAGGAGGGGCACTGTTTATATGCGCTTTCAAGCTGTTGCCCCACGCTACATTGTTCAAGATTATGTTACTTGGGGCAGCTACATGCGATTGCGTTACTACCTTATGCGCGACAAGTCACTCTACATTCTTCCACTCACAATTCGATCACATTCTCTGCATTGCTGTCATACAAAGGCTGTGGCTGTTAGAACTATCATGCGATTTTGATCGTCGGTGCGGTACGTCATAGGGCGCGGGGCAACTCCAGGGCACGCCGCACGCACAAGACAGGAAGAGCTCAGGGTCTTGAGATCAACACTATGATCAGCAGCATGCCTTAGAGACGAGGCATAAAAGCCAATGGAAGTGTAACCTCATCTCCATCCTTCCGGATAAGCATGCCGTTTCTGGCAATTCGGCATCCCCACAGAGGCCAAGGATTAGGGAGATGTGCACTTTCAATATACTTTAAAGGGGCATTGGCCATGGTATCATCTACTTGAATAAAGATATAGACACAAATTCGAACAAATTCATCTCCGCAAAATCTCCTACATAATCTCCTACATAATCTCCAAAACCATTCTCCACTAATCCAGACATATTATCGCTACAACTTATAGAACAGGACTGTTGCAACTGAAGGTTGACGTCGCTCCAGTAGCATAAGAAGTGATCATGCCAAGGATAGCAGAGTAGATACCCAAGATTGCAGTGACAAACGATCCCAAGAAGAAGAAAATGTGAAAGCTGTTCCATAAGATATTCATCTTGAAGCCACGGATATATCTCTTCATGCCGTTGTCGTGACGCACGGTCTGTCCGGTGGCAGGATCGAATCCTTCGCCGCTTTGAATAGCAGCCTTCTGAATCTGGAAACCTAAATGCAAGAACGGTGGGAAGGTATATGAGAACTGGAGAATGCACGCCGCGGCAATGAACCCACTCAAGTTAGCCACCTGAGGGATGGCGGCGGCAAGGATGAATGCAATGGCCCAGTACACGGGAACGACACCAATCCATGCCAGCTTGCCAGCTTTCGTCCCGAGGGATGGGAATCTGAAGAGTTCCATGAGAACGTTGTTGTAGATGACTTTGATGCCGATGTTGCCGTAGAGCAAAGCGGCGATGAGCCCGGAGGTAAGACCGAAGGCATTGGCAACCGTTTGCCAAGCATAGCTCGAAATACCCTGATATGCAATAATCAGAGTAAATTGGCCTTGGTAGGAATAAACAAACAACCCGAACAGCATGTAGACGATGTAGATGAACGTCTGGGCACACAGCATGCCCTTCCAGAAGTCCCAAGGTCGTTTCATCTCAGCCATGAACTCAACGAACAGCATGGCACCGCCATATGAGTAGACTGCTTGCATAAGTCCAACGATTTGGCCTTGGAATTTGACCTCTGCGGGTGGGCCGGCAGTCGTTATAACTGGTCCTGGGTCGATCGTATAGGCAGTATTGGCAGCGACATAATTCGGATCGCTGTGGGCAACGACAGCCATGGTTGCAATGATGACAATGACATTAAGCCAAATGGCGAAATTGGCAAGATGGCCCAGTCGTGCTAGGGTTCGGATTTGACCAAGCAGCATTCCAGCAAGGGCCCATACGAAGCAAAGGACGATAAAACATGCGCCGTTCTGGTTGAGTTTCGGGCCTTTGGCAGCCATCTGGGACAGACTCTGGCCGTTGGAAATGATGATGATGCCGACATTGAACAACAGCTGGAAGCTTTGTAGAAGATTGACACCAATTCGTACTGTCTGACCGTATACACGGAACGCAATATCGCCATAGGTTCTCAACGGGTATCTATCAGAGTCCAAGCCGAGGAACATCTTCCAGAGCAAGAATCCACCACTACGAGCAGAGTCAGCCGTGCATAGCATTATGCCGGAAAGCTCGATGACGTACTATCCTGCGAATGCTGCGAAAATTGTGTAGAGAACAGCTCCAGGCCCATACCCCATTTGCCTGAATGCCCATCTACATTCATCACGTATGTTAGCAAATGTCCATGAGGAAGACACCTCATAGGGATACTTACGCGGTAGAAAAAGGACCTAGAATATCCGTGGTAATGAGGAAGAAGACGGCACCCCATGTGGCCGTGCGAACGGCGCGAGAAGCTTGGATGTATTCCTCTTCCGAGATAATGTAGGGTGCGCGATCAGGGGAAGAGGAAGCGGTCTTCTCGTCCATCTGCATCACCGTTTCGACGGCTGGCTTCCTCTTTTTTGCAAAGGGATTCATCGACTTCAGGCCCGCAACATTCAAAGCGTCGTCAGTATGAGGCGAGATGTTTCGGTCGTCGGCGCGAGTAATGGCAGCATAGTGCATGTATTCCTCGAATGTGATGCTAGGGTCGTGCAGCTTCCGAGCGGTAGGGCGAGTAATCTCAGAAGCCACTCCAAACCCTACACCAGCGGAAGAGTTCATACGAGGGTCACCGCCGTCCAGGTTCATGGCTCCACCCATTGTGCCCGCCATGATGTCTGATTTCGACTATAACGGGGAAACAGGCACGCGACGAGAAGGAGGAAAATGAAAGGACAGGTCGGAGGCGACGTGCCGTTATATATAATGGCGACATTATTATTGGGAGAAAGCGCCGAGCTTATCGTTGGCTAGCAAGTCTCCAGTAGTGGAACAGGAATGTACAAGGTCACATTCCTAGCTCGGGGAAGCCGCACCTGGTAGCTTGGGTAGCACCGATGGTACTGATGGAGCACCCAAATCCAACACATAGTAGTACGGTGATAAGTGCAGATGCTGGCCAAGAAAGGAAGGTGGTCGACAGACGGAACCCCCGCTCATCCGGCTTCTTGGCAAAGCAGCTATGTCCAAGACACAGACCATCCAATTGTTAGGAGAATGAATGGCTCTTCTCACGGACGTGATCTCCCAGCTGGGCTTGATTTCATGTAGCTAGGTGTGCTGCAGGTGATACATCTTTCCTTGGACCTTCTAGAAGCCTGCGCTGCGAAGCAGCATGTGGAGACACACCTACCTAATCCAGATGACGCTGGCATTCTTCCCGAGTCGCACGATTAGAGAAAGTCTAGACCTCACAAGTTGTGCAGGTGTGCCTGCTTACCGAAATCATTCGAGGAAAGCTCTGTTGATGGACTTCGGGAGAATATGTAGACCTTTCATCGACATTGAGACCTCGATACCATTCACGTAAGAGGAACCCAGTGGCGTCCAGAAGCCTTTTGATAAGCATTGCGAATCAAGCTTCTCAAAGTTCACGCCACCAAAACTACCTATCGATCTTCAGCAGTATATTGGCCTTGGGTCGTAATGCTTGGCCCGTTGGTACCCGTGTTCTTATGCGTCGCATCATTCGAAGCTTTACATGGCTTCGGAATAGGCTTCACACCTGCAGGCATTTGGCAAAGCTCGCTTGTTGCTCACGGGCGGTACCGACAATAATAAGAGGGAGCCACACGATTGGTCTTCCTTCAACCTCGCTTACAAGCACAAGATTCCTGCAAGCTCAATGAATTGGCCGATGCTCTGCATCGGCATGTGAACCGAGGTACGTATCTCTTTATTACCTGCCTTCAAGGATGAATCGTCAAACTTGGGCTTAGCTTGCTCGCGTATCTTGATATCTACCAGACGCTATGCATGGGTATAGTTTAACAATATTGAGAACACAATTCGATGAGTGAATAGTAGAGTTTTTAAGAAAGCAGTTGTTCTCAAGCGGGTGGAGTATCATGGATGACGACAAGGAGGAATTTGGGATCTGTCACCATTGTGCATCAGTATGAGAGCTGTGTGGCTCATTTGATTCAGAGAGCCTCACCAGGAACTATAACGATCTCGTTCTTGCGCGTTCTCAACCTGAGCAGCTTGACCTCGTCTGACTTGTCCATGCCTTCCGTGAAAGCCTTTGCTCCTGCAACGAAAGCGAAGACCATCCTCGCAACTTCCTCAGCAGTGTTGCCCTTAGCCTCGACTTCTCCATTGTCAGGATATTTGCTCCCGTCCCTTGTTGCGTCTGCTGCCTTGCCTGTGCTATTCGGGTTAATACTATTGCCGATATTAGGATCTTCTGAGGGTGAAGAAGGAGAAGCGAGAAGCCCAGTGCTGCGTATGATTGAGCCATCGGTTTTCGAGAGGATCAGGGTGGACTGGACACCTGGTTTGGATGCAAGACGGGAGAGGTTTTCTAGGGTAGCTGCTGGCTGTGGATTCTTGATTAGTAGTGAGGAACAGTGTTCTTATTTTCAAGAACGTACCGTAGGCTGTACCATCTTGGCGTTTGGGACAGACCAATCTCAAGCCGCAGCGTGTACCAGGCTGCCGAAGACGGCGTAGAGCAGTAGGCCGATGTTCTCAGACAGGGAACAATGCTTTTGATACACGAACAGGAAGTGTATCATGAAAAGCTCTAGCACCAGCAGATGCCCGAGGCAGAATTGGTACCATACGGTGTCACGCCGCCCTCGATAGTCGCGGAAGCTTGGTGCTTGTAGCACAATCGAGGTGAAGGAGTGGTAGAGGAGTAGCAGAGGCACCCACAACGATGGGTTCAGGGTGTGTTCGGCGTAAATCCTTGGATCTGTCTTCAAAGGAGGTGGCCACACTTGTACGTCAAAGGCAGTGTAGTTGAGGAAGTATTGGCTCATGCTGGATCTAATGGACCATGTTATTTTGGCAACCTCGAGACTGCTTACGGCCAATCATGAGCCGGGGTGCTGAGTGGGAGTTTCGGTCATCATGCTGCCTCGTGGATCCACGATAACTTCACAACAACTGGCATTAATGAGAATCTATCGTATGATCAGGTGTTTGAGTGTCTTTACCCGGTGTAGGCCCCTAATGTAAACGCCATCACGTTGAGCGTTGGCTTGGCGTTCTGGTCAGTGAACCCTGCTGAGTAAGCTAGGCCGGAGCCAGAATAAGCCCCGAAAGGTTGGACAAAGTCGCGAAATATCCACAGCATCAGGGTTGCAGAAGGTATGATCCAGCATGCTGCGGTGCAATCCATACTGGTCCAATACACCTCGATGTACGGCTATCCTAAGGCCAAATAGTCAATGACCTAGGCTGCGGCCACCCTGAGCAATCATGGGATCCAGTGCAAAAAAAAAGACTGACAAGAAGAAGGACTTTAAGAAGCCCAAACTGAAAGTCGGCAAATCACGCCCAAAACCCACCAACTTCACAGACACGAGCTTCAAGTCCAAGTGTATCTTCGCCTTGACCTCACTACTTAAGCTCGAAAGCTAACAAAGCCCAGCGATCGTTCTCGCCCACCAATCCATCACAACCACCGCCCCAACTCTATCCTCCCAATTCTCCCACCATCTCTCTCTCCTCTCCTCCAAGTCCTCCACCCAACGACGCGACTCCCTCGCATATTTAACGACTGCAATAGCCTCCCGCCCAGCCAATAGCCCGCTTCCCCAACCAATCAGTGTGCTTCTACCCAGACTAAATCCACTTATACTGGATGGGGCCAACGGGGTGCGATCGCAGCTATTGCTGTTACTGCGTGCGCTTCCAACCAAAGATATTGAGCCCCACATTGGTCAAGTGCTGCTATACATACGCGCCGGATTGACACATCTAGCGGCTGATATACGTTCTTCTGCCACTGAAACACTGCTCTGGGCCCTGGAAACGTGCCCCGATGAGGTCGTCTCCTGCGCAGGGGGCTGGGTTAAAACACTAAAATGCCTTCTTACGGTGCTACACTGGCATGATCCTATTCAAAGAACTACAGCATTAGCTGGAGGTGGAACCTCGAATTGGACGTCATCACAGACTGCTAACCTGGGAAACGCTGGTGCAAAGGGCAGTCTACCCGTCAAGACATTGAACGTACTAGCCGCATTCCTACGCGCCGGACTCGCCCCTGCTCCGAACGAGCATGAACACGCTCCCTTTCAGAGCAAATGGCCCTTTCCGTTACGATATGTGGAGTGTCATATGCTCCCTAAACGGTCCAATGCATTTGCACGTCTCAACTTGTTCGGCGCACCAAGAGATGAAGAAGGGGAGATGTACGTTGAGCCAGAAGAACGGCAGAGAATCTTCCATAGGAGATTCCAAGGGGCCGTGAATATGGGAGTAGAGGCTGGGAAGCGGGAAGGTGGTGAGGTGGGGAGGGCGACTGCTGCGGTTGGCAAGGCGGTGGAGGAGGGTATGAAGGATTTTGAACTTGACACAGAACTGGGTTGATGGGGCGCATAGCCGGACTTGTTCTTGGTAGATTGTCCCAGTCTTCGAGCTCTGTTCAAGTGCTGAACAGGGCACGAACCTGCTTATGGGCAATAGAACATGAACCTTTAGCACTTAGCACATTCATGACACGGAACTTTCACTTGATATACGTATTCACACTTCAGCTAACACAAGAGCAGTCAGCCTAATCACACGATACCCAAAAACTACAAAACCAACATGGCACCACACCACCACCAGCAATCCCCCCAACAAACACTCCAATTAAACCAGCCCACCATACCCCCAATCCCACTCATCCCACCGGTCTACACATCCCCAAGATCCAAAAACCCCCTATATCCATTCCGCTATCTATATCGCGATCACGGTGCTTGGCATCCCAGCTCCATATACTTCAGCAGCATTAGTATGAAGTCGACGCCCTAACGTGCCTCGTAGCGAAACAAGTCATCATGTCCTACGCTTCACCAGTCTTAGATTTGGTAGTGGTTATGCTGTCTCCTGAACTCTGTTCTTGAAGAGGAGATACCCACATTGCGGCTTCGGGCTCGAAGAAAGTTGAAGTGGATGCCATGGTGCATGAATTGCTCCGCTCCGTTGCATTTCGTGCGGTGTGGGTGCTGTGGACGCGTTGGGGTGGTGATGTGGGTGTTATGTTGCGCTCTGTTCCTGATTATCAGCGATGAACGTTAGGTATTTATCTGGAAGAAAAGTTCTCGAGTAGTGAGACTGTATTGTAGCATCTATTCTTAGCTATGGAGCGATTATTGCCCCTTACTTTGTTAGGATCGTGCGATTTGGAGCTGTAAGAGCAAGGATCTCGTTCCTTGAGTGGCTGTGAGGGAGGAGCGTTCACGACTGATAGAATCTCCCTGTCGATTTAACTACCTTACATAGAGGTTGTTTTCCCACCAAATAGGAAGGACTTGATGTTCTCAATGTCCCCAACTCGATACTATATCAGCTTTGACTGGTTACCTTCATTCAAGTCTTGGCTCGGTGATCCGTAGAGCTCTATGCCCTATCAATATTCGTACAAGGTCCTTGCTTTCTTCACTTAAGTCTTGTTAGTCAATGGTGAGCGGAAAAGACTGTGCACATTTGTCTTGGTCAAGCTCTTGTCACATGAAAAGGTACATGATACCAAATCTTCCACGCTGCACGATCTATTTACGAGCAACTCGAAGAATGCTGCATCGCCAGTACGAGGTTGGTTGAGATCTGCTCTTTAGCCTGAGCATCGCATACTTGATCTTATTGTGTCGTTGCTTCGAACGAGAATTCCCTATAAGAAAGGTTTCTGCTCAGTCCTTACATGTGAAGACGCTACTGGAGGCTTCTCAGAAGGCTGAAGACCGTTTCCAGACCAACGTCAACGCTGCTTTCAAGGTTTGTTGCTTCGGAAAGCTCTCAACGTGAATGTCGCCTTTTGTTACTGTCCATTCGTCGTGTATAGCGGCAATTCCCACCATCGATGCCTACTAATCGCCCAATTCGCGGTCAAACGTCCCAACCAAAGCCGAACAACGTGTGGGATGTGCCCAAGGGATTCCCGGCCTTGATATCATCTGGTGATCCTGCTCAGTTGGCTGTGGCCGGGATAGAGTCGCTAACGTTCAACAGCAACAGCGTTTCTCCGTTCACGCCCTCCTTAGTACCATAATCCCATTTATGGGGCGCTTGAGTGACCCCTGCCTCCTTCGAGACTTGTCGATGAGCAAGAGGATCTTTGTTGTAGATGGGATGACCGAGTCGGTCAAGCAACATCGGTGGCTTCGCGAGGATGTAGATGCCCATCTTCATGATAGAATTGCGACACCGTCTCTTCATTTAAGGCTTATTGAAAGTATCCGGGTAAATGGAAAAGGATGACATTCCTGTTGTTATCACATAACCCCGTCAGGGATCGGTCTGAGAATAATAGTACTGGCTATCATGTCTTGCTGCTTTTGCAACACGTTCTCGCCCTAGTATTGATCAGTGTGGTCGATGTCCTTGATCGACAGTAGAACCTTGAGGACAGCTTTGCATGTTAGGGGAGCCTTGCCTCCGAATTGGCTTGCTCGGGAATTTGGTCTTAGTATCCTTCGAATACCGATGTTGTGTGGATTCTGAGTTGTCCGCGCAGTTTCCGAGCAGTTTGCTTGGTGCGACTCGTTGCTGATGATCACAAAGGTGGGTCATCGATTGCTGAGAGCGGTTGAATTGTAAGAGACGGACCGAGCTACACCTGGTGGGAGATACGTAACAAGTGGGTAAGGCCTGACAAATCAATCTATACCATCATCGTTCAGTCGAGAAGCCCGTCTGTCATTCAACTCTGTCATTGCAGCAATCATGGGTTTGTCTCAGGTTTCCATCTCTCTGTCCGTCTCCATTCGAGGACCTCTTATCAGTGGCGTTCCACGATTCCTCAAAGCCAGATCGTAGATGGTTTTTCACGATGGTTCTGTCAGATGTGATCCTGTCCTCCCTGGCAAGCTTCGCATCTAACCATGCTTCGTGATATACGGGTTGATCATGGCAACAACAAAATCGCCTTCTAGAGCTTAGCGTGGACAATTTCATCAATTCTCATGTCTACTGCGTAGGAGATGTCCCCCTGGCTACCAGAGACGAGAACATCATTCACAATGATCGATTATCTTGCCGACATTATGAAGAGTTTCATGATGAACGAACGGGTCCCCCTGGTAGGACATATCGTGGTAGTTCCTTCGCCATCGGTACCACTGACCTTGACAGCCTTGCCACCGACTTTCGCTGCTTGGATTTATGCCAACAGCTTATGTCAGAGCACGGCCTCTTACGTAGAGACCTAATCAATGTCCACAGAGGTTACTCGTAGTTTGTCTTCGTACTCGAACACCGCCTCCAGAGCCTGTTCGAAGACAACAGAAGCATGATCTAAGAGACTTAGCGGGACTTTGGTCCCACAGAAGGTGTTCCACCCCAGCGGTAGTTTTCTCAGCGATCTTCGTTGAACCTCCCAATGGACGTTGCCCCATGCTATAGAGGTCCATTGTATCCAATGAACGGATCCGATTTATTATGTGTGTTATAAGGTCAAGACTGTATTGGCAATGGAGAAGGGAAAAGCGTTGTGATGAATGTGATGAATCTGTAGCAATAGCAAAGCGAACATAGAATCGGCACATTCTAAATGTATTATGCCTTGCAGGTTGTATTTAGAAATCGAGAGCCGTGAAGGAGTACAGAGCTATCTGAACAGCTAAAGGGCATGGTACCGATAGCCCACTCCATATGCGGTCTCATCGATCTCCTTCAGGTGTTCTTCCACGTCACCACCTCTCCATGTGCAAGTGACATCATCCTGGAAGACTAAGAATTGTAAGCTGCTGGCAGAACTACTCGTCAGGGGTGAAAGAATGCATGCAGAACCCCATGAATGCTGCTCGATCATAGATACAGAAGACAAGCACGGTGCACGTTCTAGAACGTGCATTATTCCAAAACTTCTTTCACATTGGGCGGCGACCTAGGGCTGGCCCGCCCATCATCACACAACGACGATGACCTGACCCCGAACGGAACTCTTCTAGCTGTAAGGAAACGCTTAACCTATTCGAGATTTCAGTAACTTCTACCTTTCAATGTCGTGATGTTCTGTATGGCTTCAAAAAATCCGCCACCCAAGATCCTCGATTATCAGCGCCATCAGGAGATATACGCGATGCTCGACAGCAGAAGTACAGAAGTCCTAGAAGGGTCTAGCATCTCATGAACTGCTCGCTTCAACTTGTATGGTATAGCATAATGAACAAGCTCATTTGAGTATCGTGTGCCAAATGATCAGAGACAAGTGAGCAACATCTCGACGGAAAATATGGAGATGCTGAGCAGGATCTGCCAAGTTTCCAGATGCCGAACAGCTGTGAGTGAGCAGATGATTGGCGATATCGAGCAGCATATTGCAGATTTTTTAAGGCGGTTAAGCGGCAATTGAACCGAGACCAGACAAGGTTGATCTGAGTGAATCAGACGTCTAGATGCAATCTGGCACCTTTTGGATGTTTGTTCAGTAAGATTGAGCAAAGATTTGGTACGCAGATCTCATGGTGTGAGCTCTCAATGTCCGAACAGGTGCCATGTCTCGGACTTCCAAGAAATAGGTCCGGAGCCTTCTATGACGATTGAGCAGTCTTCGTGCGACAGGCAATCTAGCTGGATGAGCCGGGGAATCGCATCTCACTTGGCCAAATCCCTGGTAAAGCCTGAGATGAAGTTCTGCAGCTTGAGATAGGAGTGCAGATTGGTCCAACCGGCTAACGCCACAACCTTTCAGAATACGACGATTCCCTGACAAAAGCGCCAACTTGGCCTGAACATTGGTCCAACGGCCTCTGGGGCGGGAGAGCAGAAACACAATGACAGCCAGTAGTATGAAGTCATGTAGTTGCCAGATTGCGAGGAGGAACGCAAGGGGTACGGTCCTAAGCCCCAATGTCACGGGAATATCTGCCCGACCAGAGGCGACGACCATGGTAGTTTTACAAATCATTCAGATGGTACGAAGTAGCATGTGCTCGGTTTCCAGGACGCTTTGAAGTGTGCAAGGGATCCCTTCATATATCTCCACATTATCCAATCCCCTGATGACACTCATCATGCATACACCCGCCCCCGGCCCACCCTACATGCATCGATCGTGCGTGATGCATCATTCACTCACGACATCTTGCATGAATGCGAGCACACTCGCATCAACGACATGCAGGAACGCAGCCCTCAAACGTCCATCTCACAAAGAAAATGAAGCATGGTATCTGTTCAGCTAGAAACCGAGCGCGCACGGCTGCAGAGAGCCTCAGTAACGGACCCCTAGCCCAGCCCTACGCAGATGATCGATTGGCCCAGAATGCGCAAACTCGCTTCCCAAGGTGCCCAACCGAGCTACCCCAGAGAGCTGCCCGACACCACCACCACCACCATCACCACTACTACCCTTACCACCTCTTGCACAAATACAAATAAACGTGCATAAAGTCTCCACTCTACTCTCCCCCATACCCCCGCGATCCAGCCTCGTCGCCTCAACTCAAACAAAACGAAACATGCAACCCACCTCCCGCTATCCCCTCACAAACTTTTCCACCTGACCTGCCATGTAATATGAGCCCACCACCATCCGATGCCAACCACAACCCTCCCCTCCTCAATCCCGGACTCCCAGCTCGGTCTCTCAGCCTCCGAGCTCGCTATCTTACGCCAGCATCAGCAGATTGCGCTCTCTTCAGCCGGAGGGAGCTCGGGCACGCATTATGCGACCAGCACGGCGTCGAGTCGGGGACGGGGGCATGTGAGGAGCAGTGCGAGTACGAGTCGGGCAGCGAGCGCGGCAAGCAGTGCGGGGACACATGGGGGTGGTGGGAGGTTGTTGCTGGATGCGGGAAGTTTGGCCGTGTTGGGGAGTCATTTTGAACGGCTGATGGGGGCGATTCAGGGGAGGGTTGATAGTGTAGGTTGGAAAGAATACTCTCTACCTGCACAAACAGGAACGACGCCGCTCTCGCTGGTCTGATTGCGTTTACGTTTTACGATCGCAAAATTTTCATTCTATGCCTGAGGCTAGCTAGCTCGCTGACGGTCGCGTAGCTCACAGCACAAACCCAACGCTCCGTCTCCTCCCAAGCCGGCCGCGCCCAAACCTCCATCGCCGCTGCCGACGCCGAAATTGTCCGCTTCAGAGAAATATTGAGACAGATTGACGAGCTGGAAACTGAGTTCGACAAGGTCAGGCATATACGTGATATAGTCAAAGGTTTCAGGGCGAGAGTCGAGGGCTTGGAGAGACGAGTTGATGGGAGGGGGCCGCCGGGGGCGGGAAGGGGAAGGCGGTAATGCTAGGATTTCGTGCGTGAGGGGTAAGGAGGACTTCGTGTAGTCGTGATGTGGGAGGAGGATGGGGCTTGGAGGACGAGTAGATTCGTCTTGGGCGGATCCGTTCTCAATATTTGCGGGTGGACATGTTTGAACACCTACCTCATCGCGTGCGTGGATACCATACGCAAGCTCAGCGAAGCGAAGCGTCGGGCGCTGTTGGATATGCTAAGGGTTTGGTCTTGCTTGATATCTATGGGAGGGAATTTCTTTGGTTTGGACACGCACACTTTTAAATGTCATGCTCATTGTCAGTCATGTTGGATTTATACCCGCTAGATCGAGGGAAACAGCGCAAGCTATGAAGGCTATGAAGGGAGCCAGACCCTGTCTGTCTGTCTGTCTGTCTGTTCGTCTACGTACGTATCTAGGGATCTGGGAGTATCGAGGATTTTCATACCACGCGATAGATGTATCATTACTCTTACTCATTCGTGCCTTGAATGCATGCTTGTGCCTCCAACTGCTGGCTCTTCGACCAGGAATGCGCTGTCTGTTCCGTTTTGGCTGGTGCATTGACCTGTAGATCATCTGGTGCGGTTGAACGGGTAGGCGAGACAGCGATGACGGTCGTGTTAGTAGGCCCAGGTGTGATAATGCCAGCCATTTGCGCGATTTCAGAATTCATGGCAAAGCATCAACTCTACACAATAGCCGATCCTCAGTCGCCTCTGCATTCCAATTCCCTTCCTATTCCCTGCGGTTGTTCCTATTCATCGTGTTCGCGTGCGAGCTCCTGTTCTCTTTCTTCCCTCTCCTAACGCTATAGCTAGGATGACTTCTCCAGGGTTTGATCACCACCTAATGCGAACTTCACCCGCGCCACCTCCATCCAAAAAGCTTCTACGCACGTGTATGCCTCTTACTCTGCTAACCATGCGTGAGAGAGCCCGTCGCCAAGGTATCGTTAGGTCCGAGGGCCAGGTGAAGTCGTTGATAGCAGAATTGGATCACTGACGTGGCCCCAATTCTATTGATCTGCTTTTGTTTCTTGTTTCCCGCATCGCGCGATTCTTTTAGGTTCTGGGGAAGCATCCGTTGGGAACCTTCGTGCCGCATTAGTCGGCCATGTTTGCCATATTGGGAGGATCTGGCTATGTTCGGACAAACAGTTTGATGTGCGACAAGGTGCGGCAGACTGAAGCCAAAGCTGGACGTTTTAATGTGTAAAAGGATGATGAGATAGATCGGCAGTGGAGTGCGAAGCTTCAGGCGCAGGGACGAACGGAGCTGGAGCTCGAATACCTTTCGGTGGGTCAGAGGATGACGAACCTTGATTATTGCGAGGGTCAAGGGCTGTGCGTTGAACTGTTCTTGTTGGTGGTGCACGGTGAAGGCACAACATCCCATTTGCGGCTCTGGATAGCTTGTTCCTAGTAACATGTCCTCTTCTGAACAATTTGTCAGCGCCTCTGGTTACAGACCTAGTTCTGTGGGGATCGAAGTTTCGCATAAGAAGGTGCTTGTCTGATTCTGACTCATTAGGCCTCTAAGCCCACCCTCTACAACGTGGTAGTCGTTACGGCGTTGGGGCTAGCAAGAATCGCAACCGAGAAGACCCAGTTTCTAGCCAGGGTTGGCATCCTTCGCGTTTCTGTTGATGTTCGTAAAGCCCCATAGCGGTGATGGGGGCCAACCAGTAGTATTAGAGTAGTTGGTCCTCATGCAAGGAATAAAGACGGTCGGCGCCACTAGGTCCTCGTCAAACATGGGTAAGACGGTCTTGCGACTCTATCGCCATACCCCTGAACCTCCACATGTAAGTGGGAGTGTCTCCCACGACTTCATTATCCCAGGCACGGGGTCGCCAATCGAGTATGGAGAATAACTGCTATACCCGGGAGCGAGCTCATTCTCGACATAAGACATGTGGCTTTGAGAAGCAAACTGAGTCTAGACCGTCCAAGCCCACCACGTTTGGAAACCTCGGTACTTGTGTGCATGGATAGGCTGAGGATTTGTGCATTGGCGTCTGTGCACCGCATAAAGTATGAATGTACGGGGGCCCGCCCATTGCAAAGGCAACACAAGTTTGACAGCATTGTGTGCACGAAAGCAGTATCCTTTCGTCAATCAGTACGTAAATCGGACAATTGGCTTCACAGTCTGTACGAGCTGGGTGTGCATGACATGGCAGAGATCTCGATTCGATGGTAGCTCTAGACCATGGCTTTTAGCTTTATGACATGGACCAGCAACGTACAATGGCTGGTAGGCACGGGCAAAGACTCTTTGTGAACATGCTTCCAAATCCAATTCTAAGGTTTCTGTGGAAACCTTCGTAACAGCCTTCTTGGGAACGCCTTCGTGATGCACAGTAGGGTATAGAGAAAATCGTGCATCTTCGGGAAACGCGCCGAGCCCTCAGAATAGACAAAGCCATGGCCAATCGTAACAATTACATTGATTCGAGTCGTGTGCAACGTGCAAGCATTTCCAAGCATGCAAAAACCCTATGTACTGCCGGGACTCGAACCGCCATGACAGCCTCGCTCGTGTCGCTTCATGTTGCTCCTTACGCTGAAGGCTTTTCCACATCCTTTGTGGGGACATTGGAATGGCTTTTCACCAGTATGCGAATGACTGTGGATCCTGAGACTGGACGGTCTCGAAAATGCCTTGTTGCACACTGAGCATACGTATCTGTCTTGCGATTGGCCAGTGAAACTCGTCGAAGAAGACTGCGCGATATAGTGATGATGCTGGTGCTGGAATTGATTGGGATTGTTCGGATCTATTGGAGAGCCATCCTGGGAGTTAGCGATTGGAGAGCTAACAGCATTTGCTATGTTCGATGGTGGAAAGTTGTTTGGAAGCGGCCGCTGATAGTATAACGATGGCGGATTCCCTGCGGGATTTGGGTGAGCTGGAGACGGGTACGAGTAGTTCGATGTTGCCGAAGGAGATGGGGGGTATGGAGAAGTCTGGTAGGGCGATTCTGATGGATGCACAGGCATGGAATTTCCAGGGTGGGACGATGGCGGACCGCGAGCCTGACGCTGTTGATGGGGTTCAGTGTTGTTAATTGCGCTTCCAAAGTACTGGGGCGCAGACGTTGACGAGTGGGAAGAAGTTGCAGAGGGAGACTGGTTGCGAACGTCAAAACCAAGCTGTGGATCAATTGGAGGTGATGGCGGTACTGCATTAGGGTTGCTCACGGTTGGCGGACCATAGTTCTGCGGTCGGTGGCCTGTGTTTTGATGCTCTCCCCCTGGGGGCGGTTGCTGGTTCATAGACTGCTGCTCTTCTGTTTCCACTGCTAAAGATATAAGCTCCATGATGGCTAGAAGATTAGAAGTAACAAACATTGCTGCTCCTGGCTGGATGGAGGGACATCCATGCTGATCAAGCTTTGGATGGACGGCAAGGTTCGAAGGCTGTTGTTATCGACGGGTGGTGAAGGCAGAGGATTAGGTGGTCGTGTATACACTGGCGAGTGGCTGATGTATGGGCTCGCAGTGAGGGCAGTTGCCATATCTTGCCTCGAATGATGTTGGAGGCGGGCGTGAGGTTGTTGAAAATCCTGGCTCGGTTTTTGTGGTGTGGAAGAAGAAGGTTGAGCTGCTCTATGTACGAGATTTGACAGATTCATATCTTTGAGACGTCGAGCGCATCAGTCAAAGCTCACAAGCTCACAAGCTCACGGTAATAAGCAGATGCAGAGCAGCAAAAGACCCCAGGTAGCAGAATTCTGTTGACGATATGGCCAATGCGCAGATGCATGAGACGCGAGGTCTGGGGTAGTGGGCCCGGAAGACAAGAATAGCTGCTGCATGATGATGAATGAGTGGAAAGAAGAGTAGACAGCTTACAAGGATTAGAGTAGTCCTAAAGCGTGAGAGCCATGGACGGTGTGTCCCCTGTTATTTTCACGTGCTATCCTCCGACCCCAGAAAGTTCTCAAATTTGAAGCGGAGGAGGCTGCTTTGCTATGGATCTCGAGGATCTACAAGTAGCAGCAAAACGTAGTGTTTAGTGAGCTGGGAACAGCTGCGCCAAATCACTAGAGCTCCGGGATGCTAGACAACGCTCCACGCCAGATCTTCAACGTTCTCCCGTAATCGAATGGGAAATGGTGTGGTCAATCACTGCCTGTTCTGCTGGCACGAACGGCAGGAACCAGTCTGGAGATTTAGGTGATGGTGTTGGATTAGGGCAAGTGTCTATAAGTGTCCGTGATCGCTGTGGTCTGGCAGTGTCAGGTCGTCTCGGTTAGGAAGAAGGTCCTCTTCAGAGTTGAAGCTAAGTCGCCCAGCACGACGTTCCTACGGCCCTAACACCCAGTAACCTCGTGGTTTTCAGGATGTTCAGGATGAACCCGCCTTAGTGATCGAACCTTGTCCCTGCTTCCGGCCGATCGTTGAACGATCTTTCCTGCCTCTACAGGAAAAGTCAGCGATTATGCAGAATATTCACGGCTTCTCCAAGGAGGAAGGAGGCGCGCGTCAAGAATGGTGGGAGGTTGCGTTGCGGGATCCAAGGTACCTCCGGGGTGACGGGGTCTAGGAATGCTGGATTTAGGTTCGCCTGGACTTTCCTCCAATCAGACTACCTTATGGCACTATGGCTTGCTGACACTGTGTGACGGCATGGGGGCGTCGAGAAAAGGAGGGTGCACGAGGGTGGCAAAAACAAAAGAGAAAACAATAAAATGTGATTGTTGTGGTGTTCGTCTCCCTGCCCCGGTACCCCTGGAGGAGTAACGGTACCTAGTACCTACAAGTACCCCCCAAGCCGGCTCGCTGTCGCCTCGCCACGAATCCGCGAAAGCTCAGGAGGTCTTCCACGGGGCCTCTTCTAGGCCTCAGGATCTGCACACTTTCCAGCGCAGGATGGTCCGCTTTTGGCAGTCACTCTAAGGGTTCTAAGCGGTGGCTGGTGTGGCATATGTGCACTTAGGGAGCTTTTTAGCATCTGGGAAGCAATCTTACCGCCGGCCGGCTGATCGTCCTTGAATCATGTCGATCGCTATGATGCATCATGCGTGCTTTTTCGCCCCACGGGGACCCACGACGCCCACACGAACCACACGAACCAACCCCCATCGTCCAAGAGAATCGACCGTGCACACCTCACAGCAGAATCCACTACTTGACTCCTCCCATTTCTCACACCACCCACTAGCCCTGGCCCGGCAGTAGCTTCTGCCACGATCCTGCAAGAGTCAGTATTCAGGACCCGCCCACGCTACCGGCCTTGACCTTGACCATCGGCCGCCTTAGCTGAGAAGAGAGCACGCTTAATTAGCACAGGGAGTGCTTCCCGGGATCCCGACGCCTGGGCTTCCAGAAGATCCCCCTGCGACGAGTCTCCCGAAAATTCAGGGATGTCAGCAACGGGCGGGTCAGCGATCGTCACTGCAACACCAACGGCCATGGGTACAATCGTTGAGGAGGCGTTTAAGTTGAGTAGTGGCTTGCAGATCCTGCCGAATATCCAGATTCAGTAAGCAAGTCCATGGCGCTGTTCCTAGTTATACCTCGTCACCCTCATCAGAGCAAATGCCGAAGCGTAGGCTATTTGCTTGAAATCCTAAATCTCCAGCCGCTCGTGCGGACTCCATCACTAAGATCACCTACAAGTCTTCTGACCACTCACCAAAAAGCCCGAGCCCATTGGTACAGCTGTCAAAATCCGTACCAAATCCTGTAACCACAGTTAGCTGCAGAGGGTGCCGTTCATGCGCGACGCTACTTTGATCAAGCACATCTCCTGAGATGAGACCTTGTCTGGAAGCTTCTCCTGGCTAAGGGCAGGGGCTGATGAGGATCCTTGGGATTCTTCTAAAAGTCGGTCCTCGTACTTCATATGACTGTAATTTCGCTTGGCCCTGTTCTCACTATCATTATCGTGTGCGCCCGATGTGAGAAAACTTCGTTGCTGCCCTGGACCGAAAATGTTTCTTTTAGTCGACACACCATGGGCAGATACGATGATACCACATTATTATTATAATCCGTGGATCCGCGCCGAGCAATGAGGCTGTAAAAGCTTCTCAATCGGTACATTTTGAACCTCTAACACGATAGCAGTGTGGAAGTCGCTGCATTTTGAATGGAGCGGCTAGATAGGTGGCTGCATCCAGTCTCAAGAGGTTCGTGAGGCGATGACGACCGCAGATACACCATATGACTCTATTGAACGTCCATAGATACCGAAGGTGTTCCAAACACTGCAACATACCCCTCAGCAATCTAACTTTAGAGGTCATAGCGAGTAATTCCTCTTACGATCGAGCGTGACCAACGCTGGGGTTGTGGAAAGCAGTTTCCTCTTCAATATTAGGGCTAGGACTTCAGCGCTGGACTTCGAGTCTACTTTATCGCATCCTGTTCTTCTTTTGGCATAGTCATTTTGGGTGATTGCGGAGGTCTGGCCCAGGATCTACATCTGGGATTTCAGTTGTGAAAAGAGTATTGACGTCTGAAACCTCATGTTTTGGACTGCCCCGTTTGATGTGAAAGGGTTGGCAGTGTAGATCATGCAGGGTCACCGGAAACACGGCTTGGCTGATGATGACCGTCGTTCTCATTAGTTTGTGGATTGCCAGAAAGGGTAGTTCCGTTAGGCTGTGGTCTTCACTGTTGCATGTAACGCCAAACGTGGACATACCGGCTGCGTTCTTACTGCACCTCCTCGTCGACTCTCCAAACGGGCTAAGTACACCTAATCACCTGGAATAAGCATTGACTGTTGTCTCCACTCTTGACTACTTACATCTGTGGGTAAGCGAGATCTGCACCGCCCAACACCTCTGCCAGAGACCTCTGATCAAGCCCACCCCCGAATCGTCGGATCAAGTGCCCAGGTATCGGAATGCCCGCGGGAGCATTCCCCGTGAACAACCCGGGGGACTCTCTTCAACACCCACCACGGCAGACGTCCAGGCCTCACGTCCCACCCATTTCCCCTTTTGTTGGGGCTGACTGCAGGAAGTCGACTGCAGGAGGTCTACTGCGGCTGTTCTGAGCTCGAACCTACCTCTGCAGGCCAAGTCATCAGAAAGGTAAATGTCTTGGAACCACTCACTCCATCGCCCGGCACACTGCGCAGCCTTATCTCTGTCATCTAACGCTCAAAACAAGCCATACGTCTTCCCTATCCATGGCGGTCTTTAGCAGCTAGAGCGGTACGTCACAGAGCTTTGACAAAGAAGTACCTTCCAAAATTTCAAAAGCAGGATCCGTTGGAATAACGTTTTCGGACATGCTCGCATTGCCACATATGATCATACCTTTCCTACTTCAGCCGAATTCTCTTCCGATGCTCTGACTTCGGAACTTCTTCTGCACGCTCAAGGGATGAGACGATCCAAAAGGGCAACGCTTACAAGAAAAGTTTTCGCTTGCTTAGAGGAGGAGTTATGGCATACTCGTTATTGCCATCCTATGGTTTATCTAGCCTTCTACTGATTTTGAGCTTGAGCTTTGCCCCTGGACATGCTTTTCCTCCGCTTACATTGAAAACTCTCTTTGCTGATCGCGTATTCTGTCGTCTATCTGATGCGTTTGTTGTTGCGAAGTTATCTTTTGCATTCTCACTTCGTTTCCTTTCCGAGCATGTATATTACATGACCTACTCCAATCCTTGGCGAGTATGTAAAACCGGCAACTTTTGACAACGGAAGACGTTCAGAGGAGACCGTATGCCTGGAGTTGTTGCCCATCTATATCGATTATCTGAACGCCATCTGATCACGCTCTTTCCCCCTTCATATTCCCGCTACTTCCTCAGACCAACACCTCCCACTACGAACCCCCACCGCCATGCCTCCCACCCCTCCGACCCTTCAATATCAAGAATGTGCGAACTCTGGACAGGCCGTTCGCTGCTCAATCTCAGAGGTGTGACATATGGTATATACCTAAAGTACCTACGTATCCACCCATCCACATCGCATCTAGAACGTTTCCACTCAATCTACAAACCTGATCTAGCAAAAATTGAGCTCGCACCACGATATACTCTGATCGTTCTTAAAGATACCCTCGAGTGGCTCCTCGTCGGCCCGTTATAACCGCCTATCCCCAGAACCCTGGACCGCCAACAGTTCGGGGATTTCAGTCGAATATTACGGCGATCTATGGGATAGCGTTCATATCTGTTCGTCGTGGCTGGGACAATACCCGGTAATCAATTCGTTTATACCTTACGTTCGTAGGGCGAGTGGGTGGGCATGAGGATGCGCGCGTATCGAGTTGGGATGGCATAAGTTGGACGCTACGACATATCCCTAGGGAGGGACGTTGGAGGTTTTAGGTGCTAAGACACAGGCATTGCTGCTCTCGTAGCTAGCCACTTGATACGATACGATGCCATGCTATGAAGGAATGAAGAAGGGTGGAGATGCGATGAGATATGATGAGATGAGAGGAGGGGAATGAAGGCGTCTTTGTAGAGTGCGATGAGATGAGATGAGATGAGATGAGAGGAGGGGGAATGAAGGTTTCTGTGTAGAGTGCTGAGTAGGACTTTGATGAGGTGGCTGAGTGAGGGAGTCAATCTATAGAACAGAGTATAGTTATCAGATGAGGAACTCGCTCAGGTCTCGATTGGCTGCCTTGGTTAGCGGGGGTTTTGGAGTCGTCCTTGCTGCTCAAGACAAACTCTAGATACTAGGAAATAGGTGGGATGTTGAGTTAGATTTCTTGCAAACCAAGCGTTTAACATCATTTTCCTCCATTTGTAGCGTATGTATTGGCGTGCAGCTCGCGAGGCTGTGCTTCTGAATGCGTATGTGTTGTAAAGGGCACGGAAGTGAGCGAGTGTAAGTCGTGTGACGTATTGGACAAGATTATGATATTGAGAGTAGTAGTGTGGACCCATATGGATGATTAGATCTGCCTATATAACTTGCTGTATACACAATTCCATCACTATAGAACGAGGCATGAGAGTCATGACGACCACTGTACTGAAAAAGGATGTTGCATGCATGCAGCTTCCTCCGCTCCGAAGTAATAAGGGTCAATAAGTACAAAGCGCCAACCCAATGCCTGTAAAGAGGTGCGCTGGAAACGCCTGCAAGCTATGCTGATGATGAGGAGGTCTATGTTCTCTTTGGCATCCAAACTCCATAGGAAAGTGGTGCTGGCCTGGAACCCGGTGAAGAAACGAGCGGAGAGAGGCTATAGTCCGGGTGAAAAGATCTATAGTCCCAGTCAAATTCTGCGAATTCTGGCTGCTCGGGATCAATTTTGCCCGATATGATATGGCGGTATAGAATCGTAGGCGTTCGTTAAGTCGTGATAGCGACGGTAGAGGCCGAAGCTCCTTCAGTACCTGGTCTCTATTTGCTCCTCACTCTCCCTCTCGTTAAGCACGTCTTCCCTCTCCTTACCATTTCTTGACTTCTTTACGTCGAGTGGGCCCTCGGATGTCATTGGCGTTCTCGCTCTCCGCTGCCCGCTCTCTCTCAAGCTACTGTCACTGGCTTTGGCAAGAATACCTGACGAACTCCAGATGCGTGAGTTGCGGGTGCTGGAATCAAGGCGTGAATTGCGATTGCTGGTATCATTGTAGTTGCTAAAGTCGCGGGTGCTCCAGCTAGCTCGGTGGACACGCGCTCCGAAAGGTACGTTGGCGTGTGAGCTTCCAAGCTGAGATTGCACACTATTTGCTCGGCTAGCCCGAGCAGTATGAGGAGCGGTTGCCGTGCCGGCTAGAGATGCGCGCGATCCCATCGGATCGTGGACGCTACCAATGAAGTCTTCGTCCTCATCCTCGATCTTGGTTTGACGTCGGACAGACATAACATTGAAATAGGGTCCTTTGGGCTCTTCTGGTGGAGGTGGGGGCAGTGCCGGGACATCAGGAGCGGATTTTTCCAAGTGAGCAAAGTAGCGTTGGCGAATGTTTTCCCATTTGCGAGGTTTGAAGTTATCATGATTACGAGTTAGGGACATGTAGCTCGAGATGGCGCCGAGTATTATGGCAACCATAAGGACGATGGTGAGTATGCCTTGAATGACAATGATAACAACTCCAATGACGGTTGTTGTGATTCGTGCCAGGTTGAAGCGTTCATCAAAGGCTGCGGACAAGGCGACTGTGGCCACCTTGCTAAAGCCGAGAAGGTAGACCATAAGAGCATTTAGACGAGCAGCCTCAAAAGGTCTCAATATGACGATCGCTATCAGAGCGACGATTTCCACGACGAGCAAGCCAAAGACCTGAGTCAGAGGCTGACCGGCAGCCCCTCCATAGAAGCATGCACGTATGAATTCATAAATCAACCAAAAGGCAAAGAACCACCATCTTGTTCTTCGGAAGCGTGCTGATAACCAGCCAAACCTCTGTGTATAATCCTCGTCCTGATGTACTTCCAGCCGTTGAGGATCTTCATCGATGTAGCAAACCCTCCACCAGGGCAGTGAGCCAGCAGAAACCTTTTGCTCTGTCTTCTCAGACCTATGACTCTCAAGCTCAAGTCCGTACCATGGAATGGGCCCGAATGCTTTCGTCTTCTCAAAATGTACTCTGTCTGGAACTGACTCGTAATGGCCAAAGCGAAGTCGGTAGAAGCAAGCATAGCTAGCGATGCCCACCATGCCGAACAAGAAGACAATGAAGACTAGAGCGGCGATAGCATTGACTCCAGGAGACCCTTTGTACGTAAACTCAAACATAGTCAGGAACATCATCATGAAGAACCCGATGAACACCGCGCGAAGGGCAGCTTGGGTGGTGTAGGCGAGCCAATGAGCTCTGAAGTGCCCGAGTCTTTCTGTTCTGATCAGATTCTTCTTGCTCAGCCCGTCGAGAATCCATTTGAAAGCAACGATCGAACCACAGATGAGGGAAATAAGGATCAGAAACCAGAGAAAACCAGTCATGAATGCATTCGAAGCTGGAATACTCTCTTCGGAAAGTGTGCCTGCAAAGCCGGAGAAGTTGCCTGGGATTGGTAGACCTGGCTTGACAGGAGATCCGTACCATGAGAAGCCATTGGAAGAGTTGCTTAGCGCTCTTTTGGCGATGTGTTCTTCGTAATTCCTCGTCCTGAATAGGTTGAGTTGGTCCTCTGGTGACCCTGGAAATCGCCGATATATGTTGTGAGCACTTGCTCGTTTGTAGATTTGGGTAATTTGGTAACCACCACCGAGGTCATTGGATGACGATCCTGAGCCTGCTGCTCCAACTATGCTGGTGTTGCCCTTGTTGCTGCCAATTAACTGGTTGATACTGTTCTGCATCGACTCGCTGTATATCATTCCTGCGCTCCAAGCGAAGTTGCTCCACCATGCAGCCAGTACGCTAGGCCAGTTCATGGATAATGCGCCTGTAAAGAAGATGTGGTGGAAGACAGCGAAGACCACGAAAACGGAAAGTGAGTGTGCATAGTGCGTTCGCATGGTTGGTATGTGACTGCCGTAAACAGTCGTGGCAAAGGAAGCGATCATAGCCACTAGTGCGAATATGCCTAACAGGGTCCCTACTGACGCAGGATGCGAGAATGTTTGCCCGTTTGTGACGACTGCTGAATAGCACCCAATCTCTGTTTGTGTCGAGTTGCCAAAGATACGCAGGATTGCTTGTCCCTCAAAATCAGGTATGGCAAGTGCAATTGATGGAATACCTGCGACGTCGGATTGAGAAACCGGAATGATGCCATTGGCGGATATAGGTACACTTGAATTCATGGGACAGAGACTATATAGTATCAGTCTGGTATCTTGTAATGGGAGACAGTATCCATATACCTGTATATCTGTGCTTTGCAAGGGTTGAAGGTGAGGTCGAATCGCGACTCGCCGTACGCAAAGACGCCAATGTACACTATATGACTTTAGTCAGACTGTTCAAAAGCGAAGGTCTGTGTGCGTGTACTCATAATGCTTTCATTGGCCACATTTGTGTTACCCTCCAAGTGGAAGAGAACCGTCATGTTGTCTGCGTAATATGCAGCATCGAAACGCGTAACGTTGATAAGGGAGCTTCCCAGGCAGTCCCCAAAACTCTGTGTATAGAGTGCCGGTTTCCTGTTGTCGGCCAGGTATATGGTGTGTCCGTCACTGTCTGTCGTCTGTACATACTGATTGTCCTGGGAGCAGGTGAAATCCATGAGTGAAAGTAGTGATACCAGGAAGAGTAGAACGCTGGACCAGGAAGCGCCCATAGGGGCGAGTCGTATGAGAGCCATCTCGGATTCTTGAAGCTCGGGAGCGAGGTGGCAGAGTTACGAGGGTGAGGGATATAGCTATAGTAGAGAGCTGATGTCAAGCAGGAGCTTGTGTTGGCCTTGGACGCCGGACATCCGGTGGTGGTTTAAGACTTCTTGGTAGCACACACGTTCACGGAAGGTGGGCAGTATTGACAAACGATTGTCCGATTGTTGGAACTAACATAACGAAGGTAGAGATGTAAACGAGTGATCTCTAGTCTTGCGAGTGAAGCTGGACAAGTAGAAAAAAAGACAGTAGTGGGAAGACCTTGAAATGGAGTGACCGAAAATGGTGATTGCATAATTCAGAGGATTGGTCTCGGCGAGCTGGGATATACTTTACGCTACAACCAATGAGGTGGCAAGGGTTCGGCTTGACACCCAGCCACCATTTGACTACAAGATCCTTCAGCTACGCGCTCACTGCTACTGATAATGATTCATACTGTTGCCGATACAACTTGGTGAGCAGTTTGATGGTTTGCCATTGTTGGGAAGATAATCGCAAATAGTGGGCAAATGATAAGGAACAATGCGACAGCTTTAAATAGCTACGTATCTCCTTTCTCTTTGCTTTTCCCTATACTATTCATATAGATTTGATTGATTGCTTGTACATTATCTATCCACTCATTTAGGGCATTCATTGCACACATTCGTGGGTTACATGCTTTGTTAAGCATCGAGCTTTAGCTTGTCTAGTAGACCGTCTATCTTACCTAGCAATATTTGGTAGTTTCTGGCATCGACTTCCAATTCATCGCCTGCAATCTCTCCATCCAAAGTCCTGATGGTGGTATTCGTCACCTGGTACTCTGAAGGCTCAACTCCTGCCATCGCTTCGCTATGGGCCATCTGGCTCACGTCGATGCCTTCGTCCTCTGGGATCTTGGTCTTGGCGGCATTCTCGCTCTCAATATAGTCACCCGCAGCTTGCTCAGCTTCTTCTTCCATCATGTCCTCAAGACCTGAGTCCTCAAACCGCAGACGGAATCGCTCTGACAAGTAATACCGAATACTATGGAAGTGATCAGTGTGACATCATGAATGATTGGGTTTTGACATACTCGTCAAGTAATTCGATAGTATCCGTTTCCTGTCTGGCTTTGATCCTTGCGGCACTTTCCCGAACCAGATCTGAAAATTCTGCTTCATCGATGTAGGATTCTAAACGGTAAGCGAAATACCTGGCACCAAACTCTTCAAGCCGTGGTACTCGAGTGAGCCATCCAGCGCGAACAACATCATAAATATCTAGCTCAGGCTGCTCTGGTTCTGATATCTCACAATCATCCAACCGGGCTGGTATCTGGGACATTGATCCATTGCCCAAGGTGCTTATGACCACAGCAGCCTTCTGCTTAAGCTTTTCAATCAACAGAAGATCGGCAGCAAATAGCACATCAATAGCGAGATCTAACGGACAGTCTGTCTTCTCCGTGTAGAGATATGTCAGAACCACCTCGAGAACATTTGGTGAGCAGTCTATGGGTATAATCTGTAGGTGGTCCGTGTTCTGTGCCTCGCGGAATCCCGAAGAGAACATTGTTTGGAAGAATTCGGAGCGCAATAGCATGGCTCGATGAACTGGGAAGAGTGCGGACTTTCGCGAATTGCGGTTCCGGGATGGAGATCGAGAAACGTGGGATATGGGGCCTACGGGTATCCCATTGAGTGGGCCTAGCGTATCTCGGATAGCTGGTTGTTCAATTCCTTCAGAAATTTCTTTAGAGTCCATGGCATCTTCATATTCATCCGCGCGTAAAAGTACGTCTGCAAATATGCCATTGTTTCTGTCCCACTTGACATCATCCGCCTTCACAGTATCGATAATAACCTTATGCCTTAGCACATTATCTGTGAACCACGCCTCCACTTGATTCCTGCCCTTCTCCACCTCATCTGTTCTGTGCTGTCTTGCAAGCCTGCGGTCGCCGCCCTCGAGAATACCATCCCATAAACTTCTTATTTCCAACTGCCTGCTAATCTTGTCGATCCCTTCTAAAACATCATCCTCTGAGAAACCAGTCCCTGGTCCACCGCCAACGTCATTAGGTATCTCACCAAGGTATAGGTATTTTATAGCTATGCCAAAAGCTTGAGGAGGTATAGCAGGTGGCAGCTTCCATGAAGCCGTGTCAGGTGCGGTAGATAGCTTCTTTGAAAAGTAAGGTGACCTTGCAGACAGAATGAACTTATGTAGATGAAAATTTTGCTCTGCACCCGTGACAAGTATGTCGGACGTCTGAGGATGATCTCGGGTCAGAAGAGAGGTGATATGAGAGGCAAATGGCTGGAGAGGATCTGTAGACTTCGAGTATTCGTACTGGAGCAGTAAATTCCGTATTCGATCGTTAAGGGCATTATAGAGACATCGTTCGCCTTGAAAGGTGTCTCGCTCGCAGAGCGCGCCAGACTCAAGTAGAAGCTGTACAACCTCGAAATGACCGCACAGACTAGCCTTGTCTCAAGGCATTAGCAAAAATGGGTAGTAGTACAGTGGGGCATCTCGAAAGGTCTCCGTACCAGAATTAGCGGCGTATAGTCAAAGCTATCACGTGCATTGATGTTGGCACCCTCTGTAATCATCTCCTGACAAACTTTGAGATCTCCACGCCGGCAAGCTTCACATAATTTTCGGAACTTCTCGCTGTTGTCGAGAGGATTATCCTCCTTAAGTTTGCCATCTTTGATGAGTTTGTTCTCTTCTAGGAGACTGGCTTCAATCTGGTCTTTCCTAAGAACCATTTCGATTCCGTATGGATAGATCTCCAGCTGGCCAGCAGCGAAGGGAGACCAGAGTACAAGCTGGCGGAATACGTGCAACAAGAGTGATTACGCCCAGGACTTTATGCGCAGTGGCGTTCAATGAAGATCCTTATCTTATCGACACGTGACTTGTGTTGTCGCAGCAACCCGTAGTGTTTACCGGAGCCGAAGCATGGCGGCTGAAACCAATGAGAACCTCGTGAAGGAACGAACGTACTTACTACAGCATCATGGTCTGTAGGGCTACTTAGAGTCGACATTGTTACTTATTGTATCGACATCGGAAGATTAGCTTCCATTTGCAGACATGACTACCCCAGCAGAGCCAGAAAAGTACGAAGTGCTGGAGACGATAGGTGGGCTTTACATTGCCATCACTTACCATAAAATTCGGACTTGACAATTCCGCAGGACGAGGGTCGTTCGGTACCATTAGGAGAGTCAGGAGGATATCAGATGGGCTGGTACGCGAGCCATCAAACCCAATCAACGTCGTATTGGCTACTGACAAGTGATCCAGATACTATGCCGCAAAGAAATTCAGTACATCAAGATGTCCCAGAAAGAGCGAGAGCAGCTTCATGCCGAATTCTCAATCCTCAACTCCTTAAAGCACCCTAATATTGTCGGCTACTACCACCGAGAACACTTAAAATCAACACAGGAACTGTATCTGTATATGGAGTATTGTGGAGGAGGAGACTTGAGCAAGGAGATCCAGAAGCTCAAAGATAGGAATCATTATGCAGATGAGGAGTATGTCTGGAGTATATTTTCGCAACTTGTTGCTGCGCTCTATCGGTGTCATTATGGAGTCGATGCGCCTGAAGTTGGTAAGAATGTGATGGGAGCGAACAACACTTTGAAACCATTGGGCTTAAAGGGCAAGAATCAGGTGATGATCCTGCACCGGGATCTGAAGCCTGAGAATGGTAAGTCAAGGTATCCAATTTGGGGTATGGTGCTACAGCTGAGACTTGCAAGTATTCCTCGGCGCAGACAACTCCGTCAAACTTGGTGATTTCGGACTCTCAAAATTGATGCAGTCCCATGATTTTGCGTCGACGTACGTTGGAACACCTTTCTATATGTCCCCGGAGATATGCGCGGCAGAGCGATACACCCTCCACTCGGATGTCTGGTCCTTAGGTTGTGTCATGTACGAACTATGCGCGAGGACACAACCCTTCAATGCAAAGACACACTTCCATCTCATCCAAAAGATCAAAGAAGGCCGAATAGACCCACTGCCATCGACATATTCCCAGGAACTGCAGAATGTCATCAAGAGCTGCTTGAGTGTCAATCCCTCGAAACGACCAGATACCGCAAGCCTTTTGAACATTCCCGCTGTGCGACTGATGAGGAAAGAAAGAGAGGTGGTTGAACTAGGACGGGTACTAAAGACGAGAGAAGAACAGATGATATTGAAAGCACAAGAAGCTGAGGCAAAAGTCTCGAATTTAAATAATGAAAAAGAAAGGATGCGGGTGGCTCTGGAGTCTACCATACGGCGAGAATGGGAGGTGAAGGCTCGACTTGAGATTGACCGACAGGTCGAGATTGAGAGACAGAAGCTGCATTCGATGTTCACCGCGGAAGTGCGCAAGCAGGTAGAGGCGGAAGTACAACAGCGTCTCGGATCACAGAGTGTCTCACAGGAGGGCTCGCTAAATATATCAAGGGATACGACGGCGTTACCTTCGCCGGACCTTCAATACTCATCGGTCAGCACAGCTGCAGGAACGGACTTCCCATCGATGACGGACCTTAGCAGTCTCTCCATCGACTCGCCGCCAGCAATAGAATCCAAAACACCGCCCAAGAAGCGAGCGCGTGGCCCACTTTCTCGTGCCCGCACACACTTCGATTCTCCCATGGACGTCCAGATGGTCGATCCATCACCGATGTCTATCGCCTGCCTTTCACTATCACCACGTCGCAACGTAGCGGCTATGGCACCCACCATCCCTACCAGTAGAAATATATTCGCTGCCGTCGTAGCACAAAAGCACCGACTAGCACCACAAGCCTCTTCACCACGCTCCTCAATAATTGTCGAAGACGAAGAAGATATAGTCCCAGACCTCCAGTCGCCGACAAGGCCTCCAGTAGGTCTACCAGACCCCTTTAAGGTTCCCAACCGGCCAGGCCTCTTGCGTCAAAAGACCGTTCCAGTGAATCGCCTCAACGGCCACCACCCACAGCCAGCACTCTTCCCCCCAACAGCAGCCGACAGACCATCGCGTGTACCCTCACCACCAAGTCCACAACAAAAGCAACATTCAGGCTTTTCACCCGTGCGTAAAGCACCTCCTAAACCACCCGCCACCACCGCACATGATAACGACATGTTCAAAGCCGTCATGCAACGGAATCTATTTGGTCAGAATGGCGGCGGGAGGACTTTAGTAGAATTGGCACAGGCGAGGGCGGGAATGCCGAGCCAAGCGCAGAAAATCGAGAAGGGTGTAGGCGACGAAGTAAAGAGGGAGAATTTGAGGGGTAGTGGCGAGAGGGAAGTGCCGATTTGGGATCCTGAGAGGGATGAGATGCCGAGTCCATTCTTGGTGAGGGGCGGGAAGGGCATGAGGAGGTTGTGAGGTTGGATTGCAAGCGGACCCTTTGGATGGGATATGAGGGAAGATGTTATTGAGGCATGCGGATACCCGGCGTTGGTTGTTCCTTTGTTCCTTGGTGCGTTGATTGTAGATATGGCTGAATGATCATATACTGCGTGTGGATGTTAGAGGATCTCCTACCTTTGTAATTGAGAGGCGCTTGGGTATACGACTGGCGTTTGTACACTCATGCACGACCTGAAAGCGTGTCGAATGGAAAGAGAAGCGAGGGTTGAATGGCTGGAAATGCAGCGTGATAATGATATACTCTGAGACAGGTACTGTGGAACATAAATATGCAAACACACAACAATCTTCACTATCAGCGTTCGCGTGGTTTGTGAAGAGTACAGCACGCCCTTGTCAAGGTACACCGTGGCGAGACAAAGGCACTATTCCTAGTTGGGGTTATTGTTCATTGTTGAATTTCGTGCTAATCTAAATGCTCCAATGCTGTGGAGATTTTATAGCTCCAATTGTGGGAGGAGGAAGAAGTTGCTCGTTTGACTGGAGGCGGGAGCAGGAAGACGCAGATTCAGTGACGGTCAAGAACAGGAGCGTACTGGTAAAGTGACAATTAGGAGCACGAAGACGCAGATTGTGTAGCATTAGGGAACAAGTCGATGGTGGAGCTCAGAACAGAAGCACAGAGTTGCATAAATGGCTGAAGCCAGGAGCTCGAATCGATTGGTTGTATAAGGACCCTGAAGCAGGAAATTGTATGTTAGTTGAAAACTTGAGATCGCAGTGGTCGAATGGATTAGAGCCTGGGGCAGGAACTTGTGGAACTGAGTCTACAAAGGAGACCTAATGTCAGAATTGGATAGGAGTCCAGAACAGAAACTTGTGGCATCAATTGAGTCTCGAAGGTCGAAGTCAGGTCAGACATGGGCTGTAGCCCATGGAGCTATGTATCCTCATTGTGCAGGAGTTGGTCGGAAAGCAGACAGTCTTTCAGGGTATCTCGAGCATATTGTTGGCTACTTTCTAGCAACGAAGAGCTTGTAGGCCGTCTCAGAGAGCTGTAAGCTTCAAGAAGCTCTGTGGTCTTACAGACGGGTTGCAATTCGAAGGGATTGGCTGTGGCACTTTCATGTTTTACAGCCGTGAGACGTCCGACGGCGGAAGGTGAACAGCCAGTGAGTTATCAACAACCTTCTTTGCTGGATGTGAGAAGGGCGAGAAAGAATTTTAAGAGTACTCTTTGGCTCAAGGTAATGAGACGCTGGCTCATCCAGTACGATACAATTCAGTCCTTAAACTTTCCATGGGAGATTGAATTCACAGAATGCAAAGAGATGCATAACTTTGTAGGAGTCGTTGTCCTGCTTATGCAAGGATAAAAAAGTGTAATGTTTTTCTTCGGGTGTGCCACACAGAAGTCAGATGCACTGAGCATCACCCACAAGCTAGCTCCGATAGCATGAGCGAGCTAGCAATTGAGATCGACACGCTGCTCTGCTTCGTATAGCTGATGGGCTTCGATTGGACCCAACGCATAGCAGTGGGGACCGTATTCGGATAGCGAGTGGCTGTTGTTATCGAAAGACAACAACCAATTGCGCCTGCATAACGTTTCGAACCGAAAGGGGCGTTTTGACGAATCGAAGAATGGTCGGTAATTTTGACAGATGAGCCAACATGCGTAGGCGTTGACGATAACACAATCCAGCCTAGAGTTACCGCTTCCGGAAACCGGGAGACAGCTCATCTTAGAGCCTGCAGATTAATCAGCCATTCAGGGCTAGTGGCTTGGGCTACGACCAGGAACGTGGAGTCCAATGGATTGTCCGTCTGGAAAGGGAATCGAAGCTATTCATGACCTGCCATTCCAAGTTGCTTCGTGTGTCAAACGTCTTGGCTGGCGCTTTCGGCGATGATAAGCAGGCAGCACAAGGCGTAAGAAGCTTTGGCCCGGTATACTACCCCTAATCGAAGGCGACGAAAATCGACCCTTTTGGTGCTGTGATGGCTAGAAGATTGTCAATGACTTGTGTGCTGGTCCCAAAGGCGAGCCAGCGCTTTGGATCCGGCCGATACGCCGAATCAAGCGAGCTGATAAATCTAAAGATAGAAGGCAAGGATCCCATGCTTCGTTAATTCCGACGATCAAGTACCTGGCTCCATCCTCTTGCTGCGCGCACTACCTTCGAGGCTCAAGTTGGTACTATCCATGGTTCTTAGACTGTCCAATGCTGATCTTATCTGATCTTGTCCGCCGGAGGAACAGATTTTCAGCGCTGAAGGGTCAAAAATATGTGGATGGAACGGAGCGGAGACAGGTCCACTTATCTTACGCCCAGTGCGACGCTATGCTTCTTTACGATGAATACTTCTGAAATTAATGAGCACTGAACAAGAAATAGGGCAAGCCTGACCCACAAGCTTTTCCAGCCAAGCTTTGTGACTGTGCACGCTCGCACGGTACCTGGCTACCTTGGGGCGGACCGAATGGGAAAAAGTCGGTCGAATTGATAGCGAAGCCCCCTCGGTCCTGCAGGAGCGCAGGCAGACGCGCGGAGCTGTTTGTACAAATCTTGTACCAGCAAGCAATATGAAGCGCACTCGGTCTGAAACAATAATAATCTGTTTCAATAACAGGCTCAGTACTCACTTTATCTTGTACATCTTCCTACCAGAGGGTAGAGAAGACTCAAGCGAAAGGGCAGCAGTAGGGGTGAGTGGCTAGTAATGCAGACAATGTAGACAGTATCAAAGTCAAAGGAGCTTGCTCGTTAATAACGGCACTATATTAGCCTCAAAGTAACGTTGATCATGGAAAATTAACTGGAAACTGTCGTAGACTCGTAATCCTCATGTCGTCTCTGTGACATTCACGACCTTCATCAACTGGTCCTCATCGCAATTCACTCGCTTTCCTTTTCGCGATCACCACCAACTGCATTGCATTTGTCGAGTAGCCACCGATAAGCCCGTGCATACTGCGCCAACGATATCTGACTAGCGCGCGACCATTCAGTTTGATTTACTCAAAACTTCTCCCATTGTCCACTGCTCCGACTACACCTGGCCCATCCAGCATCCACTCCTTGGCATCAATCGTTCTATTTACTGTCACGACGACCCACGCTCGTTATACTGCATTCGCAATTCCTCCGAAATTCCGCTCTCAGCCGCCGTGTTTCAGGTTCGGGCGCAATCTTCCAGATGTTCGGATTGCAATCCTGAAGATCGGAACAAGCTGGATAAAGGAATACAGTGCCACAACTGCGGCTCCTCGGGCTAGAAAATCTTTGGATAGCTTCGAGGCTTCCGTTCCTGCTTTTCTTGGGCCGCATACTCGCACACCATGGGTCCAAGTCCACCGCGCCTTCGTATACTCTCAGGTCAGTCAAGCACTGCCTTCCCCGCCCACGAGGCAGACTAACCTCTTTCACTCCCCAACTTCAAGGCATCCTGCCCGCCTGAGATTCGGCTTTGATGGCACCTCCGATACTGACATACATCATAGTTGGCGGAAATGCTGTTTCAGCCTTTCTGTCTTGGAGGCTCCAAGCTACCAACGCGTGTGATGTGACTTTGGTGTGGAAATCCGGATACGAAGCTGTCTCGCAGTATGGCATCTCTTTCAAGTAAGTAGACAATCTGATAGTTCCTATCACTGAATCTGAGTTGACGAGCTCTCTTTCAGATCAAAGCTCTTCGGCAACGAACGATTCAAGCCACGCCACGGTAAGTCGACTGTTTCATCTCGTGACTGAGCCTCGTTGACACAATGTAGTTGTCCGGAGCCCCGAGGATGCGGCAGGCAGGAAAGCGGCCTTCGACTACGTCCTCCTTTGCGTGAAAGCGTTACCAGACGTCTATGATCTAGCTGCTGTCATTGAATCAGTCGTCACTCCCCAGCATACCTGCATACTCGTCAATACTACACACACTCTTGGCGTCGAATCGCATTTGGAGCAACGATTTCCAACGAACGTCGTGCTTTCGTTGGTTTCTGGGGCTGAGATCACACAACTGGGGGCTAGCGAATTTGAACATGTTGGGGCTACAGATGTCTGGGTTGGTCCTGCGAACAAGAATGATGCCATCCCGGCTGCAATCCAGAACGACATGGCCGAGGCGTTGGCCATGACGCTGAGTACCGGCCAAGTCGAATGCAAGGTCTCCCAGAATATCCGACAGCAGCAATACGAGCGTATGATAGGGTACGAACACGGCTCTGATCATATGTTTAGATCTAACATGCTAACATTGTCCAGGCCGATTGCCTTCCACCCTCCCAGCGTTCTATTCGAAACTCCCTCCCATGCAGATCTACTAGAGAAAGTTGGGGTTCGATCGATGATCTCAGATGTGATAGACGAACTTCTCCAGATATCTGCAGCGCAAGGCTGTCAATTCGATACTGATTTCAAGCAAAAGACTATTCAGAAAATGTCCATACCCTCAGAAACCAACAGCATCATGTACCAGGACTTCACCGCCAAAAGGCCTATGGAGGTAGAGACCTATCTAGGCTCCCCAATTAAACTTGCTCAGGAGACCGGAATCCGAGTACCACGCATTGAGACCTTATACGCCCTGCTTCATCATTGCAATATCGTCAACCAACAGCGACCAGCGCCTTCAATTTCACCAAACCCACCGCCGGGCTCTGCACCTCCTCCTCGGTTATCTTCTGCGGGTCCACGACCGCCAACGAATGGCAACATTAATGGTCCCATGAATGGAGGACCCATGAACGGAGGACCTATGAACGGAAACGGCGTGCGCGGAGGAAGGACCCCATCGATGGGGCCCCCAATGAGGCGAGGACCAGGCCCACCTACGATGAACGGTTATCCCTCGCGACAATCGAATGGTTACAACCCTCGTGGCCCACCACCGAATCAATTGTCTCGGCGGCCTTCATTTGAGGGTGAAGATCTAGGAGAGTTCAGTCACGTCGTGCTCTACGACGACATTCCGGAAGGTGATGTGCATCCAGGGTATGGTGAAATAGGTAATGGCACACCAAGCATGTCAGAACTCGCAATTAGAGAAAGGGAACTTAACCTTCGTCAGCGAGAGCTACAAATACGAGAGCAGGAATATAACATGCGGAAGGGCCCGCGACGAGCTCCACCATCCCACAGGGGCGGCTTTGATGACGAGGACGACGACGATGATGACTTCTTTGACCCCATGGCTCGAGGGCCAGCTATGCCAGCTATCGATCCCGACAGTGTCGATATGATGAGCGTTACCTCTCGTAGGACACGGAAAGCCCCAAGTCTAAGCCAAATACGCCAAAATCCCGAGCATGGTGTGATGGGAAGAGGTGGCGGCATGCGCCAGAGCCACAGTTATGGACCCAGACCCGGACTGAACAGGAACCGAGTTTCGTCACAAATGATGGCTAGCATGCCAGAGGTGCATACTAATCCGCTGGACGACCCAATGCTGGGTTATTCGTCAAATCGATATGGCACGGTCGATAGGAAGGCTATTGGAGATGCGTCAAGAACAAATTCATTAACAGCTGCACGGCTGAACGAGTTGCAAGGCGCTGGTACAAACGCAGGAATGAACGGCGCATACCCGAGCCCATCACCTGGGATGCAACCTCGACGAACGAGCCATTCCACAGGCAATCCGCTCAATGGGAGAATCGTGGGAAGACCGTCACCTCCAGACGATGGATATATGGGACAAGGTGGAATGCAGCCCAATGGCGGCCCCTCGCCACCGGGGCTAATGCGCAATGGTGGGCCCTCACCACCAGGGATGATGCGTCAACCCGTGCCTAGGTACCCTCCTGGGCAAGGGAACGCTGTGGCACCGCAACAAGTCGAGCAGCACGCAGGGGTGAGCAACCAATACCCACCCAAAGGCCCTTTCGGCCCTGTACAAAAGAACGTACGTAGTCTGACTGGTAGTGCGAGCGCCAGCGCGGGGAGTGGCGATAGTGGTGCCAGTGCGCACATCGAATCCGACCCCTCGGCTCATAGCAGCCAAAGCAGCCTTGCGCCGCGTCAGGCTGCTCGTCTCCAAGGCCATCCCATTGGTGTTCAGTGAGACCGCATTCAACATCTCATGTGGGAAACCGACCCTCGACGATTAGACCTCTCGATTTTCGCCGATTACGATTGTTTCAGGAAATCGGCGTTGGAGCTCCGGGCTTCCTACGATATCTTGGGTTCGAAAACTTCTACTTTCAGCAGCATTTGCATACATACGACGACCTTACTCCATTTAATCCAACAAACATAGACGGTGAGGCTAGGGGCACGAGCAACAAAATATCATATTAATTGACGAGAGGCGAGGGCTCCATAGGCCTTATCAACCCACTCTTCAGAAGGCACCACCACTTTATTAGGGGTCGTATATACACGAACACGACTATGTCCTCATCTAATACCATGGGCCGCTTAACATATTAATGCATTGGAGTCAGCGTTCGGAACATTTCCAGTCTTTTTCCCATCCGCAGCAGAGCAGTTATGGGCCTTGCATCTATGTATTAGCATGGAGGGAGAGGAGGAGCAAGAAAAGTGGGCATTTTTGTGTGGTCTTCTAGCAGCGGTCGCTGCTTCTTGTTCCCTAGCCAAATTTGCTTGGAAGAGAAATATAAAGTCGAATTCTCCTTGTGACATATCCTCAGCTGCTGAATCTCCTCTGACGCCCTCTCACGTTTCTTTAGAAACTGTAGGGTTACACCCTCGTAGTATGTCGTACTACGTAGCAAATCTCCACGTGACCCCGTCGCGTCTCGCCTCGACCACTAACGAGCCACAAACAACTTTCCTCCCTCTCACCAACATCAACCTCACCAACCCACCCCCCACCCTCCGCCCACACCAGCAATGTCCAACCCCCCCTCCCAACCCCGCACCTCCACCTCCACATCCACCTCCCTTCCCCCCACAACAACAACCCCCTCCACCTCCCTCTCCTCCTCCTCCTCCTCCATCAACCGCAACAGACAATACACGCATCTCCATGCGCAACTTGCACAGCTCAACGCGCATTTAGCCGATCTGGAAAATCTGGTCGGGATGACGGCTGTGCAGGCGGAATATGTTAGGGGGTTGGGGGGGTGGTGGGGGGGTGGGTAGGTTGATGATTTTTCTTCTTATCATGAGCATTGGAGAGCGAGATGGGTGTTTCTGTGTTGTGGTGTACTGGACTGGGAAGGGTGTTGTTTAGAGGGCCGATGGTGGAATATGCAAGGCTCTTACTAAGACGGGGTTTGCTTGCGTTGCGTTGCTGTACTTTGTTGTTTGAGACGAGTTAGGGCTGGGCTGGGCTGGGCTGGGCTGGGCTGGGCTAATGGGTCTTCTTGTTCTGATATAGGTTCATGGCGGCTTCTAAAATCCTTGGCGAAGAGACTGCTAATGAAGCTGGAGCTGGAGCTGGAGCTGGTGCTGCGGGCGAGAGGGGTGGGGGGAGATGAGAGATACTCCAGGTAGCTAGGACGCTATATACAAGAAATGGAAGCGCAACAGGTCGACGCGTGTGAGTAAGGGTAGGGATGGGATGGGATGGGATATGATGGGATGGGGTCGGAAGGGAAGCAGAGAAGAAGGCATAGCTTGGTTGTGGTGGTTGCTCTGAGAAGAGTCAGGACGTCTCTTTTGGGCTGGGGAGAGATGATGGAGATCATATGCACGTGTATAATTTGGGGTGCGCGCTGGAACAGATGGGAAGAGGAAGCGTGATTAGCGAGCAGTGCTTGCGGGAGAAAGATCCTGGCTCTGTTTCGAGATAGAGATGGAGAGGGAGAGCCGGTGCGAGTTGAGATCGGCTCGAGAAGAGTCGTGATACTGTGTGAATGGGTAGACAAATGTCTATGATTTTATGCTATCAGACCAGCTGCGATTTTTTACGTAATTCTTCAACAAGTTGTTTATAGCTTCTGCACCTTTTTCGCTGCTTATGGGTCATAGACATTCAATGCCCGGAGTGGAATGAATCACATCATTCCAGATAAGACCTTACTCTATACAATAGCCAATCTTGCTCTAGAAAGAGTCCTTCATCTCGATGAGTATCGAAATCACGTATCATCATGTGCAAGAGAGGAAATTGTAGACCTATTACCGTTCCCCTGTCCGAAGAACGAAATAAGCTCAATCAAGGCCCTCGAAGCAAGCCTCACATATTCCGGAAATGTGAGCATAGGTGTATGAAATCTGTGTACCGTCCTGTCTACTCGCGCCATAAACACCGTCCGGCCTCCGTGGTATCTAGGTCTAGTTACATTCCAATTCATCCATCGCTAAGTACATGGATTTGTCTCCTAGTATACCCTGTTGTCCACCCAAGCCATCCGTTTGAGCCGAAATAAGTCATAACCCATAACCAAAACCCAGTCCCATTGCGCACTTCTGACACCTCTGCCAAGGTTCATCAGACGCGGTGATATCAGTCAATTCAGATCATTATAAGAAACAAAGAGCATGCATAAGAAGAGCAGCCATGTAGATACGCAAGAAATGTGTTAGTCATAGCAGCTAAAGGAAGTAGCTGCCCTCAAAAACTGTCCGATCTGGCCATTGCCCCCAGCTAGTGAGCGAAAATTGTGAATGTATGGTGTAGTGGGTTGAGAATAAAGGGTGAGTGTATATCCAGAAGGGCATGATAGAAGGCCCATATAGTGAAAGTATGTATGAACAGAGAAGCCAGGCAATGCTGGAAATGTCGTTCCATGTACATCATGTGTTGCCTGAGGTTGGTGCGCGGTCTGGGCGTGAGGTGGAAGGAGCCTTCTGGAGAGAGGAATGTCAATCGCACGACTCGGAACAGGCTGCGTCATAGACTCATCGTGAGCCATTCCCATTCCTGTGGACCGGAATCTCGCCCGCCAGCCATGATACCCTGCTGACTGCTGGTTCCCATCATCCCTGCGCCAGGTATACCGCCCATACCTGATGCTGGCATCTGGTGAGGAATGTTGTCCCTCTTCTTTGAGGCCTTCCCACTAGTATCATCTGCATCAATCATCTCGGCTTCTTGGCAGCCACCACGGCCAGCTCCCTGCTTCGAGTGTCGGCGCTGCCGTTTTGGCATCACGGTACTTGATGGTCTACCAGAAGCGCTTGTTGCAATTGGAGGTGCCGGTTTCGGTGGAGCCGCAGCAATAGGTGGAAGACTGCCCATGCCACCGGTGACGGTTCCCTGCCCGTAGCTTGTAGGCGTGCTGCCAGCGGTTGATCCTGAATTAGTGGAACCATAGGCTGAAGGTGGAGATGCGGAGTCGTTCTGACCCTGACCCTTTCCAGATGTTGGTGTTGTTGCAGGAGTTTGATGGATCGAATTCTTCCGAGATGCTTTCTTAGACGAACGAGTTGAAGCGGCGCCAAACGGGAGCTGATTGCCACTGCCTCGATTGCGCTTCTTGATCACATCCGTCTTGAGAGACAAGGGCCGTACCACGCCGTGAAGCTTGAGGAACAAACCGCATGCATTGCAGAGAGGGTGGCCTTCAGGGTTCCGCCGCCATAGAGGAGTGGTCTGCGTGAAGCAATTGGTGCAAGTTGTAGGTACGCCGTTGTTATCGCCAGATTTGGATCCCCCTGGACTACCCGGACGGGATGGAGCCACGCTACTGAATCCGGATTCTGGAGGTGAATTGGGCGAAGACTGGGGTCGAGCGTGTTGCATGGTTGCCTGCTGCCCAAGCTGTACAGCATTGGGCGTTGAGCTTGTCCGCGGGATCTTCTGTCTTCTGGGATCGTTGCTCCGACTGCGCATGTCAGTTACCGAAGCCGAAGACCCATGGGTTCGAGAGAAGCTGCCACTTCGTGACCAATCATGTGGTGAAGTCACTGTCTCGGTCCCTCCTATTGTTACCTGCTTCTTCGGAGGACCACCGGGGTATCTTGCAGCCATTGTGTTCATGTGCCCTCCAAAGTTAGAGTCCCATGGGAGACCACCACGCGCCTCCACAGACGTGTCATCCATACCCGGAAATTCTGTCTGCATCATCATCGATCCTTCAGGAAAGGTGCCTCCCTCATCCTCTTCATTGTCCGAATCTTCCCCAAAGGTAAACATGTTCTCATTGGCCAAGCCATGTCCATGTGAATTGGAATACTCCGGATGTATCTGGGAAGGATTGACGTGTTGCATGGAGAATGCGGGAGCGGTGAAATTCGTGGTTGGCATGGAGGCAGCGCTAGTCACAGCATTGAACATAGAGTTGGTGGTGGGGTTGTACATATACTGGGCCTGCATAGAGCTGGAGAGGTTAGAAGGCCGATTGGTCGGGTAGCCTTGCATAGGCCGTTGGTGCCGCATGTCTGCATTATGGCGGCCAAAGTACATATGTTCGCTGTCATACAGCGGCTGTGGTGTAGAGGCCGAGGAAGGATGGGCAGATCCAGGAGGCGAGTAGTAGTCTGCAGAGTTCAAAGATGACCCTATTGGCGTGTTCTTGTATGAATAACCCTGATGTATTGGTGACCCAGTAGGAGACCCGAAATGGAAACCCTGTTGGAAAGGCCCAGCTGAGTGGAGTATAGGATCCTCGTTTAGATTGAAGGTCTCAAGGTTGAACGGAACTGGTGGGTATGTGCTTGCGTGCAGAGGGAATGACTGTTGCCCGGCCTGATCGAGTGAGTAGTCGCCTAAGCCTGTCTCTCCATCTGCATCGGTTGGTATCATAATGCTGTTAGACGGGTGAACTTGAGGGGAGAATTCGGCTGGCCGCTTCCGACCCTGTCATTGGAGCTGGTCAGCAAAGTTGGGGAGCTACAGTGTCTTCCAATTGGGGATGAAACGCACCTTTGTTTCATCGATGCTCGTCTTCCTCACACGTCTCCGTACATAGTCGAACTCATGGTTTCGTAGTCCATCATGTGGTGGGGCGGATGGGGGAAAGTTTGGATGTGATGGATCCTGAATATCCTTTTTCGTCTGAATGGGTATGGCTGAGGCAGTCGTGTGTAACGGTGGCGTCGGAGGAGAGGCAGAGAGGCCCGCTGGGGATGCGATGGAGTTGGGGAAAATAAAGTCGTCGATGTTCATGGCGTCAGGATCCAAAGGGTTTGATAGGTCGATTGATTGTCGAAGCTTTGCGATGCCCGAGGGATTGCTTGTGTTATGTTGGTTTGCTCTGGTAGAGCGGTTTGTGTCAGTCGAGGCATAGAGGTAGAAGGTGGGTTCGTGACGTACCGCGCCTGCTCTCTTTCTTTGCGCTTCAGATTCATAGCCATCATTCTCCATGTCAGATTTTCCATTCGCTCCTGATTGGGCAATTGAGTCTTAGTTTTGCTGTAGAGCTTCCATATCTGTGTACCCAAGGGATCCTTCTCTCGCATTTCATCAGGGTTGCCGAGATCGGCGCTGGCGGCGTCGTCTTTCCAATCTGGAAAGTATGCCTCGCGGAGGAGGTCTTTGCGAGTCTGCTTGTTCTCTGGGGAGATATCCAGCTTGTCCCGAACTTGGCAGTAAGGAGGGGCAATTCCGGATTGACGTGGCGACGAGGAGAGTTGCGGTAGTGTGGAAGTTCGCGAAGATAGTGGGGTTGTGGTGTCGGTGGAGGATGAAAGAGCATTTGCGTTGCTGTTGGGATCGCTGGAGGAGAGGTTTCCAATGAAGGCCTCGAATTCGGTGCCTTCATTGGACTGGTTGGCTGCATTATTGCCGGCCCCCCCACGCGCATGCGGTCCTGTCGCCATCTCCTCCCGGCTCAGAGCGTTTTGAGTCGGCTCATGGCTGGGGAGTTTGTTTCGACGAGGCATAAAGAGGTCCAGCAGAAGTGGGCCTCTAGACTTCAGCAATCGGCGGAGAGGAAGAGATGTAGTTGCTTCTCGGCCTGCATGCGAGGCATTGGAGGAGAACAGAAGAACGGCAATGATGAGGTTTGGCAGCGTGGTTGGCCCTAGAAGCGATCTTAGGGTTGCATTGCGGGCGCTGTGAGTGGCCAAGTTACGGGGGGGCTACCGGGGCTACCAGAGCTACTAGGCTTCGTGCATGATTCGGGGAAGCGCTACTGTAGAGAATGATGAGCCGAAGACCCTTGGTTTGGTTTAGCGAGGAATAGTGGCCTAATTTCCAGGCTCATTTCTCCAGACTCCCCAGCAGGATCTCAGACCGACGGTTCCTCTGGGTTCACCCAAGACTTGTGTATTGCCTATGCCCTAGGCCCTTAGTGATGCTAGTGTTGGAGTTTACTGTAGGGTAAGGTTGGCGCTACGGGAAAAGTGGGGGGACCTTCTCTCGAACATTGTTTTTTGACTTCCAAGGTAGCAAGCAAGCCTGTAAATTGCCCCTCCATCAAAAGAAAGTCCATGTGCGCGCTGTCTCCCCGACATCGCGAACATGGGAAAATAGGGTCTCCACCGACATGCGTCTGTCCACAATCCCGTAAAGATCGCTGGTCTCATGCATCGTACAGAGTAGTCCCTACGTTCTAGATGGACACATATCCTTTCCTTTCTTACAGGCTCACAACAGTCCCGGAAGCGCAAACCACGAGTGGGCTTAAGGTTTTGATTCGACATTGATGTTGATAGCACACCATGTGTCTCTCATCCAACAATACCTGACAACACACACACACACACACACACACGAGAGCTTTGATCATGCAAGTCGTTAGGGGCATTATCCTACACCCGGGATTCAATAGTCGTCATTCATTCTGTCTTATTATCAGCGAATGATAATGATCAATGCATTTGTCCCACTGCTCGACCTCTGTCTCCTCGAATCGTCGGCCCCTAATCATCCCGAGCGTTCCACAATTTTGGCATCCCGCATTGGCGAACACGCTTCTGAGCTTTCTGCAAATCTAGAGCCAGCGCTCATCCATAAGCCACCGGAGTGCGCCTTTTGATGTTCAATTCATGTTCCTTGGTATTCTGACAAAGAATCCCAGCCAGGCATCTACCGTCTAATACTTCCACGCAGACGACTTCACGTCCCTGGAGTACTCGCTCAATTGTCGTAGCTCAAGGTGTATGTTGGCTGCCCCTAAAACCTGAAACTAGCCTCCAGTGTCAGCTCCAGCACATGGTGTCCACCCTGAATAGCACCGCATTATCCGAGTTGCATCATCCCCACTTGGAATGGTCGGACGGCAATTCGTCATCGGAGGTGTGGTTCAAAGAGGGCATTGGACATGCGACATTAGTCGATCTGGGACGCCAGACGGAGGACGTGAGTAGTGCAAGGCCTTGCCGTTGATTCATCCCACAATTCCAAATGAGAAGGCGCGACAAGACAGGGGATGATTGGCAGATTTCTAGATCGGCAAGTCCCTGAGAGATGAAATAGTGTGGGAGGTCGAGGAGGTGTGGGAAATTGTTAGCGAGGGCCTAATGCGCATTATTACCGGCCCGAACGTAGGTGTGTAAGGTATGATAGCTTGTTAGAGGTCAACCTAAGGCTTGCCCAGAAATCTCGGCTGGAACGAATGGCATCGCTGACAGCCCGAGGCAAAACTTCCAGACGTACTGTTATCGATTTTCCAGCCTTCCATGCCATGATATCATCCCCTTTTCCGAGCGCATGTTGAGAAGGTCGTTTCGGACATTCTTTCCCTGCTTTGATTTTTGGGTTGTTGAGCTCGAAGGGCCCGTGCGCGCGAAGGGAGAGAAGGTCTGAGAGGAACCCCCACGCAGCGGGCACATTGGATCAGCACCGGTTCCGTCTCCAGAGGCGCTAGGCAGAGGCCTTCCGCCGTGACACATTCAAATCCTCTACCCACATCTGTCCCACTGTCCCTTTGTCCCACTGTCCCACTGTTCCATAACGGGGAAGTCGGAACATGTGCACTGGCGATCGAGAAAGCTATACAGATCGATATTGCCGACGGAGGCGAGATGAAAGGTGCGTGGAAGAAGCGAAGTGAGATCGGGTCGCGTTGGCAGGATTGGCGGTCAATATGATAAGAAGGGAAAGTCGCAAATTCTGAGGACGAATGAAAAGCGACAAAGGGAGATTCTGATCAAATTGGTACTTAACTTGGTTGCATAATGAAAGCGACGAACATGTCAAAGTGACGAAGATCTGTGCCCGTATCCATGTTCCGTAGCGTTCACGGAGGTGGGCAGTAACATCATAGGACCGCGTCAGGCTCAAGGCCACGAGGCATGCTTGAAAGCGCTAACGCCGTTATTGCCACACGGGTAGGCTTTTTCTTCCAGGCCGGTAGAGGCTTCGAAGTAGGTAGTAGTGACTCCCCGTTCGGGATCGTTACACTCTGTGTTCACTGCTTCAAGGAAGGTCCGATTCTCGTCAGAGAAACAAAGCTGACTTGTTGGCTGTCGCTGTGGAACGACATGTAGTTACTGGCGAGTGATGGTATGAGCAAGGCGCACCCCAAAGCTGGGAGACCTCTTTGGAGCCCAGTGACATTGTAGGAATATGAGTGTATTTGGAGGCCATGATCACAAGACCAAGCAGTAGTTACGGCTGGGAGGTGTGTCGGGAAACAGCAGACCATAGCAAAGTGTGCAGAGCGAAATTGGGAAAGGCCCGGGACTGGGAAGGTTCATATAGGCAGCGAGCAGAGCACGCCATAAGCCAGGAGATAAGGTCGCGTGCTTGAGCGAGAGGATGATAGCATAGCTGACGATATGGATGCAGGCACAATCCTGGGGTTGGGCAGGGAGCCATGGGCCCAGCGGTGTGGTCTTTGCGGGTATTCGACAGCCCAGCACGCCCGTTGCGCCCCTAAGCTGATACCGATAAGATTGCCCAAGGTATTTCCAGGGCAAAATGCACTGCCGTTGCGATTACAATGGATATCATAGGCTCATGATGCGCAGATAACGGAGTTGAAGGGCGGTGAGACGCTATCTATGGATGCAGGCTACCGATGATGTGTTGGGGAAAGATGCGGTTGGTGCGGTGAGACGATAAAGGCTAGGAATGCTTGATGGTGTGAGCTGTCCTCTATCTCTACCGCAAATGACAAGTACATGCGATTCTGATACTTTGCATTCTCGATCTCTCGCTAGGCTTCGCAGAAATTTTGCCTTCATTATTTCAATTGCCAACTGTGTCTTAGTTCGAGATCTAAAAGCCAAAGCAATTCTTCTCTTCTTCATATCCCCAATCTCTCAATGCCGGAAGCGCAGCCTTCTGGATCATTACAGGCGGGCCGCAAAGCAATGCCACACTCCACTCCTGCGGTTCGAATCCTATCTCTTTGATTATATCAGCGTTAACGTGTCCCTTTTTGCCACCCCATTCCTCGCTGGGAAGACTCAGAACGTGTTCGATTCTGAATTGGCTCCCATGCTTGTCTCTGAAGCTCTGCGATTCTTCCTTTAGCAGGATGTCACTCTCACTCTTACTCGCGTCAATGACAGCTATCTGAGTGTCGTCGTCTTTGGTTTCGAGAATGCGGGCAACAAGCTGGTATCCAGGTGTTATTCCGCTACCTCCCAGGATTAAGGTGACACGGTTAAAGTGCATTCCTTTTCCTTCGATGATGAATTTTCCGTTTCCGCTATATTTAATTTCGCCACTCGGACCACGGACTTCAACTTCCTCGTTTGAGAGGCATGCAGTCAAGAAGATTGCTCATGGCTCCACCTGGCTGATCATTGCTCAGGAAGTAAGTCTTTACTATAAGCTCAAAGACCCCGTCTTCTTCGGTCTCTAGTATCGGTCTTGTGGGGGTATAGGACCGTATCAGCATCCTATCTTTTATGTGGAAGCCCAGCTCGATATGTTGGCACGTTGCCAGCCCTAGCGCTTTCTTGCGGTCCGGAAGGTCAAATACATAGCTCCTCGTGTCTTTGCTGACTTCCTTCCTCTCCCTTAAGCGGACAGGCACCCAACGATGCTGCTGCAACGCCAGGTCTTGGTTACCTTGAGATGACTGTGCAAGCTCTTTAGCTCGGGCTTCTGCGGTTTTCCTGATGAATGTGGCTGCCTTTCCCGTCACGTTACCTGAGATGCATTCTGTTTGGCATTGGCGATTAGAAGCTATTTTGTGTTAGGGAACGGGCTGGAAACGTACCATTTAGCTTTTGAGACGCATGTCCATCGTAGATATTGGCAAATTCGTCGCTAGTCTCTGGGTGAACTTTACCAGCGTGGCCGAGAATTGCAGCGGCGCCACCCGGGTGCCATTCAAGTACGCTCATTGCATCAAGACCTATCTTACTTAGTTTGTCAATCAGCTCGGACAGAGGGAAATGCTTTACCATTCCATCCACAACCGTCCAGCAGCTCTTCTCATCGTCGTGTTTATCAATCTCTTCTCGAGTGAACTGCTTTTCTGGTGCATCCCCTGATGTTTTCGCATCTAGGATCTGCTGCTCGGTAGATGGCTTCATCCAGGCCTCGTCTCCGGTACCAGGCTCGCAAGGGTGTCTGAAGAGGATTTGGGGCACACTATCTTCTCTCTCTTCTATTACCTCTGGTCTTACTATGTACCAGCAGTTATTCATTATGGCCTGTGCCCAACATAAGCAATACATATCAAAAAGGTTTTACTGCCAAAAGAATGAGTACATACCATGGTGTTCCAACTAGGGTGCTCCGGCTGAGTATTTCTGAAGACGTTCCAGCATCGTACACTTATGTTCTTAGCTCTCAACAGATGAGCAATTTCAACATCAACATGCCAATATCACCAGGTCCAGAATTCTTGCCGTAGCGGACTGGGGCGTCAGGAAATCTACGAATGCAGTAAAGCCATGTCTCGCCACCATCGAGGGAAACCTCCACCCGTTGGACTTCGTGGCCACCGCCATCGTAGGCGTAGCCCTCGATCCGGTAAGTTTTGCCCTTCCTTGCCTCCAGCAGAGGTAGCTTCTCTCCTTGTGAAGGCCTTACAATAACCGAGTTTAAGTCTTGCTCGTCGCACGCCGAGCTTGGGTGATGGAACATCGTCGTTGCAAATTCACCATCCTTCTCCGTAATAAAGCTAGGCAGTACTCGATTGTCCCAGATATGGTAATGGCTCTCATTCTCTTTATCGCTCACTCAGACCTTTTCGAGCCATTTCACACAACGGCCGCCAACGTAACCTGGAATGAGCACCCGAATAGGTGCTCCATGATCTGGGGGAAGCGGCTCATCGCTCATGAATTGAGCAATTATAACATCATTCTTGACATCCATAGCGTACTGGAACGGGATGCAAGTCTCATAAGTGCCTTCGCTAAGCTCATCGGCACCAGCGAAATGGACCCAGTATCTGTGGCCTTCTGATAAGTTTTCAGGAATGCCTGTCTTATGGAGAACATCTCGTAGAAGTGGCCCCTTCCAGTAGGCACAGCTGACGGCGCCAGAACCCCAATTGAAGCCCTTGGAACGCTTGATCATGCTGAGTTCCTTACGTCTATTACCATCGCAGGCCAGAGCAACTTGGATATTGATTCGATCAAACTCGTCTCGTAGCTGGTCCATCGAAAGGTTGAGCTTGCCATTTGCTATATCGAGCTTGTGAGTCTCCGATAGTGAGCGAGGCACAGCACTACCAGTACACGGAATTAGCACATTTCGTAGCACATAATATTGAGATCCATTACCTATGGTTCCTGATATAGTGAAGTTCGATAGGAGTTACCTAGCCAGCATCGTAGAGTGGCGTGAGTCTTGGCTCACCATTGAGAGGATGTTTGCCTGTAAGTCTGATGAGGTTCGATGAACGAGGGATCCAATTGTCTGGGCTGAATCAATCCCCTTCGTCGATGGATGGAAGGTGCTTATACTTCCCCACTGGTGACGCTTTCTTCCCATCGTTTTGCTTGAGATTCTTGATGTAGTCCTTTTCGTGTTGTAGACTTCGCAACAAAGCTACCTCTTGTGGAGAATACTTCTACAGCAGCCGTTGGTATTCGGTCTCCTTCTCTTATTTGTGTCCATTCGTCGAGGGCCCCTCCTCATTGGATGTTCCATTCTGATCTCCATTGGCAGCAGAAGCCTCACTGTGTTTTTTGTTGTGCTCAAATTAGACTCCCTTTTCCACTCGTGCTCTTGCTTTGGCTTTTGTGACTTTGCCGACTCTTTCTCCCTATCCTTTTGCTCCTGCTTCCTTTTTCGCTTCTGCACGTTCACAGGCCAGTCTTGCTTATTCTTGATCCAATTTTCCGAGGCATCGAGGAGATACTCCCAACCTGGTGGGTGCTTCTGAGGCCACCGAAGATGGTAGTCCTAATAGTCATAGCCTTTTTAGCGACCATTGGCCATACAGTGGGCTCCTGCTTGGTACACTACCCAGCTCCTGATTTTTATTGATGTCTCTGAAATTCGCAAGCTCCCCTTTCTGCTTTTTTCGTCTGAGCTGCGCTTTCTCTTGTTTAGCCTTCTTTTCAAATTCTTCTTCCTCCTCTTCTATGATATCGTGAGCTCCTATAGAAGGGTGTGTTTGTGCTGAGCCATACCGCCTGCATGAGTGAGTCCGGGCGACCGATCTTGCCTGTTGCGGTATCCCACACGATGCTCGCCAGATTGTACTTCCCAATCGGGCTCATTGGCTACCTCGTCCGCTGTAGATCCGGGATGTCCCTGGACGCGAACATGGTACGGTATTGGTGCCATCGAGGTCATATATGTTAGTATAAAACCACTAAAAACAATTCTCCAGACCCATGAATAGAGCAGACATTGTGAACAAATAATCATTGCGGGGAAAGGTGAGCGAGAAGGTAGCCACATGAGTGACGGTACAGCTCAGTACATCTCCCATTACTGTGATGTAATTGGTGTCTCAAGCCACGTTCCAATTATGTACATTACGGACGGAATCCCGGTAAGCACGGCTACATCTGCTCCAACATGCTCGAGACTACCTTAGCCCCGAGATTCCTTGAATATACTATCCCCTCCGAATTCGCTCAAGGGTCGTAGACGTGAATCTGTTCCAGCAGCACGAGGAGGCCCGGAGAACCAGAGGCTGCACCGTTGCCCTTTGCTCTTGATCTTTGCAGCAATCGAACGCAGTATCGATTAGCGTTGTTTAGAGAAGCCCAAAATAGTCGTTAAAGCCATGGAGTGGAGCGGAAGTACTGATCTTTGCCTCCGCTTGTTAGAGAAAAGCTAAACAGTAGTGCCTAATCCAGATAGAAGTAGGTTCACATTGATTAGGCAACTTTTGGACTGAAATCAAAACAGTAGCCTAAATGAATGAAAGACCACTCAAAGCCACGAGCAATTGTTAGTGGACAAAGGATTCTGGCTCTAGCAGAAGAGCAGCCGCAATCAAGACAGATATCGATCCCATATAGAGCTCTTTCACCAAGGGTCGCTAGGCAAAGTGAAATTGATGGAAGAAATAGAGCATGGGACATGGTAGGCTTTCAAGTAATCTTTGCGGCTAGCCCGGTTGCCTCGCCTATAGGAATTCTTGGCATCAGATCACACAGCAGCACAACCATTCTAGACCTACCAAAGTCGAAGCTCTTTCACATTAATACAGTGAAATTGAGGTTTTGAAAATCGAAACATATTTGGAGCAATCGTCCGAGTATTCTCCGGAGCTCTGTGTTCCCACCAGCCCACAGCAATACTTGTCCGACCAGCCTATCATTCTTTACCACAACCATGGATCAAGCAAAGCTGGCGAAGATGCAGCAGTCGGTGCGAATTGGTGAGTGCCTACGCAATTACAGCACCGTAATCGAACGGTCACAATTGCTCATTTGCGGATGTCGCGCAAATGAGAAGTGGCTAACAGATTCAAACTCTAGGGTAAGCACCTTGAAGTCCCAACCTCACCCCAAAGTCCATTGACCCGATTTATACATACTATGTGGTCTTTATTAAAGCAAAAAAGCTGATGTTTTTCTCCTCTACAGAGGCAAGGGTACACCACGGAGAAAAGTAAAGAAGGTCCACAAAACATCCGGCACAGACGACAAAAAGCTCCAAACCTCACTGAAGAAGCTCAATGTACAACCTATCCAAGCCATTGAGGAGGTGAATATGTTCAAGGAAGATGGCAATGTCATCCACTTTGCTGCTCCCAAGGGTACGTCTTCGATTACCACATGTCACCAATTCTTTTCACACTCTTAGGCGCATGCGTACCCCGTCACCGTCAATTGTTGCGCCAGGGCGCGCCCTCATCACCCTGCCCTATCAACATCGTCTTAAAAAAATTCTGCTGACTCTCTGCTAACATAGTCCACGCCTCCGTCCCCTCCAACACCTTCGCCATCTACGGCAACGGCGAAGATAAAGAACTCACGGAACTCGTCCCCGGCATCCTCAACCAACTGGGCCCCGACTCCCTAGCCAGCCTCCGAAAGCTAGCAGAGAGCTACCAGAGCATGCAGAAGAAGGAAGGTGGAGAAGGTGGAAAGGCGGACGAGGAGGACGACGATGATATACCGGATTTGGTAGAGGGGGAGAATTTCGAGAGTAAAGTCGAATAAGACATGCCTACTTGAAGGAATGCGCATGATCCGAAAAGAAATGTCATGGATAGAAAAAGATTGGCGCATGCGAAAAGCTACAATTTGTACAGGATAGCTTAAGGCGCGGAGGCAATCAAATTCGATTTGAAGCCAAGTCCAGGGGCAGACGCTCGCACATCCGCCGCATCAATGGCATTCACAGCTGACACTGGGGAGCGTTAGGTCGTGACACTTTCTACAGACTCAGCTACCTTATACGCCATCCATCATCATCGCGCGATCCATTTTACCCTCCCTCCACTGTCCTCGCGGCTTCTCCCTCCCTCTCCCGTTATACCCTCCACGCCCACCACCACCGCCACCACCGCCACCTCCTCCTCCTCTGCTACCACTAGCTATACCTCCCTTTCTCCCCGATCGTCCACCACCTCTCCCAGCATTCCTCCCAACATGGAACTCTATTCTCTTTAACGGCTGCTCCACAATCTCATTCCCCACAAGACCGAGCTCCTTTCTCTTTTCCTCGGACATCTTCCACGGTTGGAAAAGAATCTGCGGATCGTCGAGTGGTCTCAGCTCTTCGACCCAGTTCTTGACATATTCGCCTTGTGGGTCATAGTCGTGTGCCTGCATGCCATCAGCGTCTTCGTCTCTTATATATGCAATGGCAAAACAATAAAGATGGGAGCGGGTACACTTACTTGTTTGACAGGGTTGAATATTCTCGCCTCTCTAGGATCATTGCCAACACCAGCGGTATATTGCCACTATGACATTTGGAGTCAGCTCAATTTACCGAAATCGAAATCCGCTGGGAAAGGACGAGACAGAAAGGTGCCTTACATTTCCCCAATTGCTACTCAGATCATAATCACACAGCAGACTCTCATACCACTCCGCCCCAATTCTCCAATCGATACCCAAATGCTTCGCCAAAAAACTTGCCACATTCTGCCTAAGTCTATTACTTGTATATCCCGTGAGGAACAGCTCCCGCATGGACGCATCAACGAAGCCCATACCCGTTGTACCCTCTAGAAATCTCGTCACTTTCACTTGCGTCTCCGGATCCTTCTGAGGATATTTCCACGACATCGTTGTATCCTCTTTGAAACCTCCGATACGAAAGAGTCGAGGCCCGAATTTCCGCGTTGTTAGGCGGAAATAGTCTCGCCAGAGCAGTTCAAAGCGTATAGCTGCCGTCCCTTTGTTTTCGCCCTTTCCATACCCATGGACGCCTTTTCCAAGGTCGGTGGTCCCGTCTTCAAAAGCGAGTAAGTAGGAGTGGATTTGCCGTGCTGTTATGCAGCCGAGGGCTAGCCAGGCAGAGTATTTGGTGCTGAAGTCTAGGCCGAGCATGCCGTTGCGGGTGTCTTTGTAGGTGGATACGCTGCCGCTTGTTATGAGTTGGCGGATGCGGTCTTGTCCGGAGGTTTCGCCACCGAGGAAGGGGTGTGCGGAGCTGGCATTCTTGGGGTAGGTTGGCGGGTGGGCAAGGCCAAGAAATGGGGAGAGAGGTTTGTGGAGGGTTGCGATGGTGGCTTCGAGAGTTGTGGGGATGGTGAAGGGTGCTGGTTGGGGTGGTATTGAAGGGGGAAGGGGTGGAAGCTTAGAGGGGGTGGGGAGGACGCGGCGAGGGGCTGAGCGGAGGGGTTCGACTTTTTTGCGGTAGGTTGTGAAGATGTCTGGGAGGTCGCGCGGGTTTTGGAAGGGTATGTCTCGGCTGTGGGTTGTTAGACCTTTGCGATCGCCCCTTGAGTGCGTGTACTCACTCATCAATGTAGTATTTTTCGTCGGTCCAAAGCTTGAATTCGGTGCCAGCACCTTGTGCAGCCTTCTTGACGTCTCGCTCTTCCCTCTTCTCTTCAACGCCTTCCTCGTCCGTCATCCATACACCCACGACCTCGGTGCTCTCTTTCTTGAAAGCATCAAGTAAATCTCTGATGACCTGGCCTGCCATACCGACTCGAACCTCCAATCCACTTCCGATCTTGCCCAGCGAGCTCTTCAAATCCCATACACTTTCTGTTAAGAATTTTGCCCTGTGATGCCCGCATCGCCAGAAACCACCTACATTTGATCTGGCTTCTGGGAATGGTGAACGGTCCAAATCCGATGAGAGGAAGCCTGAGACTTCGATCTGCTGTGCGGCGAAGACGTACACGGGGAGAAGGTGTGTATATGGATGTTGTGATTGCTGGAAGGTTTTGGCCAATTCGTTGAAAATGGGATTGTCTGCAAGACGGAGATCTCGCCTGAGGAGGTAGACGAGTACTCGTGGTGAAGACATGCTGTGGTTGAATATGTGTTGCGCTACGAAGTAAACATGCAAATGTGAACAAGAGGCGCGCTCAGATATGGGAAATGACAAAAGTGCGTTTTTTTCTCAGATCTGATGGAATTTGCCGAATTTCAAATCGTTAAGTGTTGAATTGCAGTTGTGTCCAAGGCATGGGAAGAGGACAAGCGCGAAGTCAATATAGGAGAAGAGATAGGAAACGTCATCATAGTAGACGATGGATTATTATTATATGGGCCCTAAAGCGGGTGGGAACAGCGAGTCATCACTTCCAGACACCGTCTCTCGCTTTTCGAGACATAAAACATCAGTTAACACTTCCCCACGTACAGTCTCGCTGCACTAAGTGTTGGCATCACGAATCAAAAAGCGATGGCAGATGTACCTAACGATGTCGATATGCGCTAGCTTCCCGCGATCAAATGCAAGATTGAGTTGCCGTCAAGCGAAAGCCAATGGCGTCATGTTGGGTCAAATGTCACTGGACGTCAAGTCTCCTAGCAGCAAGAGCGGGAAAACGCTGTTTTCGGACGGGGTCTGAGCACTGCACTTATTAGATGTTATTGATTATCGCCAGGCCAAGAATTCGTAGGCTTGACATTTTTGATATGCACGCGTATTCTCATAAGTATCTAGAGACATGCAATGCAGCCCCTTTAAGCACAGACACCGTCATGGACTGGCTACCACTAGCATCTGAAATGGGCTTTTTAGCCTGACCGCCATTGATGGTATCTCCTGGAATTGCGAAGTCAACATGTAGGTGCGGGCGTTTGGGAACTCGCAAGTCCTAGAGATTATAGCTTCCTTGCCTTGGGTCAATTAGAGAGAGTGTAAAAAGGACAGCAAGTGCTCGAAATAAGCGTCTTGAGAATCCCAAAATGCCATGTGGCTGCCTCCAGGGCATATTGCTGCAGTCGCATTGGGCATCACTTCCGCCATCTTCTTCATATCCTCTGGGTCCATTTCATCATGCTCCGCGCCGAGCATCAGCGCCTTGACCTTGATGTCCTTCAAGCGATCCCATGAGTCCCATCCTTTCAAATTTCCTGTGACAACGAATTCGCTATAACCCTGCATATGCACGTAGATCCCCTGCAGAATTTCAATTCAGCTTCCTTCTTCATACACATGAACCAGCCATACGAGATGTGCGGGGAGAAAGTAGTAGTCAATTGAGCCTGTAGCATGTGTCCAAGCCTCAAACCGCGCTCCAACTTGACGAGGAAGTTGTCAGAAATATACGTACCATGTTGACATGTCGGAGGGACCTTGTGAATGGTTCAGGCCATGGCTGGATGCGGCAAATCATCTTTGGGTAGAGCTCTTCCATCATGATTTTCTCGTACTCGGGATTGTGCCAGTCTTCCTCTGTTTCGATCTTTTCGCACAACGCTAGACGATCCGGAGGCAGGGTCTGCTTCCACTTGCCAGAGCATACCAGGAACGATTCTATGCTAGCGACCATGTTCGATACAACAATGGCTTTCAAGTGGCCTTCATGTTGATGCTTTAGGGCATACTCGATGGCCAATATTCCTCCCCATGAATGACCGACAATAACAAAGTCATCAAGACCTAGACCCTGACGGACTTCCTCCACTTCTTCCAGATAGCGTGGAATGGTCCACAGGGAGTCATCGTTAGGATCTGGTACTTCCGAATTGCAGCAACCTAGCTGATCGTAGTAGTACATCTCGAATCCATTGGGAGGAAGAAAGTCTTCCATGCATTCAAAGTATTCATGATTAAAACCTGGTCCACCGTGCAGGAGGAGTACCTTGGTCTTGCCGCTACCTATCTTCTTGGTCCACACTTTGTATTTGCCGTTAACCACTGGAATCCAACGGATGCCTGCCGTACAACATGTGGGGTTTAGATCGGCGATGTTGAGTTTCCCACTACTGACCTGATCTGCCATATTGTCGATACCGGTCAAGTAAATTCGTAGAAGGTTTGTTGCAGCGCTTTCGCATTCAAAGACGTCCTCGGCAACTGGTCCTTTATAACGCTGAGGGCTGGTCCGTGACCATGACGAATGAGGGGGGAAACCCTGGAATGGTCATCGCGCTGCGCCATGTTATCTGAGAACTATTGACCTTCCCGAAATAGAATACGGCCTTGATGTAAGAAGATCCTTGCTTTGTGCTATGTGGATTCCGACTTTGAGGGTATTTCTACGCAGGCGTTTGTAGGCTGAGCACCTGGGCGGGATTCACGCCAAGGTCAACGGTAGTCTCTGTACCACGTATGATGCTGCTCCATGGAAGCGCTGAAATATTGGAACTTCTGCTGTGACGTAAGACGCAACGGCAACAAGGATTTTTCCTTAAGCGGATGAACGATGGAAGGCGTTGATAGGGATCGGAGCAACTTTGGCACTGGTGGCATACCAATTCACCTCGACAATCCTCGGACTTGGGGTAGCACGAAGGAAGCTGCCAGACCCGCGCTGAAACGATGCTTCCTCCCCACACTCCCGCTCAATGGCCAAATGAGTAGATTGTTCGGGTCCTAAGGCATGTGAAGACTGTGCTAGATGGACGACTGGAAGGACCGACAGCAGTCTCAAACCTTGAGGCTCCTGGTCGAGCGAGATGGCATCCCCGCCTCGAAAATCACACCTCTCCAAGCCTTGACAGAGCTACTAGACCTCAGACTCCTGGTCATTGAAGGTCTTCTACATCCCGTTGAAGCAGTCAGAGCATATATTCCACACTTTGACATATTTGGTCTGTTTGGGGGCAAGGTCTTCACTCCGGAGGCGGACATTCCAGATCTGGCTGGAAAAGTCATCTTGGTCACGGGTGGTTAGTTGGTCCCATATTCACCTTAGGGGAGGATAATGATGTATCACTGCAGGAAACACCGGGCTGGGCCTGGAAAGTATTCGCCAGCTCGCAGCCCACAACCCTTCGCGCATTTACCTCGCAGCCCGCACCCCTTCAAAAGCCGAAGCAGCCATTTCAGGCCTCAAAAAAGCCTTCCCTTCAGCTGACATCGTCTACTTACCCCTCGACCTCTGCTCCTTTGATTCTATATCCAAGGCCGTCAAAACGTTCACCTCCCAATCCCAACGCCTAGACCTCTTGATGAACAACGCAGGAGTAATGGCGCTTCCTCCGGGCACAACGAAAGAAGGAATCGAGACCCAGCTCGGCACAAACCACGTCGGACCCGCTCTCCTGACAAAACTCCTTATGCCAATACTCCTATCTACAGTCAAGGAACCTGGGGCAGACGTTCGCATTATAAATCTCGCTTCAGAAGCCCACAACTTCGCCCGCAGCACCGATGTCCTCCTCGACAAGTCTAAACTTAATGCACGGAGCACGTGGGTTCGCTACGGGTACTCCAAACTCGCGAACATTCTCTTTACGCAAGAGTTGGCTGCACGATACCCCAGCATCATATCTGTCGCGATACACCCAGGTGTGATTAAATCCGACCTGTGGATACAGAATGAGCATACAAGTGTCGTTATGAAGTATATCATGGCGGCTGGCCTTTTCTTGATCGGTCAAAGCGTGAGAATGGGAGCTCGGAACCAATTGTGGGCTGCAACATGTAAGAAAGACGATATCGTCAGTGGTGGGTATTATAAGCCAATCGGGATACTGAGTAAAGGAAACTCATTGATTCGGAACCCGAAGCTGGCCAAGGAGTTATGGGAGCGGACTGAAAAGGAATTGGAGAGCGAAGGCTGCTAGAGATTATACCCCTTTGCAGAGTGCTAGTACGCATGCCAACGTAACGGTATAGTTTCTTTCTATCTCTACACTATGGTCGGATGATATCGAAGTCCAAGCCCACTTATTATGGTGCACAAGATGTATGAATCTCCAAAGGTGCTAGCCTCAAGTCGGCATACTTCATGTCAAAGTTTGGAAGATAGTCTCCTTGATTCCGATAGATGCCTATTGCACACTCTATAAACGGCGCTCAGCAATCAGTCTTGGGCACGTAAAAAGTCACTGTCCCTTTCACCACTCGAGAAGATGGGGTATTAGAATAAAATGATTGTGGGCCCCTTATAATCAACAAAAAACCTTCACGTCCATTGTCATCGTCCATCCAGCTATCTTGTGCCCGGAACACCTTTCTGTCTGTTACTCCTGGGCCCACTCATTGGTGTCAATACTACCTTCCATTGTTTCGATGCACCGGCAGCCGTTGTACGTGGACATGATTGAAGGATCTGGTCGATGGAAAATGGCACACCGTTCCGCGGGGCCCTCAGCGAGATACCGATCCATCGGCCCCAATCCTTGGCCAGGGCGAGGTTTCGTGACACCCTCTTGGAGGATGGATCGATGGTACGCGCACATAGATGTTCCCGCCATGCGTGCCGTGCGAGACTCATACTGTATATTTCCTTCGTTGAAGGCTTGCGAACCCACGCCCAGAAGGTCACGGTATTGTTTTTCAGACTTGTATGTCGAAAGTCGATCTGCCATCGGTGGCAGAGGTCCAGGACCGAAGGTTCCTGTGGCACGATCATGCATGCGAGCAGTCGTACCTACGATGAAGTTGTGGTTCCCAGAACTTCTCTGCTGGTTGGAAGTCACCCCGTGGGATGTCAGGCCAGGGTTAGACGACTGAGTCGTCAGGCTCGTCTGTCTTGGATCCTGCGTGTCCCGAGAGAGAGTGCTCCTGCAACAACGTGTCAGTCTTCGTCTATCATGGAAGCTTCTGCAATTCAGTGGACACTTCTGAAGCATATTGGGTCTTATCACCTTCTGGACTTCGAGATCTGTCCCCTCGGAGCCATTGGAGTTGAGCTGCTGAGGAGCTGTTGAACTTCGCTGTTGAAAGTCGAAGAACAACGGGAAGAGACGAGGCTCCGTCTCTTGAGGATTATAAGAAGACTCCTCGCTTTGGACTGGTCTAAGGTCTGGTATTTTACCTGCGGTCTAGTGATCTGACTGACATCTTATAGTGTTCTACAAAGCGTGAATTAGATTACAACATCCGCTGCGCAAAGTAGGCAACCATGATCCGTGGCTGCTGGTATGGAGGATGCATCCTCTTAGCTTGGGCCAGCCCCACTGCATAGATCGAGACATGATATCTCACGAGCACGGAATCCATCAATGGTTGCAATGGCTTAAGCTAGCGTATGACAGCGATGACCGAGGGTCAGACAGACCCACAAGGCCTACAACCTCAAGGTTAAGGAGTTCATTCGAGGGTGCGCTCGTGTCTCTACTGCCGACGATGTTCCTCTACGATTGGCTGGTATCCTTTTGTACACCTTAGCAAATCAAGGTGTACCAATGGCGGTGATCCACAGTTGGGATGGCCGGCGCGGGGTGGCTCAATCAATCTTTACATCATTGGGCAGTCTCCTTTTGTCCACCAGAAGCTTAGAAGGCGCAGCGGTATATAGGGATACTGCAGATCGAGTTTTTACTTTCTAAAAGTCATTGCCGCTCCTAGGAGTCTGGTGATAGGTCAGTCTACTTTTGTTTGCCTTGGCGTCCAGGTTCATCGTAAGCTGGCTAGTCATTGAGCATATGCAGTGCAAAGCAGAGAAGAATTTATCTCGATGAGGGGTAGCGTGATCATGAAGATTGATCTGCAGCTTGAAGCAGGATCATATCTAAGTGGACAGTCTTCTTTTGTACAACAATTAGCGTCTCGGGAGAGCGAGGGGAGTAAGGTAAGGTAGGTAGGCAAAGATATGTGGGATCATCTGCTAAGACGCGGCTTGCCTTAGTGCGGTCTGCGGCTGCTAGGGTGTGCCCGCCCGTCTTGTCTTGCCTCATTGCAATTACTTATTGCCTTGCAACATCTCACTGGCCAGTCTTCTTTTGCTCGCCTTGGCGTCTTATCCGCCGCATGTACTGCGGATACGATTGCATTCTGTGGCCCTTGCCCAAGGTAGTCTTACCAATGGGACACTGTGCGCTGGGTTTCCCCACTGGGGGTGACTCGGCCTCTTCCTTCTCTCAAGCCCACAAATATGCGGATATTCCAATCTTCTTTCTCTTCCTCAAACTGCGCGGCCTGATCTTCCACAACTTCGAACCCTACTACCTCTACTTTGCTAATTGATGCTCACTATGGAGCCGTTGATCACTCAGAACCTTTCCGACTCGCTTCTCGGTGTCCCATTCGAACAGAAGTGGGAGATTCTCAAACCCACCATCGAACGTCTCTACGTTCACGAGAACTGGAAGCTGTCCGATGTCGTGAAGTCTATAAAGGAACAGTGCAGTTTCGACGCCACGTAAGTCTCAACTGCTGTATAGAATTTGTATCTATGGCGTGTTCCTCAGAATAAGTGATTGCTAACCTTCCCTTCGCTGATAAGTGATACCCAGTACAAATATCAGATCAAGAAATGGAAGTTGAAGAAAAATACCTCAACTCCAGAGAAGGCGGCGCTATACAAGGTCATCCAAAACCGAGCACAGCTAGGCAAATCGTCGGTTGTCACACGTGGAGGGCAGAATGTCGATACCAAGAACCTACGAAGATATCTCAAGACTAAGGCAAGGAGGGCTCTCACACTACAACCGGCTGCAGGCGGAGCTGCCACAGACACCGGCTTTTTCTCCGGGCGTACCGCCCAATTTGGCAAGAGGATGTAGGGCTTCTCGAGCCCAGCATCAGCTTCTAATTCACTCATTGTTGTCCAGATTCATAAACTGGAACATGCCTTACGGGGCCACAAGATCTTCAGCAGCCAGAGCAGTGGATCACGTCTCGCCACTGAGTGACATGGTCGTCACTACCCCATCATCAGCACATGATGCACCGTCTCCTATGGCTATGGCTCTCAAGACAACAACGGCCACTCATCGAGCTCGGCTTTTCGTTGAAGGAAGGCACAATGACCTGTTGAGATCATTGGACAAACATCAAAGGGTGTAAGCGTTGTGTTCTTTACTACTTTCAGCACTCCTGACACATTGTAAAGCACCATGTCAACATGGATGTATCAGTTCTGGCTCTTCTCCTTCAAAACGGCAAAGCATTGGGGCCGGGGCCCCCAAGATTGGACTGCTGAGATCCTCGGCTTCGATAATTACCATCAACGCCGAACAATCTCAGTCTCTCTACCCAACACCCCGGGCGTGTACATGGGTACTCCAGCGTCCCAATCCACTCCGGGAGAAGACAGACCAAACGACTCAGCCGCCATGAATGATGGCAAGAGGCCATCGTCCCTATGTCGATGGAGCATTCATTGCGCTGACGTATACTATGAGCAAGCTCCTTCCCCACCACGTTCCCCGCCACGAACTCTCGACCTCGATGACGAGAAAAGTTGGCCAGCGTGGCCTAGCTCGTACGTTCCCAAAGACTTTACAGAGAAGCTTACCGACAGCCTAGAAAGTAATGATTTTAGCAACGTTAGACTCTCTGATCTGCCAATAGCAATGAATCGTGTAGCCAAAGCTGCACGTCATTCTTCTGATGAGCTTCTTAGAGAGGCTCTTGGCTTCAGCATCATGGGCCGAAACGTGGAGCTGATGGCGAATTTGCTCGAAGAAATCGAAGAAATCGGCGAAGCCTTTGAGGCTAGCGGGCTGTACCCATATCATCTCGCTGCCAGTTATGTGGATGGCTCAAAACACTGCTGTTCTATTCTCGATAAGATTATGCTTTGGTACCCACGTTCTCCCCGTCAGCTCTATGTCAACGACCTCGGCCACACAATTCTCGACCAGCTCATGACTGCCATTCTCAAAGCTCACACATCCTGTTTACCTAGCGTAGTGGATGACGTCTTCAAGCACGAAAAGCGATTCGAAGGAGAAGACGTGGATATATGTGGGCGATGGGACGCTGACTCCGATTGCATTCGAGTACTATTGGCGAACGGTACTGCAGGCATACCATTCGAATGGAAGCACATGTTCTGTCATACCTCAGTTCAGACCATTTGTAATTCCATTGGAACCGTCTTCGGGCCCATATGGGGACCAGATATCAACGAGCCGAGTGGACTGTTCGTGAGACGTTGCTCGCATTGTGGACTTAAGCTGCAGCTTTTGCCGCTACATACCCTGATCTTGGTTGGGCTTCATCTTTCTCGGTCCGGGTGCAAAGGCGAGAATTTGTTTGGCATACTCGCGTGCTTGATGTGTCTCTTGAACAATGGAGCAAATCCGCTGATGATGGCAAATATCTCCTTACAGGCGCTTCTGGGCAACGAGGAGGTCAATAAATGCAACCACGAAGCATTGGACCCCGCTGAGCTTGTGGAGAGGATGCTGGCTAGCTTGACGTCGATGTGGCCTAGGGAGCTTAGGACAGGTTGGGAAGTGATTCGCCACGTTCTGAGGCACTCACGAGCAGTATGGCCCTCACGAGGAGTATGGATTCCCGGCCACTCCCAGGAACTTCTTGCAACTCTTTGGGCCGCTATCCAGACAGAGTTACTAACCTACAGACGTCTGGAGGTGGGAGATGAATGGATATCCCAGAATTTCAACATGGACGCTCTAAGCGAGAGTCTCTCTAATCATGGCAACGTTGCCATTGCACTTGTGCAAGAGGATATGATGAGGCCATTTGACGAGTCTGGTAGTTTTCCTAACGCTATTGAAGCATGCCCTATTGTTGACGATGCGGCTACTTATTACTTTTCGAACCTGAATGATTGGGAACGTACTACTTTTCTCGAAAGTCCATCACATCGTATGGATACGTGGTACTATTAATAGAAGACTGCTGCTTTTGCCCACCTCGGCACGTCTATTTTGACTTAGCCTTAGCCTTTTGCAATACTAAAGCATCGAATTTCTTAGAGAAGTACTTGAAGTATCATAGAACATACAAAGGATCTACAACTTCAATATATCAGCCAACCACTGAACCACATTCATTGCATGCATCATAGTGCTTCTTGCGCCTCTCTACTAAAAACTCTAGATGCTGAATAACAGCACCGTCCCCTACCGCAATCAACTCACTATTGACGCCGAAAGATCAATGAATACATTTCCTCCCTACTAAACATTCATCCCTCCCCCTTCATCTCCGAATAAACCCACATCAACACGCCCCCCCCATTCCCCATCCCCTTCCTCACCCTCCCCATCCCCCTCCCCCACTACTCAAACCTGTAGAGAGGAGATGGGAGGTGGTAGGCTCTTTGCTTATGATATGTGTTTTGTTTGTTTCTCATTAGAGGGAAGGGGGAAGGGGAGAGGTGTGGTGGGTTGCTAGAGGTGTGGTTGGGAGTGTGATGATGTAGGGTGCTGGTGGGGGATGTGGTGGGTGGGTGGGTTGGGTGGAGTTATGAGGTTGGGGGTTATCATGGTTGGTAGAGGGGGTTGAGGGGGAAAGGTTAGTGGGGGGAGGATGGAGATGGGGTTTGGGGGTTTAGGGACTGGGGTGTTTGAGATGGGAAGTATTTCCATTGTATTGTAATGCATGCGGGAATTAGGGTAGAGCTGTTTCAACATTTAGAGACGAGGTTTTATGATTGTGCAAAGACTTCTTCTAATAGTCTGAAAAGCTGGAAAAGCTCCTCCATATAATGACAATGCTTCTCGTACCATACTATGTACACACAGGGAATAGTCCCACGATATGTTGAGTCCACAAGGTCCAGCCCCGGGATCATGACGGATTGGAAGGGGGTATCGACTATATAGAGACGCCGACGATGAATGCTGAACCTGGGAAATGCTGAATATAACGCCTTGCTGAACTGTAGATGTATGTGTAAAGCGTCCGTAGGCTGTATAGTTGGCGTTTCGACGTCTTGCTGACGCCATAGAATACCTGATGAAAGAGGTGACGAGCCTGGGGTATGCTGAACAAGAATAGATGTATGCCGATGATGAGGCTGTGTTGATTGGTGAGATGCCTTTGGGACTCACCCTTCACCTGTCGATGATATGATGTGGTCGAGGGAGACGCCATTCGGACTCGGTTCTCCACTCGTCGATGTTAGGATGGAAGGTCAAGGAAGATGCCATTGGGACTCAATTCTCCACTTGTTGATGAGGACATGAAGTGTTTGGGAAGGTGCCATTCGGTCTCATTCTTCCATAGGGTCGGGCTTCAAATCACAAACGTCAGTGCCGAGAGCCTTGTCGATAGTGTACCAGAAGCGCCAGTACCAGGTCGCTCCATTCCAGTCGAAGTTGCCGCTCTCGTCACGTGGTAATACGTCTCCAATAAAATCACCCGGAATCAAGCTGTTCGCTCTAAGCCATTGAGCCCATCTCTCCCAACGGTTTGGCAATACTGGATAGGCTTCGCTGGCAGGACGGATGACGGTGCGTGGGATATGTTGGAAATGTTTCATAAAACGAGGGTCATATTCCGCAGGCGCATCGTCTGATGCTGGTGTGACGGTCTGTGCAGCAGTAGAAGATTCAGGGTCTTGAGTCTGAGATGGATGACGGTTACGCAGGTTGTGATATTCTGGGCCTGTGGCTGTGGCCGACGAAGCTGTAGATGGTGAAGATGATAAGGCATCACTTGGCCGTTGATCGTCTGCTTGTGGCATAGCAGCTGGGTTGAAGGATCGTGGGAGTGTAGCTGTTGCTCGTTGCTGGTGGCTGGCTTGCTGCGAAAAAGCGGCGCTCAGTGTCTGTGCGGGTCTACCAGCAGGTCGTGCATTTGCTTGCTCGCTTTCGAGGATCGGGATTTCGACATCGGCAGGTGTTTCACCGTGATAGAGCTCGGCGTATACCCATTTCCCATAGATCGGATATGGAGAATGCTCGATGGCTCGGTTCGCGGCTTCTGCAGAATCGAAGGTAACCTTGATCCAGTGTTTGCCTCCAGCCCACTTGAAAGCCATGCTTCTCTCTTGTTGAGTCAAGGGTCTTCGCTTGACGGAAGAGGTAGAGCTCAGTGTTCTTGGGTATTTCTGTAGCTGGGCAGGAGGCTCGCGGTCATAGTCTTCACAGATCATGCCGTGCGAAGCCTTTTCGTAAGAGTCGATAGCAGACCATTGCGTGCTCTCACTAAATCCGTAAAAGACGACAGAAGTCGGTTCCTTGTCGTGCGAAGGGGCGCTATGTGAGGTCGTGTGGCCGTCGGTCTGAGGTCTCGCTAATGCATTTGCTTCTTGCTGGTCCTCGATGGCCTTCTTTGCAGAGAACTGAAGTGCCTCTGCGAAGCCGTCGAGACGGGGATTCTCCTTCTTTGCTGGTGTCGCTGTTCTTGTTCTGGAAGAACCGTGGCGTCTTGTAGACGACTTGCCGAACGGGCCTCTCTCCTCGGTATGTCGCTTCTGTCCACGGGCATTTGGGTGGTCCCTGCACTTCTGTCAGTAGGTTGAGTGGTATGTTCTGGAGGATGGCGATACTTACTCATGCCATTCCAAAGACCACGGCAACCGATTGCCCTTGCTGTCAATAGCTCGCTCTTCAAGAGGCACGCCATGGAATTGTGTTGGCTGGCCGTGGCCGATCAACGACATTCTGAGCTTCTTAGGAGGAGTTCGCTCAAGCGGTGGAAATTCTGCGCTGCCTCTGATCCTACGTTGAGTTTGCTCCCAAGTATTGGAATAGTCATACTCTGGATCGTTCCCGTCCTCTGCTTTACGCTTGAAGGTTGAGCTTTTGCTGTGTTTGCCAAGAATCAGCAACCCGTGTTTAGCGCAACAAGCGCGATCATACTGACGACGGACTTCTCAGGGCAAACAAGGCTAACGGTTGACAACAAGATGCCTTCATACAAGTGACACGAGGAAAACAGTAACTGGGTGCAGGTCATACTTACGCGGGACAGAAACAACCATCGTCCAGACATTGCTGGACAAAGCGCGGGGACTCCTCCTTTGCTCGAGCCAACAAGCGGCTCCGTTCCTCTCCCTCCTCCATCATTACGATGGCGCGCAACACTCTTCGCTCCTCCGGATAGAAGGACTCAAAGTCGAAGGGCCGGATCCAGCCGGCTTTCCACAGAACAAAACGTGCCCGATCCGGGCAACGACCTGCCCACGAACGCACCACGCACTCCAAAGTTGCCTGTCCGCCGATGTTAACGGCGGCCACGAGCAACGCAAAGGACTCATCCCCTTGGGGCCGTTCCCACTTCTCGAATTCAAGTTTAAGGGGGTTAGCCACCCCCAGATCCTGCTTTCGGGCGTCCAGCACCCAAAACTCTCGCAATATTGCTGAGACGTGCGAGCTATCGGCTACTTCCACGGGGAAGCGGCCCGTCTCCTGAAAGAAGAGGCCGACTAGGGTCTCCCACGCCGCTGGATGATTAAGAGAGACGTAATGCAGCTCTTGCTGCCATGTTCGTGGGTTGTATACCCACAAAGGTGGGCCAGGAGGGGGCGGCGGCGGCGGCGGCAGCGAGATTGATGGCGGAGGAGGGAGTGGAGACCAGACTGGGCGGCCAATGGCGGGATTGAGGAGGCTTTTCAGAATGTCGTTGCCCGTTGGCAGGGCGGGAGCGTCGTAGGTTGTAGACAGGGGTGGTGCGTCCGCGAGTTGTTGGAAAGAGGCCGAGGGCGTCGGCGCAGCTGCCTCGACTGTGTGATTCCCTAATTTTAGGGCAGGAGCAGGAGCAGAGGGTGGGGTGGAGGTTGAGGTGGAGAACGGCGCTGCGCTTGACCCGCTTGGCGGCAGGCCAGTGCCCCCAGTGTAGCTTTCTGGTACGGCCTGGCTCCCGACTTTTTTAGGGGCGGCGGGGGCGGAGGGTGTGACAGCAGTGGTGGTGGGAGTGGTTGGGGGATTGAGCCAGATTGGAGTCACAAGGGGGGTCATTGCGCGTCGAATTGGAGTTTGTCCCGAAGGACCAGCAGTGGTGGTGGGAGTGGTTGGGGGATTGAGCCAGATTGGAGTCACAAGGGGGGTCATTGCGCGTCGAATTGGAGTTTGTCCCGAAGGACCAGCAGTGGTGGTGGGGGTGGTACGGGGAACCTGCCAGTTTGGTGTCGCGATTGAGGCCATTGCTTGCTGATATGGAGTTTGTCCCGAAGGACCAGCAGTGGTGGTGGGGGTGGGAGGGGGAACGAGCCAGCTCGGAGTCGCCATTGAGGCCATTGCGCGTTGAAATGGAGTTTGTCCCGATGGACCAGCAGCAGCAGTGAGACCAGCAGCGGCTCTCGCTGCTTCCTCTTGCTCTCGTCTACGTACCTCTCCACTGTAAAACGTTATTCTCCTCGGGGTTCCCGTCGACTCTGGTGTTGAGGGTGATGCGGCATTGAATGAGGAGCCAGCGCCAGCGCTGGTTGGAATATTAGGCCAGTCAGACATCCTGTTTGCTTCGTGTTTGTCTGTGTGAAAAAGAAGTGCACGAATTGGTTGATTGACAGCTTTGGAAGTCAGTACGTATGAGGAAGAGAAAGAGATGCAGGACGAGATTACAAGGATACGAATCTACGAGGTAAGTTCTCCCTTCTATACTTATCCAGAGGAGGCTGGGAGTCTCTATTCATCCCGAATATCTATTGTGTTGACAATAGTAGTATACTAAGTTTCAGGTCTCATGTTTTCGTCCCTATTATTACAAGGCTATATTCACTCCTCGCACTGTTGGGTTTGAAATAATTGACCCCGTGTTTCAGCCTTTTTGGGGTATTGTGTTTTGTGCGCTAGTCTATTGTTCAAGAGTGAATTCTGTAGACGGCACATTGTCGGTTGATTGATCTGATGATGTGTATTGAGCCCCTGGGGGCTGGGGAGTGGGAAATAATAGCGGTCATCGTTGTTTAGTGTTTCAGTTAGTATGGCATTTCGGAAAATGCGGACGGAAATGTCTGCCTTGGTATTGTAACACCTCCAAAGTGAGGTGACAAGCTAGAGAAGCATGGTGGTAGGAGGGTCGGTGACGGAGGTGCTATCGCACCAAGAGAGAAAAGGCCCCAATCAGCTCGATCTGGTTCTATGAACAGCCATTTGACATACTGTGTGGCCGAGGTCCTGCCGTTGCATATGTGTATGTTATGTAGCCATTATGCAACAGGTAGTGGCAATTGACACTTCGCAACGACCAACCAATGTATCCCACAACTGCAAGTACACTGACACTGAAGCGAAAACGAAGCCTTTGACTGAAGGACTAATTGACTAGCTACCAGTAGATACCATGACAAGCAGCCAACGTCCCACCTCGCAGGGGGAATACATCCGTCATACGCACAAAAGCTACACAATTAGCATCTATATCTCCCCCCTCCTCCTTACTTCCTCCTCCCACTCAATTAACATTGACAGCCCTATCCACCGCCCCCTCCGGATCCTTTGCAATGCCCTTGACAGTCTCCTTCGCCTCCCTCGCATCCTTCTCCGCAATCTCCTCCGCCGACAACCCCTCAATACTCTTCTGATACAAATATATCCTCGTCACTTGCGTCACGCCCGTACAGCAGAGGAAGAAATTGACTGCTGCTAGACTGCAGGATTGGTAGACATCAATTAGCTTTTCGATCATGGATGCGAGTTGTGAATGGTTGGGAGAGGGGAGAAAGGGATGGGGGGGGGCTTACAATAGATTCCGAGGCTTGATAATATAGCACCATCGAGTCCAGATCGCGCCGGTGCACGTGAGGGCGATATTTTGTGTCAGGGAGAGGGATTTAGCGGGGCGCGTGAAGTCGCTGACGCCAGCTAGGACGATGCTCCACTGTGTATAACATGTCAATCGGAGAACTCGCGAGCATATATGCTACCACTACTGCTGCAAGCGCACCTTCATTACAGGAGCCCTGGCAAGTTCGTTGTCAGTAATCGTAAACCTCATGGTAAAGTAAACGACGGTTTCTACGTACCAGAAATGCACCGTCTTCATCCCAATTGGACTATTCCATAAGCGCTGGAAGGCATTCTGTTGAGCAGCTGTCGGGGGAGCAGTAGTAGCTGTTGCATCTACGGTTGCGAATCGGCGGCCGATGTTCCTCTTGAATGAATCTCGTATGAGGCGGGAGGAGTGCAGGAAGCGGAGTCCTGCGCGCGAAGAAGACATGGCTAGTGGTGGAGTGGAGAGGAGAGGTTGTTGCGATCGATTGATGGAGGTGGGAGTGTGAGTGAGTCTGAGGTGAGCGATGTTGGTTGGGGCTCCGGGTTCTTCCCTCCGACCGCTTGGGGTTTATCTCCGATGTGCCAAGGCTCCGTCTCGAGAGTTGAGGATCGGTAGGTACTCTCTTCTGGATTGACAGCTATCGAGTCAACATGTCGGGCAAATACGCTTTTACGAAGAGCTTGAGGGAGGTGCGGTTTTTGTTTTGTCAGAGTTCGGAGCATAGTGCTGCTACCAGGTTTGTTACCATCACTCTATGAGATATGAAGTCTTTGGATTGACATTGCACTTCAGATCGTTCCTTACACGAGCATATCCTACCATGAAGAAGAACAATCCACATACACCGATCATGTTGAGGGAAGCGCTTGATACACAGCCACGGATATTCGCCAGATATGGTAAGCTTGGGTAGAGATTGCGGTCTAGGATCACGGCTAACGCGACGATACAGAGCTTGGGAAAGAGAAGCAGGAGTCACTGAGCGGTATAGTACTCTGTTCCTCAATTGAAAAACTGTACTGACTCCACCTTGGCAGGCTTGACAGACAAGCAGATAGAAGAAAAGGTCGCAGGCTTAGTACAATCAGGGATATAATCGGATGGTGCTACGAATAGGAGTATTGTACATAAAAAGGCCGCAAGATATGCAAGCACGCTCAATTCGCTTCTACTTCTCCAAATCTATACTGCGCATAGCTCAAACTCCCCTCCTTCAGCGTCCATAACCTCTCCCCCATGTCCTCTCCCGCAGCTCCTGCCCCAATGAAAATGGGCAATAGATGCTCGAGGGTAGGATGCGCCTGCCTTGCATCCGGCCTCTTCAAGAGCGCTGCCATCTTCTCCTCCCGCTCAGCAGGCCCCACAGTCACTGCATCCTTCAACGCTTCGTCGAAACTACTCGTATAAGGCATTGGTGTCGGATTTCCCATCGTGCGTACTAAGTCTTGCAGGTTGTGCACAGCCATGCCTGAGACTATGATTGCGATGTTTTCGGAGCGGAGAGCAGAGACTGTGCGGCCTAGCGCATAGTGCTGGTGAGGATCTTCGGAGGAGAAGAGAGATACTTGGACTATGGGCACGTTTAGGGGGTTGGCTTCTGGATCGAAGAGGACATTGAAGGAAACCCAGACGCCGTGATCGAGACCTCTTGATGTGGACTCGGCTTCGATGCCGTTGGACTTGAGAGCTGACATGACGCGGGAGGCTATTTCTTTGCTGCCGACGTTTGGGTATTTTGCTTGTTGGTGACTTAGTATAACAGGTAATTCACTTACTGGGTTGAAAGGCTGGCTCACCTTTGTAATAGTGACTCGGAAACCCGTAGAAGCTGTGTGACATCCAATCAGCGCCTTTCTCCTCTGACGCACTATGAAACCATCGATGGCTACGAGAGGCTACTTGCTCATATATCAGATCATTCTTTTCCTTCGTATTAACCAGAATGGTATTTGGCCTCTCTGCCTGCCAATGTGCAGAGAAGACTACAACAGCCTTTGGTTTGACTTTCGTAGTGATTTCTTTTCCGATCTCCTGGAGCTTGCTGTAGACTGGATGGTCCGTCTCGTGCATGGTCATGGGCTTTGGAATCTAGATCAGTCCTTGCCACATAGCAGAACAACATCCTCATTTCTTAGAGCGTAAAGAGCAACTTACACCGCCATGAGACACGCTGAAAGTTCGAGTCAGTACATATATATCAAGTAACAAATACGCTGTGTATAACTTAGAAGGACTGCATACAAATAGACAGGTGTTTTCGCCATCTTTGCTGCTGTGGTAGATACACTCTCAACAGCCCTAAGCATAGGATCCGCACGAAAATCACTGGACCAGTCTTCTTTGATAGTGGATGAGAAATTTGACCAGCGGGTCGAGGCTTGATATGCAAGTAAGACGGCTAGGACTGGGATGACTGTGGAGAGAATGGTCACAGAGAAGCTACGGACAGACATGCAGCAATTGATATAACAGGGACTATCTACTTCTCTTGTAGGATTTATATCGCATCTAGTTGGGTCAGCATTTACAAAGCATCACAAATGTGTCCAAGGCTTTTCCATGGCCGGAGAGCGATTATTCCCGAACGCCCGAAGACCTCAGCCGGGTGCAATAGCCGACGAGACAACAGCATCCCACTGTCCCAGGTTTGTCCTTGGGTCTCCAAGGTTCAAGAAGGTATTAGATAGTACTTGTAGGCGGAGACGTTGGAGTGAGGCCAGAGGAGTACACGAAAGGATCGAAAGAATAAAGAGCTTCTCAAGCTGGATGTCCATTGTAGCCTTAAGTAGCTAGAGCATCAAAGGTACTGCCTCGTCCCCTTTATCGTACAACAGCCCCATCGCTCGTCGCTTGATGACCAATGAAATCTATCGTATCCAGAGTATCGAATAGAGACCCCCAATGCATCAATGACGCTGCCTACTTAGGCTTTTATGCTTCGTGACGACAGAAAAAAGCGTATAGAAACACAAGTATGTATTACATGACCAGACATTCACCATCTGATTGCTTTTTCATGTTGGACCGTGAGACCCTCACCCTCTGCTTCGTCCCACCACCCTTCCGCAAGTCCTCAAGCTTCTCCCGCGCTTTCTGGAAGTTTTGTGCTGCGAAAGCTTGGGTCAGTAAACCTCAATAGACGGTCACAGCATGGACACTTACATGCAGCACGCCAATACCACCGCTTGGCATCGTCAAGATTGGCAGGAGCCCCAATCCCAACTTCCGTAAAGTATCCCATAGCATACTCAGCCTTGGCCAGACCAGCCTGAGCAGCTTTGCGTGCCCAGAGGTACGCCTCGGTATCGCTTTGCTGGAGAACACCTTCGGATCCTGTGAGATACCAGCCGCTCAGGGCCAGCTCGCTTTGGTGCTCTTCTTGGACCGCGGCTTTACTGTACCAAGCGATGCTCTGTCGGGGGTCTACAGGACATCCCAGCAGGCCGTATTCGTATGCGCAGCCGAGTCGGAACTGGGAGAATTTGTAGCCTAGCTTGGCTGCTTGGGTGAACAGTTGCCTGGAATACGTCTCATCTTTTTGTATACCCTCGTTGCCAGTGGGCTTCTCATGGAGCAGAGCCTAACATTCGTCAGTACCATCCTCTATTTGGTCATCTCACATGAAAAACTCACGAGTTCATGAAGAGCATGAGGGTTCTCCCGATCCGCACGATCAGCAGCTTTCTTCAACCAGACCAAGGCCTCCCGAGGGTTCCTAGGTTGGCCCAAAAGCCCTTTCAGTGAGATGATACCCATCTTGTACATTGCGGGAGTGTCTCCTAGCGTCGCAGCACGCTTATACCATTGCATAGCCTTTACCGCGTCTCTGCTCGTCCCACCACCCTCTTCTTGTCCGATTTCGCAGCACACTGCTACTCTATAAGCAGCTTGAGCATGTCCTGCTTTGGCTGCTGCTTGGTAGAATTTGAAGGCTTCACGTGTATCTGCTTCTAATCCTAATGATCCGCGACTGTAGGCGTCTGCAAGGTAGAAATTGGCTTCTGTGTGCCCATTTCCCGAAAGTTTCTTCACAATCTTGTAGGCATCCGCGATGTACTTTTCGCGAGCTTTGCTTTTGGCCCTTGGGTCTGCGCGCTCATCAACTAAAACAGTAGCCGCTTCGACCAGCTTTTTGGCCAGGGTAAGTTGAGTTGCCATATCATCAGGTCTCTTTGCAGTAGCTTGTCGGAGCTGTTCGAGCTCCTGATGGGTGACTGGAACAGAATCTCCTCTATTGTCAGTGGAGTGCGAGGAGCCTTTTCGTGTTGGATTAGACGCTTGCATGGGCGAAGGAGCCGCGTTGTACTGCCTGACTGGAGGCGGTTTTGCGGCTTGATTGACCGGAGAGCCTTCCATTAGACCTGGACGGAATGGGGCAGGATGAGATGGTAACGCATCAGGATTCGAAGGTGTGCGGGTTGGAGGTAATGTAGGTCCAGTCCGATCAACAGGAGACGGTCCTCCACCAGGTGGCCTCACCTGAGCTCCGCGAGAGCGACCATCTTGTGTAGGCGGCGAACGAAATCGATCAGGTGGTGCCCCATTCTGATAACCTAATGGAGGTAGACCGTTTGCCATATTTCGGTCGATTGGAGAAGGCCCGCCAACAGGTGATCTCATGGAGGGCCCTTGAGAGCGTCCATCTTGTAGCGGCGGTGAACGGTATCGGTCGGTTGGATCGTTGCTCTGGTGAGGTATAGGGGGTAGCCCTGCCCTTGGAGGTGGATAGCTGGACCCGTTTCGACTTTCGGGGCCATATCCTGCAACCAGCATAGGGCCTTGAGGGCCACGGCCCATTGGTGGCCGATCTCTCGTATGCGGTCTATCCTTTGGATTTCCCATCGCTAGATCGTTTCCACCTCCATATCCGCCCGGAGCAGGAGCTGTTGCAGGTGGTCTACCAGGGTTTCCAGGTATACCAAAATCAAAATTTTCCTCTCTCGGCGATCGCCGGTCTTTCAGATTCGGTTGCGATCTACTTCGTGGTGAAACTTGATCTCTGTAGTTCGGATCTCTCCTCTTATCTCCACGCTCGTGCTGTCGAGGTGGAGCTGGCATAGGTGGGTATTCTTGTGGCTTGTGTTGCGGCTGCAGATGTTCGTCAATCGTCAAGCCCCGTCTATGGATGGCGCCCGGGTCAGGTATCGCATCAAAATTTGGCATTTCCTCATCAACAGGAGATCGGTGCTTGTTTCGCTGGTCTTGCATGGAAGACTGCTGATTCTGTTGCCCCGCATCGTAATAGCCGTCAAAGAAATCGCCAAGACTGTCATGTGGAGCATGGGACTGAGGGTGGTTTGGCTTCTGAGCTGGTGGAGTCGCAATCGCTGCATGGCCGTAAGGTCTACGTTCATCGTGTTGCGCTTTTGGTTGACCATATGGCCTTTGTCTGGGACTATCGATGGGACTCGCAGGCAAGTACCCTCTGTCTTCGGGCCCATGATAGCCAGCAACTGGACCAGGTTCCTGCCGAGCCGATTGATCTGACGGAGCTGGCTGATAGCCAGACTTCACAACACCTTCTGAAACCGCTGTCGGCATCGTTCTGCTCCGCCCATAGCCCGAATCAAATACCGAATCGTTGCGAATTGATGGCCTTGTCCTATTGTCTTCTGAGTGTCGACCAACTACTGGAGGTGGCTTGAGCTGATCAAAATGACCTCCACTATGGTCATTCCCACTGGTACTTGGCCTTGCTTGTGTTACGTCACGGTTTTGCTCGGCACCTTTAGGCCATCGCGGCTGGCTACCCTTATGTCCATTCTGCTGATTGCTAGAGTATCCATTTGGCTCTTCGAAGACTCTAACTCGCGGCACACTGTGGCTACTACCTTTGCTGCTCGCAGTCTGTGGCCTACTTTCAAGCGCCTTCTCTTGAACAGGCCCATCTTTCATGTTTGATCCACCCGAAGAGCCGTCAACAATCTTAGAGCTCGAATGCGCTCCTTTTTTAGGTCTCATAGGAAATGTGGGGAATGGATTGTCCCAGGCAATTGTGTCGGGCGACATTGGCGTTTCGACGATCCGTTTAGGAGCTAGATGCGGCTGTCAGCTAAAATTCTCAAAGGCTTGATCTCGCTCTTTGCTACAATTTGGGTCACTCACGAGCTTTTGAGCGCTGAGTAGACTCAGACCTCATCGAGCTGCCCTGTGACTGACCCTTGGTAGATCTAGGTGCTGAAGTCTCATGTCTGCTAGTTGGAGCATTCGGAGGATGCCCGCGCTCGTCTGGGGAGATCCCTCTATCATATCCACCAGGAGATTCTTGTTGCTGATATCCAGCATGCTGTTGGGAAGCGTGATAACCACTTGCTCCGTTGTACGAAGGCTCCGGATAATGTTCTTGCATTGGTGTCCATTTGTCCTGAGCTGCATAGGATTGGTCGTCATATCCGTAGCCACCGTTTGCCTGCCACGTTTCTTGCCCTGGGGGGTACTGCTGCTGGTGATGTGGTGATTCAAGCTGGCGACTGGGCTCATACCCTGAATCTTGTTGTTGATATCGGTCCCTTGGCGGAAATCTAGACCTAGGCTGCGGAGGTCCCTGGCTGCGAGGGTCGCCGTGCGTGTAACCACCCTGCTTCATTGGTCCCGAGTGATGCTGCTCTGCAGGTTGCCTTCCACCTCCTTGCTGGCCCCTGCCTCCATACTGCCCGCCGTGCGCGTATGTTGCACCGCCCGCTTGCCACGCCCCCTGGTCATTCCTGTACCCTCCTGTTTGTTGGCTATATGGATCAGAATACTGCCGTGAAGGTCCAGCTCGAGGATCCTCATTGTATTGACCACCCTGATTGCCATCGGCATAATCGTACTCGGCAGCGTAGGGTTGGGCGGAAGATGCATAAGAAGCTTGCTGGTGCTTGTAGTTGGGTCTTTGAGGGCCGCCATAGCGTGGTTGTTGAGCATAAGCCATAGTGCAGTGTCTTCAGGAACTACAACTCAAGGAGACTTGTAGTCGCATTCAGGATGCCTGCAGGTCATGGATACTAGCTCATAGTAGTAGAAGCTTTTTCGCCCTTTCAAACATGTGAATTGCGCTCCAGGCGCCGGATGAAAACGAATACTTTTAAACAAGTCAAAGTCTTATGATCAGGAGTGACAGACGGGCAATTGCTTCTGAAGCAGAACGTACAGCAGCTGTGGGAGGCGTAAAGCCCATCAACAAGGCCCGGAAACCGTTAAATGAGCGTTGTCTAATCCTGGTAGGACCGGGGTAGTGTCAAGATTCGAAGCATAGGGCGGGAAAGGAAGTTCAAGACGCAGGCACCCGGGGATTGGGGAACGAGTGGAAGGGGGCCACAGCCAGGTGCATGGGTCAACTTTCAATTGGCGGTCATGCGGACAGAAACATGGACACGGTGTTTGAGCTGGGTTACATGGTCTCAAAAGGCACAGCCAATCACCGCTCTCAGAGAACGGGCATTGTTAAGGTTGCGGGTAGCTTGTGTGGCTCAATCTTGGTGGCGCTGCGGATCGTCGCATGTGGACTGCGAGATCGTGAAGCGGACTGTAGACCATCCTTACATTGCTCATTGGTGATACGTACGTCTACGCCCAATTCAAGCTTTGAACTTGAATACCCTCCATTGTCACAGGGTCTTACGGAGTCTTGACCTTCCGGAGCTGCTCCTGCATGCGCGATAACCCCATGGTGCAATTGCCATAATGTCGAAAGCAGGACTGTGGTTTAAGATGCTGGCAACGTAAGAGCACAGCCGATCGGTTCAATTATAGAAATGTGCTAATCATACCCAGCGGAGCGATCGTAATGATTGGAGGTCCAGCCCTGGTCTACTACGTTTCGCCAACAGAAGAAGAGTTATTCAAGGCGCGTGCTGCCCTTCCGGGCATTTTCGAAACCACCACTGACGCGGAACAGCGATACAATCCGGAACTACAGAAGCGATCTCTTGAGAACAGAGAGCAGAAGCAACAAGACTTTGACAGCTTCGTCAGCAAGCTCAAGGAGTACTCGAAATCAGACAAGCCAATTTGGGCTGCTGCTGCAGAAGATGAAGCTCGCATCAGAGCCAATAGTGTCGAGGAGCAGCGGAGGATAGCGGCAGAGATACAAAAGCGGAGGGATGAGATTAAAAGACATTCGATAAGCCCGGACTAATCATTCGGCCGGCGTTTGGGCGGTCATGCAGCGACGTGTACTACAATCTTCAGAATGACATCTGTGCTTCAGACGATTCGAGCACGTCATTGTATACTCGAGAATGGATTGCCTCCCAAAATGCTTGAGTGAATGCTATCGATATCCGTTTACCCCAATTCTGAGTGTGAACCCAAGTTGGAGTAGGGGAGCTTCATATGGACAACGAATCTCTTGACCCCGCCCTTCCTCTTCCAGGACTGGAAACATCTCTCCTTAACATGCGGCACTGCGGTCCGGAATTCATTGGCGATAGGAATCAAAATTTGCAAGAATTGGATTTGCCTTGCATAGATGCTTATCACCCAAGGGCGACACATTTACATTTGTACAGTCTTAAGTATTCTCCAGAACCAAAAGCTCAAATCCCAGTCTCAAACGCTCTAAAGGCTCCTGGCTCTAGTACTCGCTACTCTTGATACTCCTTACAATTTGGCAGCCGGGCCTACGGATGTGATCTCGTTGTAAAGCAAGGTCGTCAAGAAGTCTACACCGCAGGTTAGCAGGAGCGATTGAGTCAAAGATATCGGAGATGCTTGCCTGCATAGTCCTCTCCGGTAACCTGTCCAGAAAAGTACTGCGCCGCAAGGTGGTATTTGTTACCCTTGGGAGCTTTCGATGAGAGCTCATCTGCTTGCTCTTTGAGCAGCTTCTGTGCGTATGCTTTATCGACTTTTTTGCCCTCGGCAGTGACGGTTCCGTGTTTGCACCACTGCCAAAGCTGAGATCGACTGACTTCAGCAGTCGCGGCATCCTCCTAGAAATCATAATTGAGTCAGCTTAGTCACGCAGCTCGAAAATATTCTCGTACCATCAAATAATTGATGGGAACGCAACCAATTCCCTTAAGCCAGCCTTCCATGTACCCAAGGCCGATGTTGAGGTTCTTCCGGATGCCTTCTTCGGTGACTGTACCTGGCATATTCATGTTAAGCAAATCATTGGCGGTGATATGTACTTCCTCTCTGTAGACGAAAAGCTGATTCGGTGTGGGCATGTACTTGTTGAAGACCTCATTTGCAATTGATGCCAGTGCTGGATGAGCGACCCATGTGCCATCGTGGCCAGCACGGACTTCACGGAGTTTGTCAGCATATACACCAGCCATGGCTTTGTCGTTCCCCTCCTTGTCATCTTTAATGGGTATCTGTGCTGCCATACCACCCTGCAACATCTTAGCGATCTTTGCACTCAGGAGTGGTTCCCAATGTATGAATACTTACCATGGCGTGTACACCACGCTTATGGCATGTTTGGATGAGCAATTGGACGTAGGCATCCATGAAAGGGACAGTCATTGTCACAGCTGACCGGTCTGGTAGGACGAAGTTGGGGTTTTGGCGGAACTTCTTGATCACGCTGAAGATGTAATCCCATCGGCCACAGTTCAATCCGGAGCTATGATCCCGGAGCTCGTATATAATCTACGATCAATGAGCGTATGCCAGTCTTGGCTAGAAGGATACGTACCTCTTCCATTTCGAAGGCTGCGACAATGGTCTCGATCAAGACAGTGCCTCGAATCGTTCCACGCGGCATTGCTACGTAATCCTGGGCCAGGTTAAACACGTCATTCCACAAGCGGGCTTCAAGATGCGACTCCATCTTTGGTAGGTAGAAGTATGGTCCTGTCCCGTTCCGGACGAGCTCATGTGCGTTGTGGAAGAAGTAGAGGCCAAAGTCGAAAAGACTTGCGGATATAGCTTCACCATCCACTGTGAAGTGCTTCTCCACCATGTGCCATCCTCGAGATCGGGCAATCAGGGTCGGAAGTTTTCTGTCCGTTCGGAGCTTGTATTCTTTCTCTCCTTGCTTGAAGTCGATTTGCTTTCGGATAGCATCGTATAGATTGACTTGGCCATTCACCATATTGTCCCAGGTTGGTGCACTGGAATCTGTCACAGATCATCATCAGCCTTGAGTTTCAACACATGAGGGAGCTTCGTACCTTCGAAATCGGCCATATACGTCCACACGTTGGAGTTCAATGCGTTAACAACCATCTTACGGTCTGTGGGTCCGGTGATCTCAGTCCTCCTGTCCACCAAACCTGGCGCTGGCGGGGCACCTCTCCATGCTGGGCTTTCGCGGATATGCTTGGTCTCTGGCAGGAAATCTGGAAGCACGCCCTTGTCGAGCTCAGCCTGGCGGATGTCACGGCGCTGGAGTAACTCTTTGCGTCGGGCATTGAACGAGCGATGGAGCAAGGCAAGGAAAGCCGTGGCCTCTTTGCTTAAGATTTTGCGGGTCTGGTCATTGAGGGGTCCTAGGATGGACACACCCTGGATGATAGCGTCTATGTTTGACATGTTGAACCGAGTCTGCACAGGATTTGTGGGAGTCAGGAGTTGCAAGGATGAGTGCAATGACTGTGGAGAGAAGACGAGAAGTGTGAAGCTCAATACGTCAGAGTCTTGGTATAGATTTTCTGGAATGTTTTATTCTTCATTGATGGGGGAACGGAAGGATATTTACGGAAAGCCTCGCGGGTGGGGAAGTGCTCTGGCAGTTTGTCGCGTCTCGAACGCCACCGTTCTACCCCAACAAAACTAAGCCTCGCATACGGCGTACCAAAACAGAGCGCTGGGTATCAAAGCAAACGTAGAATGCAACTCAATTGCTACTCCAAGGGAGGCATCACGGTCGAGAAGACTTATGACAGGCTCGTGGAGTTGCTTATCGATAAGGTATGATGACGTATCGGATGTGCGGAGTGATGCCGCTTACCTCGGCCTGAACAATTGGCCTATCACAGAGCACTTGCAAAGGATCCATTCTTGTCACATTGCAGCAACTGAGAGTGCTTTGCACTAACAACGATCCTTGTCTCTGGATGCTACCGTGCCCCAGGGTAGACCTTCGATGTACGTTTCCGATTTTCGGCGAGATATGACCTGTTTGAGGTTGGTACCAAATTGAGGAACACATTGCCCGAAGCGAGGTCGTCTTCCGGACAGTTTTCGAGTATGGGTTGTTTTGAGTGAGAAATATTCCTATTGGTGTATCCATGACCCAGAGAGGACCGTGTCAGTCCTAGAGGGTTTTAGAACTCGCAGATTATCTAGTGCTCGATGTTTGTGGCATCTCGAACGCTTCCTTAATCCTTTGATATATCCCGCACATCGTCGGGAGGTTCTTCATCAAACGCTCGCGATCCAGGGGGGATTTCTATGATAGCCTCTTTGCACCAGATGTGGATCGCACTTTTCAACGACAACCCGTCCAGACAACCGCCCTTGACACGCACTTCTTCTCCACCTTCGTTCTTATGTACCAGTCTGCTGCCACACTGGCTGCAGAACAGGCAGTCCAATTGCTTGCCTGACAATGTCTGACGTGAGAACATAGTGATCGCACCTGGGCTAGGTGATGGGATCTCGAATGCTGGGAATATTGCAGATATCCCAAAGGCCGAGGAAGATTGATGGCGGCATTGAGTGCAATGGCAGATGTAGACCTCTAGCGGTTCAGGTATGGGGGTTTTGAATGTGATGTTGCCACACTGACAGCGTCCATCCATTGTGACTTTCTGATACTGCAAGTTCGGACCTCACGATAAGGTGTATCGATGGGACTAAGTGATGACCAGGTCAGTGAGGGTTTCACGATGATATCTTACCTTGCTATGCCAAGCTGACGGTCTCGGCCCGCCCCCGTGTTTGGCTCCGTGGTATCATATTAGATCTTGTACTTGCGTCCAAGGGGCTCCAAAAGCCCTAAGTCTTTTCGTATCCTCCCTCCACAATACCGTTTCGCACGACCAGATGACTGCTTCTGCGTTGGAGACCATGAAAGTCTTTCCAAGCGGCCGCATAGCCTCTCACACTAACCACTTAGAGCGGGTATATGCGTGATGTGTTTGACAATCATGGGCAGCCTTCATCAAATTAGCAGATTTCAACTCCTGCCTCCCCAGGAAAGATGTCAGTCTTATTGCGATAAACACGTATCACACTTCGTCTGGACATACTCAAGGCAAAGGGTCATTCTTGTTCGCTCGAGGATTACGAGAAAAATGCAACTAAGCCCAGGTCATGTATATGATTTAGATGAAAATGAAATTGTAGCTCAACTCGCTCACATGCCTACACTTCGAAACACATGTTGAACAATGCATACGCTATCTTTCTATCTCCGCGTACTATCTCTCTCTGCATTGTCAAATGCAGAATGACCAAATGCTAGGCCATGCTCAGCCACTCCAACCCAAGCCTTGATCCGTCTATAGTCCGACCTCTTGATAGGAAATACTTTCGCTTTGCTTCAAATTCAGATGTGACTGTTGCCACCGTATCAGCTCTTGACGGTCCGTAGATAAAGTAATCTAGAGGGGCACTATCTAGATCAACGCAATTGGGAGTAGGGGCTCCTTCTTAGACATTCCATAACGCACCATTCTCCTTGGTCTTGACCTACATGTCATAGGCGCCCGATAACACAGACTTGGGGCGAGATGTTACCTTTACTATAAATCACATGATTGGGGAATGCAATGCGTCTGTGAGCCATGTGGCCAGCTCTCTATCAGTAGAGCCAGATTCTTGGACAGATCACAGAGGCCTGCTTCTTCCGATTCGCAATACGAACTCGCGAACAAACTTTCTGAGGATGTCTTTATTTGTTATGTTGACATCAACGGTACCTAAGAATTGCTTGCGATATCTAGATATCTCGTGACAAGCATGTTGGTATATTATATAAGTTATGGGGTAATGTTTTGCCCACCCCCTTAATGTAACTCAGGGGCTTCAGTGCGGTCCTACGAAAGCTCTTCGAGATGTACATACGGAGACCGTTACAATCTTTAAGAACACCTCACGGAAGAGGTGAAAGTACAGTATCCCCCGAAAATATAGAGTAGATTGTAAGATGATGTGATAGAGCGGCGTAGTGCCTCTTCGAGAAGAGTCTTGAGTCAGCTCGCTTAGTCTTTCTTTCCAGTACGATGCTTTCATCATGCTATACCCCTCTCCAGCATACATCGTTGATCTTCCCGACATCGGTAACAAGTTCCCCACGGATCGCAGTCATACCGCAAATGGATTCGTTGGTCGCACGTGTATACGTTCACAATTCCGACCTCAGCGACGGCGGCCCTCACAGCTATCACTCAACATCGTGACTCATTCACTTGACACTGATAGAGCTACGCGATCGAGCGGAGCCAAGGAGCTAGACCTTGATGGGCGCCTAGACGTCAATTTTTCGAAGCCTTGGCTGGTCTTTCTTAAACCATATTCCCGTTCCAGGAAGTCCAACGTAAACCGCTGCACTGCTCCAAAGATCTCGTCCAGAGCCAGCTTTTGGCGGTTTCGAAACATTTCTGGTACAGTGGACGCTCTTTTGGACATAGATTCTGGGATTTGAATAGAGGAAGGAAGGTCGTATCTGGTCAACCTGGCAATGGATTTCCCTTGCATGCCTTCCTTGAATTGAATAGCTGCGATTTTTTGAATGTTGTTTTCAAGGTGTTGAAGGAAGTAGGGAGAGTTTAAGTAGATGACGTGATCAAATTCGAATAAGTCCTGGAACATGAATTGGCCCAACGTCTTGTGTGTTTTCCATTTAAAGACCTCTACTTTTTTACTCGTGAGGACCTCTCTCATCAAGTTATCAGTCCCGATCGTGTCAAACCCCTGGCCTTCGTGCACTCGCCATCCTGTAGATCTCACAGTATCAAGCTCAGCACGAATGCTGCTATTATTTTTGATCAAGGATCTCAAATAGGCATGCGCCATTTTAGCAACGCCTGTACGCCTGTTAGTTCAAATGTGGGGTTGGGACAGCGAATCCCTACTTGTATGGAAGGGATCGATGATAAGGACCATTTTGGCAACAGCCGAGTTCTCCAGTGCATCCTGCTTCTGATTGGACTCTATTGCGGAGGGTCCAAGGTAAGATACGTCTAAGGAATGGCGATAACGGTACACACTGCTAGTGGTGCTAGCCATTGTACTACCATGTACCGGCTGCTGAAGGCGCTTATCGATTCCTGCGACGGTTTCTGTCTCATGCCTAGAAAGATCTGGGAACCTGGTAGATGCAGCAAAAGAGATCGATGGGCCAGCAGTGTGAGGGTTCGGATTGGCCTCCTTAAGAAGCTCCACAGCACTGTGGTACTGCTGGCTGTCGGCCGTGACCAGACTCGAGTTGCCGACACTGGATATGGTTGTATCACGTGAGGAGTCCTGGGAGGACACACTCATAGCATCCATGAGCTGTGTTAGGGATCCAGGAAGCTCTTTGTCATCGCTAGATCCCACGAGTGAAGCTACTTCGTCCAAGGATATATTGTCTGCAACATAGTCATGGAGCCGACTCTGAAGAAAGACCCTAATTGCAACCTTGTGATTCGCCACATCTGTTCGAGATATACCGTCTTCAGCTAGCTCTGACTCCAGCTCCTTCCAGACAGAAATGTCGTTTGTGTCGTCGGTTGACGCAATATAAGGAGGTCGCCGGCCTTCGCGGATTTCGCTCACTAATTCGACTAGAACTCTCTCCATCTGTGCAAGAGTTCCGCGGGACAGGCTCTCCATGAATGTATTGATGGCAGTTATGTGGAATGTCAACTTGTCTCTAATCTTGTCTAGATCTTCTGATGCTAGCCTGAGCTGATTCCATATCCGTCTTTCCCTTCTTGCAAGACCCTGGTATTTTTCGACGATGTTGTCCAACTCTTTCAGCACCTTCCCAAGGTTTTCTACCAGTAGTACCAGCTCCCCCTTTCTAGAAGCACCTCTTGTATTGAGCAAAGACTGCGCATTGTTTGCTTCATCGTGAAGTTCCTTGATGAGCGTATGGGCGGTACTATGGCAGAAACACGGTAAGCCAGGTATCTACATGCAGGAAAGTGATATGTCTCACAGCGCCTGCCTGGACACTTCTTGGAACTCTTGGGTCAAACCCTTGCACGACCGGTAGACTATCCATGCCAGATTCCCAACCGCTAAGAAATCTCCTACACCGAAGCCGAAGGCCATGATAGTTGTTCTGCAGTTTGCGGTTCGCTTCTCGAGAATAAATCCCAAGATTCGACGGCTGAAGGTGAGAGGAGGCAAACCTCAGCCAGGCTCAAGGCTGCACGCCAACGCTGCCAGCCTGCATTCTAGGCTCTTGGCTTGCTGCAGCCCGTCGTGAGTCTGACACATCACAGCCAAAGCATTCGAGCTAATCGGATCTACAGGTGTCCGCTTGGTGGGAGTCAACGAACGCCTCATGGTAGTCCTTACGCTTGCCGCTGTCATGGCAAGTCGGTGCCGAGTCCAAAATCCTTGTAGACGTGTTCCTATCCAACAAAGGTATCTGAGAATTTGGCACCCTGGCGCTAGTGCCTGGGCGCTTGGCTGAGTCCCGAAGGCCAATGCGGGTTAGGTTTGTCACTTCTGCGAGCGGAACTCCGTTCTTAATTTGAGGTTCTCAACACGTAGGAATTCTGGATGTTGGGCTTCGCAAGATATGGTAAAGTAGTATTGGTATGTGCAAGACTCGTAAGAATGCTCGGCGCTAGTTTGGGCTGACATGTCACTTCCGATTGTGTCTCAGTCCGACTTCTTCTCTTTGGATCAAGCTAATTGTTCATAATTCCACCTTTGCTGGATACATCGATGCCAGTGGCGTTCGGAATGCTCTCAGACGGTATAGATCTGTTACGGTATAGATCTGTTAGACCCGACCATTAGGGACGGTTCAAAGGAACCGGCTTTCGTAGCAACGTAGATTCCATGCATGGCACCTAGTTCGTAGTTCGCCCGTTGCAAGCACGATGCGAAGTTAGCTTCCTATGACTTGGTCAGTGGAATGTGTCCAAGTGATACGCCCGCATCCCCGGGCGAGGCAAGATGCTGGTTAAGGAAGTGGAAGTGTAGTGCATTGCTTCTCAGCTTCGTCGACATCCAAAAAGGGTTCATAGTACCCCAGCAGAGCCCCGCAATGGGAATCCCGGAACAGCCCTTGGAAGCCCCCAAATCAGATACTGTTCATATTTTAGGGGGTCGCTTAGGGCGTTTGTCTAGGGGAGACCCCACCGGGGAAACCGTAAACTTTGTTCTCCATATTGGGGAGTTAAACTATGGGGGACCACTAGCCCTCATGGGGCCTAGCTCAAGAATTCACGCGTCTTTCATCAGTCATTGTCGTTCAACATCGATGTTTCATCCAATTCGCTGCTCCTACAACATCAACAACCATGCCGACTGCGATTACGCCTCGCAGACGACCGCGAGACGATCTCGAGTCTGATGACGCGGACTGCGGCTTTCCTGACATGGTTTCATCCTTCCAACCCGAATTCGGCAGTAACAAGAGAACTCGCCTCGGTGATGGAAGCGCGTCAATTTCCCTAGGCGGAACGTCCCTCACAAATGGCTATCATCCTCAGTCGAGTCTGCTGCAAAGAGAAACGCTACGATCCCAGGGAGCACGAAGGAAGTACCAGCCAGGGTCCATCGTTCGGGTCAAGCTTGCAAATTTCGTCACATACAAGGCTGTAGAATTCTTTCCAGGCCCGAGCCTGAATATGGTGATTGGGCCTAATGGAACCGGTAAGAGCACGCTCGTTTGTGCAATATGCTTGGGGTTGGGATGGGGTCCTCAGGTCGGTTATACACATGTAAAGCTTATATAAACGCGGCTAACCATTCCTAGCACCTGGGTCGAGCCAAAGAGGTCTCCGAATATGTCAAACATGGGTCCCAAGAAGCTATGATTGAAATCGAGCTTGCAAAAGATGGGAAGCGTTTCAAGAAGAACATAGTCATACAATGCACCATCAAGCGGGAGGGCAACAAATCCATCTACTCAGTCGATGGCAAACCGCAAGGCAAGAGGGCTGTCGTAGATCTTGCTAGATCTCTTTCAATACAGATCGATAATCTCTGTCAATTCCTCCCTCAGGACAAGGTAGTTGAATTTGCAGCAATGACGACTGTGGAGCTACTAAGGTCTACACAAAGAGCAGTTGCATCACAAGAGATGATAGAGATGCATGAGCAGCTCAAAGACTTGGGCAAAAAGCAGAAGGATGCCCAGGCCAAATGTACCGCTGACCAAGAGTCACTCACCAACCTGGAGAGTCGACAACGAGGGCAGGAAGCGGATGTTGAGCGTATGCGCGAGCGTGAGCAAGCCGTCAAGCATGTCTCATACCTTGAAGCTGCAAGACCCTTTGCGGCATATCGAACAGCCAGGCTCGTACACTTGGCAGCAAAGGATAAGCGAATAGAAGCGTCAGAGGAGCTCGAAAAGCTGAAGAACGAGGTCGAGCCGTCGCTGCGGGCTCTCAGCGCGAAACAACGATATAAGGACCAGATCGAAAAAGTTGAAGCAGAGCGAAGAGATGCCATCGGCAAAGCTGAGCGACGTGCAGATGGTATCGACAAAAAGTTTCGCGATCTGCAGGACAAGCACAATGAATTCGTCGCCCAATACGAAGCGGAGAGAAGTAAGGGCAGAGAAAAGAAGCAGGAAATTGCAAGACACGAGGACACCATTAGGCGTTTGAGGCGGCAGATGGAGGAACAGCCTTCGGAGCTCGACCTACAGACATTCAATGAGCGTATTCGCGAGAAGCGCCGGGCCATTCAGAATTGTCATGACCAGATCACAGAATTGAAGTCGAAGCAATCAGAGCTAACTTCACGAGGCAGAGAAAAGAAACTTCAGGTGCAGCAGGCAGAAAACGAACTAGCAAAGCTCAGCTCTCAGGCTGGGAAACAGGAGAAAAAGCTGCAGAACGCGTCTCGAGACACAGCTAAACTGTGGGATTGGGTGCAGCACCACCAGGATGAATTTGAAAAACCTGTGCTTGGGCCCCCAATTATTGAATGCTCGGTCAAAGAGCCGAGATATGTAGACCTTGTCGAGAGTCTGTTCCCGAGAGGCATCATGCTAGCATTCACTACGCAGACTAAGAACGATTTCAAGAAACTCTCAGATATGGGCGCAAGCCAGCGCCTCTCCGAAATCAGTATTAAAACGATGGGTGATGGTCTCGAACCTTTCCAGCCACCAGTCAGCGCTGATGAGATGAGTCGGTTTGGCTTCGATCGTTGGGCATTGGATCTTTTAGAAGGTCCTGAGAAAGTCCTAGCCATGCTATGCGCGGAGGTTCATATTCATGCCACGGGAGTAGGTATGCGGGATACGAACATCCAGCAATTCGAGATGTTGCAGAACAGCCCTATTAGCGCCTGGGTGACGAGTGTATCGACCTACAAGATCAATCGCCGCCGAGAGTACGGTCCTGGTGCTGCCTCCACACAAGTCAAACCTGTGAGAAAGGCATCTGCATGGACTGAACAGCCCGTTGACCTCACGGCTAAAAAGGTATTACAAGAGAGCATTGCCGGCTTGAATGAGGAGGTAGCAGCCTGTAGTGCAGAAATTGGGGAAGCGCAGACACGAATTCTGGCGTGGCGCGACTCGGTTCAGACGGCCAGCGAAGAAGAGGTGAGATGCTCTGCTCTGTTACGTATGGATTAGGAACGACGCTGATTTCTTTTCAGAGACAACTGACTGGAGAAAAGTCAGCCAAGCAAAAGGCGATTGGCGAATTCAAGGCACTTCCTACAAAGCTCGGTATGTGTCTGACTCCAATGTTTTCCTGTCATCTCTGACCATATTGTACAGCTGCGAATGAGGACAAGCTTTCTTCTGCTCAAGCGGCTATATCAGCTGTCAGAGACCGTTTGAGAGCCATCGTAGATCAGCAAGACTCGATCGCAATGGAAAGAGCACAAGTCGCTCTCGATTACGCAGTATGCTTTCTTCATACTTGCCTCAGGAACATTGTACTAAGGTAACACACAGGACGCTGTCGAAGCATTGCAAGTCTGTCATAACAGCCTTCACGAAGCCGAGATACTGTTGATCGAAGCAACATCGGATTATGATGTCCAAAAAGCACGCAATAGCTCCGTAGCAGAGCTTCTCAGAAGTCAACAACGCCAGGTGGATGAGTTGGTTAAAGAGTTCAACGACGCCCAACGAGAAGCTCACAGTCTCCTCGACACCTGCCGAAGGATATTGGCAGCAGGAGGAGACGACGAGCTCCTTAACTTTCTCCGGGGATTGCCAGAAGGCCAGACAACAGCGGAGTTAGAAGCCGAGATTGACAGCGAAAAGGCTCGCCTAGAACTCATGCACGAGGGCAATGGCGGCGTGATCAAAGAATATGAGGCGCGACAAAAGAAGATTGACTCTTTGACCTCGCGACTCGAGGAGATTAAGTTTGCCTTGTCCGAGCTGGACGATAAGATCAAGGAGCTTAGGGATCAATGGGAGCCTCACTTGGACTCCCTAGTCGGAAAAATCAGCGAGGCCTTCTCTTTCAACATGGAGCAGATCAGCTGCGCCGGCGAGGTGGGTGTACACAAAGACGAAGACTTCGATCAATGGGCCATTCAAATTCGGGTCAAGTTCAGGTGAGTAACAATTTGTTAAGCCATGCCACTGAAACAGGCACACTAACCGTTACATCACACAGAGAACACGAGCCCCTGACGACCCTCGACGCCCACCGCCAATCCGGCGGCGAACGCGCAGTCAGCACAATTTTTTACCTCATGTCGCTGCAGTCCCTTACAAAAAGCCCCTTCCGCGTCGTCGACGAAATAAATCAAGGCATGGACCCGCGGAACGAACGTCTTGTACATAAGCGCATGGTGGGCATTGCCTGTGGGATCGTGGACCGACCTACCAACAATGCTGCTACATCTCAGCGTGACGAAGAGAATTCGGATCGTGAAGAGGTGGATAGAGATGACGATACAGGGAGAGGAGGAAGTCAATACTTCCTTATCACGCCGAAGCTGCTACACAACCTTACATACGAGCGGGGAATGCGGGTGCTCTGTATCGCCAGTGGAGAGTACATGCCTGCTGAGCGATCTCGCGTCGACTTCAAGGGCTGTGTGGAATTGATGAAGGGTCTGAGGGCTGGAGGCATGAGCGTTGATGCGGCAGGGTAGGGAGATCGTACTTGGACAGTTGGAGCGGCTAAAGGCCGAGAAGTCATAATGGCTCATGTCATTCGACAAGACATTCTACTCGTAAGTATCACACCGTATATATTTATCTAGCGAATAAACAATAATGCACCATTGTCGCTCGACACCTACATCAATCTATCTCCCCACTCTCCTGTCCATCTTCACCACAACCCCTAACCCGCTTTGGGGTATGGCTAGGTTGATGAGTGGGATGGATGGCAATGCTACGAGGGGTTGGGACTGCAATGGGGCGTTCGAGGCGGTAGATGCAAAGTGAATGCAGAAGAATCAAGACGAATTGATGGTTTATACTTCAGAACCGAATTTCGAGTTCTCTACCTAGGTATTAGCCTCGATCACCCAAGATCTACCCAGCATTGGGAATAATACAGCTCGGGACTTGTCCTAGAAATGGTTGAGCAGAGATAACAAAGCGTATGCACCACCTTATCGACATTCTCCGGCTCCGCGCGTATTCTTGCCGAAAGTGGCTTCCGGTATGCCTGAGCTCGACCGTCGCTGAGGTGTAATTGACCAATCAGTGGTCCAGAAAAGCCACAGGTGGGCATCTGAGAAGCTGTGGCTTTTTGGACCCTGTCTCCACAAGCGGTGAGATCGCAACTCAAAGCACGTTAGCCGAATTCAACAAATTCTGCATGCCAAGAGCCTAATTCTGTCTCCGATTTTCGTACCCGGCTGTGAATTTGTCTCTTCAACCTTGTGCGTGCGACATAGACGAGGAATCTTTTCGCACCTCTTCATATCTGCAAACAGAAATCTGGATTCCAATTAATCGATCTGGAACCTTGACTTTCTTTCATAATGACCTCTCAGAGGATAAAGGGAACGGTCACCGAGACAGAGGACACGACGACAGATGACCAATACGGCACGCTTTTAGACACTTACGGCAACGAGTTCAAGGTACCCGACTTCACCATCAAACAAATCAGAGATGCCATACCACCTCACTGCTTCGAGCGATCAGCCCGCCGCGGCTTCGCTTATATTGCTCGGGATGTTGTCCTCCTTGCATCAACCTTTTGCATCTGGTATAATTTCGTGACACCCGACACTGTTCCTTCCAAATCACTTCGCTTCGTCCTTTGGGCAATCTATGGCTTCCTCCAAGGTCTTTTCGGTACCGGCCTTTGGGTCATTGCCCACGAGTGCGGTCACCAGTCCTTTTCGCCCTCAAAGACATTGAACGATACCACCGGATGGTTCCTGCATTCAGCACTTTTGGTCCCTTACTTTTCATGGAAGATCTCTCACGGGAAGCACCACAAGAGTACTGGACACATGGAACGGGACATGGTGTTTCTGCCAAAGACCCGCGAAGTCTACGCCGGCAGACTTCGAAGAACCGTTGAGGAAATCTCGGAATTGACAGAAGAAGCGCCATTGATGACTGCCTTAGTGCTCGTCGGTCGTCAACTCATCGGCTGGCCTATGTACCTCATACAAAACAAGACCGGCCATGATAACCACGAACGCCAGAGTGAGGGTCGGGGCGCTGGTAAATATAACGGATTAATGGGAGGCGTCAACCATTTCGATCCTTCAAGCCCACTGTATGATGCCAAAGACGCCAAATACATCGCTTTGAGTGACTTAGGTCTTGGTCTCATGGCACTAGCTTTGTATGAGCTCGCGCAGGCGTTTGGCTGGAAGAGCCTACTCGTGTGGTACTTTGTGCCTTACCTATGGGTCAACCACTGGTTAGGTTCGTGAACGTCTTTTCTCAAAAATGTACTAATTACTGTGATCATCTTGTCTGACTCAGTATCGTAGTTGCGATAACCTACCTTCAACACACTGACGGATCGCTACCGCACTACGGCAACAAGTCCTGGACCTTCGCTAGAGGAGCCGCCTCGACCATTGATCGCGAATTTGGATTCATAGGGCGCTCTCTCTTCCATGGTATAATCGAAACCCATGTCCTGCACCACTACGTCTCCACGATCCCTTTTTATAATGCCGACGAAGCCAGCGAAGCCATCAAGCCCGTAATGGGCCAACACTACCGGTCTAACACTGAAGGCGGCTCACTCGGATTCATTAAAGCCCTTTGGACTAGTTCGAGATGGTGCCAATGGGTTGAAGCAAGCCAGGGCGCGAAGGGTCTTGGAAAGGACGTCGTCTTCTACCGGAATCGTAATGGGCTCGGGATGCAGCCGCTGAAGATGGAGAAGTCGATGTGAAGCTCTGCGCAGCTTGCTTGTTTGGAACTAGCATGCTTTCAACGCAGAAAGTCTACGTATGATCATTTCCTTGAGTTGAGCGTTAGATTAGATGGCTTGGTTTGGATAGAGCCTAGAATGTTGATGATTGATGTTTGACATGGGAAAGATTGGGCCGCATAATTGTAGCGGACTTAGGGTGGGGCTAGAGACCGACGGCATCATGTACAGTACCTTAGAGCCGTTTTGCGGGGTGCCTGCATAGGGAATGTTACAAGCCAATCAGCTGCCTTCCATTCATTCGGAGCTTGCCGATCTTGTTTGCAGTTTCATACCTAATCGTGTTGGGTTCGATTCCTAATGGCGCTGGTATAATGGTATAGTGGTTTCGTATTTTTCTGATCTTGGAAGGTACGAATAATGACGATGTACATCCCCGTCTCTGACTATGTCTAGCACCCTCAAAAGACGTTTCCATTGCATCTGTCAGCAAAGCAAGGAAAGATCTTGCAATGCCTGCAAGTCTTGTCTGCCTCCTTCATGGCCTCAACAGGCTCAACATGGATTTTCTCTATATCCTCTCATGTGTAGCCACCATTCAATGTCTGCAAATAATCCCCAATAATTCTGTCCCGACAGCCAGCAGTAGCTATGACTTGCATAACGCCTCAAGCCTTGCCATGTCCCAAACTCTAGAGTCACCGTCTCCACATGATTTTCCAGTGCTGGGACAAGATCCTGCAGCGTTGTTTCCTATGCCTGATTGTAATGGGATCACGTTGGAGGAGGCGACAATTGATCAGTTGCAGGATGCGATGGGGAAGGGCCAGTTGACGAGTGTGCAGATTGCTATGTGCTATTTGCAGCGAATCTCGCAGACGCAGGGATATATCAAGTAAGTTGGTGAATTTTGCTTGTTGGGTTCATTCTGCTTCAAATAGTTCAATTGGAAGGTTTTCATGCTGCTTTCGCCGCTCCTACAATGCGTTAAAATGTTACACTCGCGCTCTATTTTTGTTGGAAGACGTGTGTCTGTCGTAGAAACGTACCGCTTGTAGCCCAAAACACGCATCGTTGTGCGCAACCTTTCACAAATGCTGCATCTGCAAGTTCCGTCCATCACCACTGACACACCTCAGCGCCGTTCTCGAACTAAACCCCGACTTCTTAACCATCGCCTCATCCCTCGACGCCCTCCGCGCAGCCGGCACAGTCCTCAGCCCCCTCCACGGCATCCCCTTTCTGATAAAAGACAACATCGCCTCCAAAGATAAAATGGAAACCACAGCCGGATCGTGGGCCCTCCTCGGCTCCGTAGTCCCACGCGACGCCTTCGTCGTCTCTCAGCTTCGAAAAGCTGGCGCCGTGCTCATGGGAAAAGCTACGCTCAGCGAGTGGGCTGACATGCGTAGCAGCAATTACTCTGAGGGGTATAGTGCAAGGGGCGGGCAAGCCAGGAGCCCGTATAATTTGACGCTTAATCCGGGAGGGAGTAGTAGTGGGAGTGCTGGGGCTGTGGCGGGGAATTTGGTTATGTTTGCGTTGGGTACGGAGACGGATGGGAGTGGTATGTATGGGTGAGAGCTACAACAGGTTCCGAATTCGACCGTCTGATCTCGGTGGGCGTAGTCATCAATCCTGCGGAGAGAAATGCGTTGGTCGGTATCAAACCTACTGTTGGGTTGACTTCTCGTGCTGGGTATGTTCTTCCTTCACACGTCTTCATCCCGTTGTATGTCCAGAGTCCAATTCAAGGCTAACCACCCACCCCAGCGTCATCCCCGAATCCGAACACCAAGACTCCGTCGGCACTTTTGCCCGCACAGTGCGCGACGCTGTGTATGCCCTTGACGCCATATATGGCGTCGATCCACGCGATAATTACACACTGGCCCAAGAAGGCAAGACACCAGCTGACGGCTATACGCAATTCCTCTCGAACAAAGATGCACTCAAAGATGCCACCTTTGGGATTCCATGGCAGAGCTTTTGGGTCTATGCTCCTCCAGAACAGCAGACGGCTTTGCTTGGGATTATTGCGGATTTAGAAGCCGCGGGCGCTACCATTGTAAACGGAACGGAGTTGAAGGAATATGAGACTATCGTTAGTCCTGATGGCTGGAATTGGTATGATTCTCTGCTCTTTGGGGAGCGGTGGTATAGCATTTTGCTGATTGGTCGGAACAGGGATTATGGCACGACAAGAGGATATCCTAATGAGTCTGAATTTACTGTTGTCAAGGTAGGCAGCAATTGCATGCTTTTACATCCTAGTGATTGATGTCATCAAAAGGTCGACTTCTACAACAACATCAAAGCCTACCTAGCCGAGTTGGAGAATACCAATATCAGATCCTTAGAAGATATCGTACAGTATGTGCATCTTCGAGTCTTCTCATATAGCGGTGAACTGGTGATTCCCTCGTTCAATTGCTGATATTTGATCACCTTCTCACGCAGATATAACAATGACAACGTAGGCACCGAAGGCGGTATGCCTGGAATCCAACCGGCATTCGCATCCGGCCAAGACGACTTTCTCGCATCTCTTGAAACTCAAGGTCAGAGACAGAATACCAAGTCAGAAAATAGAAGGATCCGGTATGCTGACTATTCAACCCAGGGATAATGGACTCAACCTACCACCAAGCCCTCACCTTCACCCAGACCAGTACCCGCGCCCTCGGTATCGATTACGCCCTAACCCACTACAAGGCTGACCCCCTCTCCGCCCTCCTCGTCCCCCCAGACGTAGGCCAAACCTACCAAATCGCCGCTCAAGCAGGCTACCCGGTCATCACGCTCCCAGCTGGCATTAATGGGACCACTAGTATGCCGTTTGGGCTAGCGCTTATGGGTACTGCGTGGAGCGAGGCTCAACTTGTTAGGTGCGCTAGTGCGGTTGAGGATTTGGGGATGAGAAGTGGGGGAAAGTGGGGAAGGACGAGGCCGGGCTGGGGAGGGTATACGGTAAGAAATGTGCCGGTTTTGAATTTGTGATGATTCGAAGGTTGTGGACGGAGAACTCGTTCCGTACCCAAGGCAATTCCCCATCGGATCCAAGAATTACCGCTCAACTACCATGCCCGTCGTTCATTGTAATGGCAACCTAGTCATCAATTTCGCGCTTTTGCATGTGACGCCTACGCGACTGTGTTCTCGGACTGTGGTATTTCCCTATCTATGCTTCTGCGATTATTAACAAGGTAGTACTGCCTGTGATTGCGTCAGCAACAGCACCATTGATCTCACCCGGATTTGACGCTACGCTAGTGATCTCATACGGAGGATTAGATCGCACAAAGAGAAGCGCACCGCAGGAGGAAGACAGATGTGGCGACGGACACTGCAAAAAGCGCGCTCAAGCTAGGAGGAAGAACAAGGTTCGAGATGAGCCAGAGCAGGTGAAGAAAATGCAGTGGTAAGAAAGGAAGCGCTAAATGATGACAGGAGATGCGATCTAGTATGCGATCCAGGCAAAGGCTGGATGGTCACGAGAGTATGATGAAGCAGTTCAGTAGTCAAAGTTTTGTGTCTCCTCAATTGTGTTTCTTGCGGAAGAGCCTACGCGGATCTTGATATACGTGCAGAACATGCATGCAGAATGATTATGCAGAAGATACATGCTGAATATGCTTGCTCTTACGCGCGTCAATATGCCAGCAGATGAGGAATCGATGGTCGCGAGAACTGCTATGGCTAGCTGGTAACAGTGCAAGGCCTCATATCCTCAAACAGACGCTTTGCAATGAAGAGGCTCGTGGCAAAATGATGTCCAATCATCATGTCATCCTCTCCTGCAGATGGTTGTTGAGGGATCTGCAACCGAGGACGTGGCAGAGCCGCAGTTATCCCATCCAGACAAATGCTCAGGATTCGATGTATCAGATATATGTACGCAAATGCAAGGGCCCCACCGCACAGATCTCAGATCACCTCATGCATCAAGCTTGCATGAAGCATTGACGTGGAGGAGTAACGGTGACTTTGCAGATCACCACTACATTACGTGCGAAGGTGACCTGCCTAGGGACAAAGTGGCATTCGGAGCACTCGCTATCAAGAGTAAAGCGCTATCACAAGTCGTCCGTCCAGTAACGGCTCCGTACATGGACAGCGGGTACGTACCCCTAGGCAGAAGAAAAGAAAGGATGGCGTGCTGTTGTAGACAGTTTCCCCGCAAAAATCCAAAAAGTATATATGATCCCTACTATTCAAATTGCAAGTCAAGCCGAGGGCACAGCCCCCGAAACAGCAGAGTGCCCCTCGGTAAAGATTGAGGTGCATGAGGGTCGTCGCACAAGCCCCGCTTTTGTCGGGATTATTCAAAGGGACCAGGGGTGGAGATGTGGGGTGTTCGGGGTGTTCGGGGTCGCTCCAATTGACTCCGTGGCATCGCAAAGCTGGGCGCGAGGGCCGGCATACATGTCTAACCCATGATCGCAGGTGTATAAGGTGTGAATGGCCTCAAGTCACCGTTTTGCATTGAGATATGTGAAGGGATTATTCACGGCCTCTAAGATAGTTAGATAGTTGCCTAAGGTAGTATGATAGTGTGACAGTGGGACGAGAATAGCGCCATGACTAGCCGACCCAGGCAGCCAGGGCCACCTGTAGCACATCCTTGCAGTGTGTCAAGTAGTAGCCGTGGCTGAAATCTAGACCACACCGCGAATTCGTGGTCTATTCTGCAAAAACAACACCCCCCCGGCTGACAACTTCCTTTTATTGCTATCCCGTCCGTACATTCAAAGTCACCGTCCATCTGCGAAAAGCGAAAAGCGAAAAGTGAAAAGTGAAGAGCGAAGAGCGACCCGAGTACTCCGTACCGACACCATGGCTACAGATTTACCTATCGTTCCACCACCCAATGCTGATATACCCCTCATGTTAACATCATCCACTCCCCGACCTGACGGTCTAGTCTCCGCCTTACACCCTCTGCTCATTATCCTATTACTACTCTACCTCCTCCCTGGTCTCTTTTCTGATCCAACTGCACAAGCATTGGTTGAGACTTGCAAGCTCGACACCTACATTGCTACCGGCTTCTGACCTCAACGGTCAGGCTGTGTCACGTAGGCAACACGGCTCTCACTTCAATCCTACACAATGGCCCCTAGCTCAGATATCTCGAATTCGCCACCAGGTACGTACTTTGCTGAGCATCGTCTTCCCTGTTGTGACCATTGCATGCATGAACCTTCAGCCCTGTTGTGAGGGCAGTGGCTTGACCTACGGTACCCAAACACGTCTTGCAGCATTACCTCATCTTACAACCCTTGCTTATACTTGTCAAAGATTTGAGGCTGATTCTCGAATGTGTGCAGGTGAGAAGGTGATAGAGACTCAGATTGAGCATGTCAAGACAATTGAACGTGTGCCCGGGCACCCTGGATACTATGAGAAGGGTGGACTTCGCACCTATGGTGATGATGAGGATCATGACCACGAGCCTCCGGTATGCAACCCCATTTGAAGATTCATGCACTAGCTGACAATGTATTAGATGACCGCCAAGAGGCTCATGTCCTTAGTCGCCATGGCCTTCCTCTGGACTGGCTCTCAGATCCCCGTCTATATCTTCGGTAGCATTCCACCATTGATCTACCGCGAACTCGGTGGCGTCGACAGATGGACTTGGTTTGTCCTTGCCAATCTTCTGGCTCTTGCAGCAGTCTGCCCCTTCGTCGGTTCCCTCTCTGATCTCATGGGCCGTCGATACGTTGCCATACTGGGTGCAATATTGATCGTTGTTGGTGTGACTGTCGCGTCAACCGCACACAGTATGAACATCTTTATCGGTATGCCTTTCCCAACCCAGAGCACCCAAGAGCAGCTACTAACAGACATTGCAGCTGGAATGGCCATAGCTGGCGCAGGCGCAGGCATCAACGAACTCACTGCCTTGGCTGTTACCTCTGAGTTAGCCCCGACTCGAAAGCGTGGAACATACGTTGCCATACTGGTCTTCACAATCATACCATTTTGTCCGTCCGTCCTATGGGCACAACTGATTGCTGCGCATTCCGGATGGAGATACTGCGGCCTCCTTTGTGGTGTCTGGGCGGCTGTTGGCCTGCTCTTGACCATCGTCTTCTACTTCCCACCACCTAGACCTAATTCAAGGGGTTTGACCAAGATGGAAGTCTTCAAGCAGATTGACTTTGTTGGCGGTTTGTTGAGCATCTCGGGAATGCTCATCTTCATGGCAGGTCTGCAGTGGGGAGGCGCTCAGGTAAGCTCCAATCCCAAAGGCTAGCGAATGCCTTACTAATTCTGTGTCAGTACGGTTGGAGGACTGCCCATGTCCTTGTACCTCTCTTCATCGGTGCCTTACTCCTTGTCCTCTTCGCTGTCTGGGAGACAAAGTTCGCCAAATATCCAATGTTCCCCGCTCGCCTCAAGCAAGCCCCACGAATCCTCCTTCTCACCCTAATTATTACCGCAATCTCCGGCGCCAATTTCTTCTCTGTGCTGCTCTTCTGGCCAACTCAGGCTTACAACGTGTACGGACACGACCCAGTAGGCGTTGGGATTCGAGGACTGCCCATTGGATTCAGCATATTGACGGGTGCCGTTGTTGTGCTCTGCCTCCTCAGTCTTCTTCGTGGCCACAACAGGGAATTGATGATAGCGAGTGCTGTTGTTATGACTGCCGGTATGTCCCCATTCCTGATTCTGCCATACAACCCATATTGACTGGACTCCAATTAGGTACCGGTGCTCTTGCCAGCTTGAAGTATGATACACTTTACCGAGCTTGGGGTCTTCTAGTCCTTGCCGGTCTCGGTATCGGTGGCATAGTCGTGCCCGCCTCAATCATGACTACGATCATTTGTCCAGATGTATGTCTCCAACGTCCCTCGATAAACATCACGTGCCGTTGCTAATGCGACTCATTAGGATCTCATCGCTACAGTGGCAGCACTTACACTCGCGATCCGTGTCATTGGGGGCTCTATCGGCTACACAACCTACTACAATGTCTTCCTCTCCAAATTTACTCCCAATGTCATCTATTACGTTGGTGGCGCCATGGAGCTTGAGCTTGGCATTGTCGACCCAAAGGTGATCAAAGAGGCTATTGTCCTCACCGGCGCCTCCCTTATAGAAGACCTTAAGCTCCTACCGGGTATTGCTGGGAACGCCACGGCTTACGAGATTGTGGTCACCGCAGGACAGATTGCTTTCGCGGAGAGCTACAGATGGGTGTATCTGGTCAGTATTGCGTTTGGGGCTGTCAGCATTATTGCGGCACTCTTCCTAGGCAACATTGATCAGTACATGGATGATCACGTTGCTGTTGTTATGTAGATGGACTGGAAGATGATTGCTGATCCTTGCACATTGAGTGTGTTCTCATTGGCAATCAAGCAGCTTGCCTTGAAAACATCTGGCATGGATTTTACAGTATGACTTAGTAAATATACCAGTATCATAACTTGCGGTAGCAATTGCTATCAGCCAGTCTCGAAGTGTTCTGATCCACATCTTAGCATACTAACCTCTAATCATCATCGCTCCCTACATTATTCTTCCCTTCAGTTGTGTTAGGCCCGGGAATATAGCATAGATCTGGAAGACTTTCAGCTCTTCATTCGCTTGCACTTACTCAAGTAGAAGCAGCCCAACAGCCCTAAGGGTGAGCACGAAGCCATTTAATTGAGCGCTAATGCGGTCGGGAAAACACTATCAGCAGATGCGAAAAGCCGTCAGCCTTGGTGTCAGCGATGCAAAGGGCATAGCCCGCTTTTAGCGAGCCTATCCTCAAGCCATTGCTGACGGCCGACCCCACCGCTTCTGTGGGATTCTGCGGACTCTTGCAGATTATTGGGATTCGTCACGACACAGTCAGATCTCTCTTAGGTACAGCCGCACAACAGTGGCTCAAAACTCCACATCATCTTGCAGACTCCAACGGTTTACAGTGGGTTCGTAATGAGCATCACGTGCGAAGATACATCCCAGAAAGAGGGATCTGTGATACTAGGTAAAGACAATGGCCGCGAAAGCCATCGCGGCCTCGCCATTCTTGTCATCGACGCCGTCAGCGCCTTGATCATTTAGTACGAGATACTGCCAATGATAAGCTATTGCCAAGAAATCTCCACAGCTGGATACCTTAGGTCATTGTGCTGGGGCCTTCTCGCTAGCCGTTACAGCGGCGCTGCCCATGGCTGGCTGAACATGAATACCCATTGTCTGGCCAACAGCCACGAGGACTGGATCAAGCTGAAACAGGGTCCATACTTTGGGAGTTTAATATATTTGCAAGAATCCGATTCGAGGAATCCGTGCTGCCTGGCTGAATAAGGCTGACACCGTTGTGTACCTATGCGTGTACATTCCAAGGATGTACTCGGGCCATGGAGCTCGTATTATCTGGAATGGCCATTCGCAAGCCATTGGGGCTGTTGCGCTACGAGGCCGTTGCCCGTCTGACAACATTCTAGGCCTGCCCGCATGGATATATAATGCCGTAAGTATGTCAGCTCTTTCCCTGAATCATAACGAGGTAACAGTAGCAACTTTCCTATACCAAAAGTCTCAATTACCTCTTCCAATCAATCATGGCCCACCTCGTCAGATCTCTCAAAGCCTTTCTCGAGCGGGAATTGGAACCCATGGCTGCCGCACACGAACAGCAGCGACCTGCCCCAAAGGAGGCATTGCCTCCGAATATCCAAGATCTCCCTCTCAAACAATGGGATAAGGCTGTCTTCTCTTCAGAGCTTGTCAACCTCAACATCGTTCCTCCTGTCAACCCTGTCAAGGTGGGGCAGGAGGCCGCTGACAAGAGTACTGTTGGTACTGGTTGGATAGAGGAGGGAACATATGCCGGGACGCAGCTGGCTTTGACGGAGATGTATGACCGCATTGAGCGTGGGTAAGTGATTGAACACCTCCCTTACTTGCCTTTACAGTTCCCAGCCATGAGGTCACTGTACGAATATCTCCGTCGATCGTAATTCAATGTCCTTTGGTCGTTATGGTTACTTTTCGATCTTCTTACGACTGGCATTCCCTGATCTGAACGTAACTGACTTGGTGTGAAAGCTACGTTTCTTATTTCGATGCAATGGGCTTTGATTCTACCATCCCTCAAACAATTCCGTACGAAGAGAAAAAGTCGTTATACAACTATCAGTCACCGACGAAAGACAAGTATCCGCCCCATCTGGACGTCATCCCCACCAAGGATCAAACACTTCCATGGAAGATCTTCAACGTGGTTGGCCTCTTAGATGCCGCATCGCTGCTGCCAAAGATCGTCCCAAATACTTTTATAGGCAAAGTAGCCCATGAAATCCAGGCGTCTTTCCTCAATGTGATCAACGGCAGGCCAGAGGAGGGTCCTACGATTGCCGATGTTGAGAGACGTAACAAGACAGACCGCCAGTCCGGGACAGACATCGAGCGCGGCGCAAACATTGGCGATTATGCAGACTGGTATTCTGATGCTCGATTCGCCCAGCAACAATTCACTGGCACGAATCCAACCACTATCACAACAGCATCTGCTGCTCGAATTGCAGAGTTTAAAGCTGCAGCCGACGTTCAAGGCTTAAAAGCCACGGTGAAGCTACTCGACTCTGCTGACCCCAAAGATCTCTACGTCCAGGACTGCAGCTACTTCCGCGAAGCCTTGGGACTGCAGCCGGACGATGTCATGATGGACCCAGATCCTGTCGGAAACCGTTTCGCCTGTGCCGCCATAAGCCTCTTCCAGTTGAATCCGGACGGCAGGCTTCATCCATTGGCTATCTGTACCGACTACAAAGTCAGCATGGACAAGTCCATAGTCGTCTTCAACAAGAGGCTACACCCTTCAGATTCTACCGCTACCGAAAAAGAAGACTGGCCCTGGCGTTATGCCAAAACATGTGCCCAGGTCTCAGATTGGGTACGCCATGAAGTCACCATCCATCTCAACGATACCCACTTCATGGAAGAGGCCATCATCGTAGCCACCCACCGCTGCATTCCCATTGAGCATCCCGTCTACAAGCTCCTCCAACCTCACTGGCTCAAAACACTCTCTCTTAATGCCGCCGCGCGCTCCACCCTAGTCCCAAGCATAATCTTCGACATCATCGGCGTCCCCAACGACAACCTTTATGACTTCCTCAAACACGCCTACAAATCCTTTGACTTCCAAAAACAATACATTCCTAACGACCTTCCAGCCCGCGGCTTCCCCCTCTCCGAACTCAACACTCCCAAATTCAAGAACTACGCCTATGCCAAAGACATGAATCTCATGTGGAACTCCATCCACAAATTCATCGCTTCAATGGTCGCACTTTCCTACAAAACCAACGACCAAGTCGCCCAAGACGCACCCATCCAAGCCTGGTGCAAAGAAATCCGCTCCCCAACAGGCGGCCAAATCCCCACCTTCCCAGCCATAACCACCATCCCCGCCCTAGTCGACGCAATCACAATGTGCATCCACATCGCCTCCCCGCAACACACAGCAGTAAACTACCTCCAAAACTTCTACCAAGCCTTCGTAATCAACAAACCCGCCTCCCTCTGCAGCCCCCCCCCCACCTCCCTCGCCCACCTCCTCGCCTACAAAGAACCCGACCTCGTCCAAGCCCTCCCCATCGGCCCCCAATGGCAGCGCCTCTGGCTCCTCTCAAGCCACGTCCCCCACTTACTCAGCTTCCGCGTCGCAGACGACAACAATCTCATCAATTACGCGCTTTCGCTATGGAATCTGTATAAGAAGAAGAACGGGCCAGGGGACCAGGACGTCAAGGCTATTGCTGAGGCGTTTTATGGGGAGTTGAGGGATTTGGTCGGCGTCTTTGAGGAGAATAGTCAGGGCATGAGTGCCGGGAGTGTGCCGTATAATGTGCTCGATCCTAATAGTACTGCTATTAGTATTTTGATTTAGGTTGGTTTGAGGGGGGAAATGGGAGGGGAGGGATGGGAAGTAATGGGAGGCAAGTTATGATTTGACGAAATGCTATAACGACGTCGTACGCGAGCTGTTTCGGATTTTGGCGTTGGAGTAGTAGCTCTAGAAGCGGGAGGGAAAAGGGGTAATAATATATTTCCTCAAAGGCACATTGTTACCTACCTATGTAGTCCAGTCAATGCAGTCTCGTATCTGAGCAATCAATCTACACCCTTACATTCACATTTAAACACAACCATTGTCAAGATTGGAAGTCAGAATTGACTTGGCCAGCCCCATCGACTTAGGCCTCCTATACGCACGTCAAGCATCCCATTCCCATTTCCTTAACCAGTCGAGTCACACCACAAGTGCAAGCAAATGGCATCACAAAGTCCAAAGAGAGCACGTGTACGTTTTTAAAGATAGATTAATTAATAAACCCCCCTACTCGCCCAACCCAGCCATCCAGCCTTCTCAGCTAGAAATCCCCATCCCCATCGCCCCTCAATGCTTTCCAACCAAGCTATGCAAACCCCATCCCATCTACGCCCTTCTAAGCCAAATGAAAGTTCTCAAAAATGTAGATAGATATACAGTATGATCGATCAGGCAGCATATTGACAATGTCTTCTGTCCTATCCCACGCTACACCATCCCTTCCTCTGGGTTGTAAGGGGCGAGGCTTTTGTATGTGGTAGATGAAATGGGATGGAATCGTTTCATATGATACCCTCCCACATGCCTGGCCTTGCAGCACTATCCAGATCCCTTTCCTTTATCAACCTCATCATCATCCTTGCTTCTTCTTTACCGCCTCTGTCACTTCCTGCACAGGTCCTTTTGCGTGGTAGACCATCTCTTGATAAGCCTGATTTGGGCTTGCTGTTCATAAAGTTGACTCCAACAGTGTTGAGCGAAGGTTTGGTTTTGTCACATTTCGAGGAAAGGAACGAGTCAGCAAGCTTGTCGTCAGGCAAGACAGTGCCATCTTCCTCGTTCTTTTGCTGCATGTGGGTGATATCACCCAGGAAGCGTGGTGCAATAAGATCGCGTACGCATGACTGGACACACAAATCCACAGAGTTCGGTCGGGAGCGCTTGCGACATTTTTGGGGCCGCGGGTTGGGTTGTTGTTGAGGTGGAGGATGTTGGCGGTTCAGCGCTAGGTCCCGGAGAGCAGCGGCTGCTTCGCGGGTCGAGGCGCTGTGGTTTGTAGGCGTAGTAGAATTGCAACGGAGGTCGAACGGGTTTGGTTGACTTTGGTACGATTCCGGAGAAGCTGTGAAGGCTTCCCAGGGCATGTCGTCATCAGCCATAACAGGCATCTGGTTCTCTTCCCTTAGACCACACAACTGCATATTCGCGCACCGGCGTGTCGCTTGTACTGCCAATCTTGGCGGCGGTAGCGCACAATTCGATGATGCTACTGATGAAATTGAAGAAGATCGTGAGGATCGAGATGAGACATCTGAAACCATGGATTCGGGTGACGACATAGAGGATGTAGACTTGGCCAACGACGACCTTCGAGCAGAAGTTGGAAATGGTGCTGGTGCGTTGGGCTTCCATTGATGAGGGTTATCCAATGTCGACCTTGCCAGGCAGCTGTTCTGGATTTGGGCCATTGCGTAACTCATGGACGTCTTGCCCAGGCACAGCCTTGAAGCACTCACTGCAGGGGTGCAAAAGGTGTTGGTCTGTGGGGTCAATTGTGGTGTTGGCAAAGGTCCCAGGCGAGGAAGCAGTGGCATGATCTGGTCATCAGCGTTGGTGTCTCGAGGAGTTGGTTCCAGTACTCGTGGGATGGTGTATGGATTGGTGGGAGTGGGCTCATTTGACGTGGAGGATGGGGAGAGTTCTTCACGGTATGGTATTGGTGGAGGGCTCATATCTGATCCGGGCGAGTTGTATCCAGAATCGTCGGAGACCTCAGATAATCCAAAGTCGAAGGTGTCAAGCTCTGGTGTCAGTAAGGGTACTATTGATCTCCAAGTGTGCGATGACATTGGACATGATCTGGGTAGACCATTAACGTTGGCGGAGGGTGAGTACTTCAACACGATATCTGTCCATCGATGGAACACAGGCTCTGGTATATGTAGCTTCCACTTCACCGCAGACAGGAATGCCAGCTCGTTCTGATTGATCTCGCATGTCCTCAGTCCGGATATCTTACTCCAAGCACGAGCTGAGAAATTCCGATCCTGGAGGTACTTCGACGCCAGGATGAGTGCAGATAAGAACATTCGTCGTCCGCACTGCATGGCCCGGCATGCTGGGGAGTCCTCAGATTGCTCCATGGTAAAGTCATGCTTCGGTATACACGATTGTATGAGTATCAGATAATATAAGGCGACCTGCAATGTTGAGTAGCTGGTCTTTGATCTCCTCAACACCTCTTGCACAAAGGTTCTCAAGCCAATCAAGTTTTGCTGTTTGCCACCGAGTATAATATCTCGACCGCAGGACAGTATCGAAAGGGGCCATATGGTCTCGATCATCTGAGTCGTGGTGTCTTTAAGGTGGTAATCTCGTCAGCAGACTCTCCTTCCTAAACCGTCCAACAAGTTAGCTTACCAACAAGACTGTCGACGAAATGATCTTTTCGTTCACTTTGTCGCACCAAAGACGGTGGCGGGCGCGGGCATGCCGTGGTGATCTTTCCATCTTGAGATTCGTATGAGTTAAGACGCTGAGTGCGTCTCGGATGCTGCCGAGATTCAGGGGCAACAGCATCTGCGGATGGCTGTACCCGAGATCTTGGGCACGTGTTGTATGTTGTAACAATTACCTCTTCACTTGACGAGGTTGCTGAACCCTGTAGACTGCTGGGCCTAGAAAACTGGTGGTCATCGTTTTCATTGACCCATGCTGAACTTGACCAGCCCACAGAAGAGGATGCGACTGAGCTCTGTGATGATGGCGCATCAATTGAAAAGACCGAGGAAGATGACGATGAGGCGGTTGATGCGATTGAAGGGCTGTATGGGTAATTCTTGGCGGAGAGTTGGTGCGGCCATGGCGCAGATGCATCTACGTCGGAATCGCCAGCCATGGAAGGAGACGTAATAGGTTTTCGCTAGAGTAAAAAGAAAGAAGATTGCTGTATAAATAATATTTCCAGATGTGTCAGGTCCGGAGGCAAATGAGTCAAATTGAGTGTGTCCGTCAACAGGCGCAATGGTTCGTCTGAGTCTTGGATTCCCACAGTTCCAGTCCAATGTTACAATGCAAAGCAGGTAATGGCGTTCCTGTGTCAAAGATATGGGTGTTGAGGGTATATGAGGCAGGAAATCGGATTGCGTCAGATGGACTGTTGGTACCAGGCTTCAGAACACAAGAGTCTAAATGTTTAGGAGGTAAATGTTGGTGATGGCAATGATGGTGGGAACGGCTGTAGTACTGTCTCCAGGAACTCCAAGCCACCGGGTATACAATTTCCAATTGCGAGAACCGTCGAAGCACTGTGACAGCGAAGTCCAGTGGTAGTCGAACCCTGCGAATAGAGCTTTCGCAAGGGGAGATGATCGTAGTGGTGCGGAATTGATTCAGCAAATTCCACTCTCACTTGGATCTGGTTCTGAGACGGTTGCGAAAGACTTTGTAATACCGGTGGCCTGGAGCACGTTGCTCGGTGAAGGATACATTCTGACTACTGCGAGCTCAAGACGACACAAGGCGAAAGCGTCGGCTTTGGCCAAGCTTTGATTCGCTTGGTTTGCTTGCAGGTATTCAGGTATCAGATAGAAGACCGATGTCGGATTAGAGGACTATTTTGTAGCTTTAGAAAGATTTGAAAAGTGGCGTGAAGCTCTCGAGATGAAGGTGGCCGGGGTGGGTGGCGGGAATAGGCAGGGAAGCAATTTGTCGATCGGAGGCGAGAGGGGTGGCAATTTCTGGAAATACTAGACAAGTGACTGTGATGGATGAAATAGCAGCCTATTAGCCATGACTCTTCTTCCAGCACCGTTTGCGGCTTGTAGCCTGACTGTGTGAAGTTTTCCATTGTTACTCACAAGGCCAAGGAGTCGATTGCTCACGGGCGCGAGCTTTTCAGAGGACGAACGCCAAAGGAAAAGTAATAGTACAGGGTGCACGGAGTGGAGAAGCGGACGATATGAACATTTGAAGATAGTACAGGCTGTCTCTTTCGATATTGCTCTGCCTATTAATGCTGATGTTGCCAGATCATATTGTTGTCGTGTAGGGGAGGGAAAGGCCAGCGGGGAGCTTTGGGCTTTTGGGTGAGGAAGGCGCCCACCCCTCCTCTGACTCAAATTCTGGGGGGCGATTCTTGCTGTTGGCCACCTGTCACCGCGACCTTCTCGGCGCCAACTTTCCGCAATTCTTCGCTCATTGTCGTCTATCACTTCAGGCGTCATTTCGCGCCTTCTACGACTCTACTATTACTCTACTTCTAGGCACATCTACGGGGGAGACTATGGAAAGCATTGTGGTGGTGAGTGCAAGTGAAGTTCTCGAGAAGATGACAAAGGGTCTGATTCTATCGTTCGTTACGCATTCTAAAGTAATTTAGCTCACTGTATCATTAGTCACTCCCGCCACTCACAGCGCCAACAATTGGAGCCGAACAATGTTTTGGGATTAGGCTAGCGGTATGATTACATCAAGTGATTATTGTGAACAGTCTCTTTTCGGAATACATACTTGCTAGCGCTTTCTGCTTTACTCCAGACCTTCAGCCTTCATGCATAGAGTAAGGAGATTTGCTACCTTCAGCTCATAACCTCTCCCTACCCGTATTGATGCACTCAAAATCCTGCTGCGATGTTCCCGGCGCAGGATACGAGTAGGAAGACGCCGTGGACGCTTACACATTCGGGTTGTGTTGCTGATGATTGGCTCTTCTATTTAGACTCGCCGAGAAATTTTCAGCGCCGATGACTCAAAGCCATTTCCTGCGACAGTAAGCTCCCGCACATCATATGATGCCTACCCGGATCATCACGCAAGACATCCCTTTAGGCTGACGAGGTTTGTGTTATGCGCCGCCTTCAAGGTTTCAAACTGAATCCCAGCCGACTCTTCCACGTTTGCTCCGGGATGCTGAGCCACCATCAGCTGTAGGCGCCCATCGTCCCTTTTACTCTCCGGCCTTTCCATTCGGTACCAATGGTCGGGATCTCAGTCAGGCTATTTTGATACTCTTCAGCCTGTCCTCTGCTTGACGCTCATCAGCAGGCAGTAGACGCAACTTCTTCTCGGCCAGCCATCGACATCTGTAATTTTAGAAGAGTTTCTCCGTGAGAGGTGGACGCTGGGCTTCTGCCTATTAAGCTTCGCACGAAGCGCCTATCCAGTGCATGGGTCACCCTAAGAACAAACACTACGGACGTGATCTTCACGTGCAAGATTGCGATGTCCAAGGCCGGGATATCCAGGGCTGAGACCGTTTGTATCACAGTTCGGATTATCGTATGAGGTTGCGTCGTGCGACAGTCCCCGTTCGGTGATGTGAGCTAAATTGATGAGCCGTTGATTATCTCACAATGGATCCTATTACAGCAGTTGGCCTCGTGGCCAGTATCGTTCAGCTTATAGATGCTACGGCCAAAGTTATTAGATATGTGAGCGAAGTCAAAGATGCGCCTAAAGAAAGAGAGGCTCTCAGCCTTGAAGCAGCAAATCTTATGCCATTGCTCATGGCCTTGAAGCAGCGTGTCGATAAAGCTTCGGGTAACGACCCTTGGTTCTTGAGCGTATACTCGTTGGGTGTAGTAGGTGGACCGATTCCACTATTGCAGGCAGCGATGGACGCTCTAAGCGTTAGGTTGAAGTCTCGGAAGAAGAAACTAAGAGGGCACCTATCGTGGCCTTCTGACAAAAAAGACTGCATTGCAATACTCGCACGGATTGAGCGGATGAAGTCCCATATCGGCCTGGCATTACAGGACGACCATTTGTAAGCCTTCTTTCATGTATCGTCCCTCCTTAAACACTTAATCATGGGCACTCAAGGTTCTCGCTTGCAGTCCAAACCTCTTCATCACTCCTGTGCATAACCCCATCACAAAGTAGCTTCGCGGGCTTGCAGGTGTTGGAGTTGTGCGGATGTCTACCTGTATTGAAGCCCTAATTATCTCGCAAGAAGCGCTGGGTTGTCGAATTTCTGGGTTAAAAGTCCCAAGAACCGCCCAATTGGAAATCAGCGGTGCAATCATACGGTCTTTTCCTGTTGCTGGAGTTGCCAAAGGCAGTTTTGAACTGCGGCTAAGCTCCCTATCTTGCCCTCAAGTATCGAAAGCCAGTTCTGACCACACTTCAATCCTATTGCAATATATGAATCTATCTCTCGATCAAATGCTTACGGAGTATAGCAAGCTGTCGCTAATGCTGAAGGAGGAGCTCGATCACGTCAGAGAAAACGTTGCAATGATCGGCACAGACACGACCCAAATGCACACGGATCATCAGATTAAGATAGACCTGCAGATATTTGATTGGATATCTACGCAGACATTCTGGGTACGACAGAAAGACATCCTTCAGAAGCTGACCCCAGGCACCTGCGACTGGCTCTTAGAAACTCCAGAGTATCAGTTTTTGTTGTCGTCGAATGACAAAGCTCTGTGGTGCCCAGGAATTCCGGGTGCTGGCAAAACCGTCTTTACGTCTCACGTCGTTGATCACCTTAAACGCACTTTTGCGAAGAGCGAGGTCGGAATTGGGTACATTTATTGCAATTACAAAGATCCAGACCAGACAGCAGACAACTTGATTGCGAGTTTACTGAGACAGCTGCTCCAATCTCGTCCCGCCGTGCCAATTGATCTTGTGGGTATCTACAACATGCACATCCGAGAAAACACACGACCCTCATTCGAGGAGTTTTTAGGCTTACTGCGTACGTCCGCTCAATCATTCTCCAAGACTTTCATTGTTATCGATGCACTGGATGAGTGTCGAGGACAAGACTGTACAAGGTCCCGTCTATTGGCAGCTTTGCAAGTCATCCGCCCATACATCCATCTTGTTGTCACTTCTCGTTGGAGTCAGGCAATCGAGTATCAATTTAGGGACGCCCTAAGATTGGAAATTCGCGCTAGCGATAAGGACATTGAGAGTTTTGTAAAGTCACGAATTGCCACGGAAACGAAGCTGCGGCGTCATGTCGAAGCAGATACGACCCTCAGGAAGCTGATTATCGACAAGATCGTTGAACGATGTCATGGGATGTAAGTAATTGCCCTGTTACTACTGGATCTCTCGCTTGTACCCAACTTCACTTGCGTCCATCCAGAAATCACTGATCTTGTATAAGGTTCCTCTTAGCTCAGCTCCACATGGATTCATTAGCGAAACAACCACACCGCAAAGGCGTTCGCCTGGTGCTTGAAAACTTACCTTCTGAACTTGATGACACGTACAGCGATGCACTACTGAGAATCGCAAGTCAAGACAAGGAAGATGTTGATATGGCTCATCAAGTTCTAGGATGGGTGACATATGCAAGGCGACCACTCACAATAAAGGAGCTACAACACGCTCTTTCGGTCGAGCCGGATCAGTGTGACCTAGACGAGGAAGCCATGATCGATGAGGATCTATTATTAAAAGTGTGTCTTGGTCTGGTCACTGTTGATCAAACAAGTCATGAGCTGCGATTGATACACTATACTGCGCAGAAATACTTTGAGAATAAAATTATCGAGGCTTTTACTAGGCCGCACGAGCGCATAGCCTCAACTTGTCTCACCTATCTAGCTTTCAAGCCATGCCAAGGTATCGATCTTTTTTTCTCAGAAAGCGAGATAGCGGCTTTGGAGGCGCGGTATGCACTACTTGACTACGCAGGTCTTTACTGGGGATTCCATGCTCGGAAAGAAGAAGAGCAACTTCAGGATCAGATTCTGAACCTACTGAGTCCACATGCGACCTATCTGAGCTCGCGCTTAATGATCGGAGGTGCTAAGGGGCTTAAAGAAAAACATCAACATAGGCATTGGGAATATCCGATTGCGTATGAAGCGCAAGTCTCTGGACATCACATGGCTGCTTTCTTCGGCTTAGAACACACAGTCTTGACTTTTGTTACTCGACGAAGGCGTCGAGCTTAGTAGGCTGGAACTAAGATTGGGTTCGGCCTTACTTGTAGCTTCCGCACAAGGGTATTGCTCTTTAGTACGACTACTGTTGGATAATAATGCCAATGTTAACGCGACGAGCTGGCTGGATTACACCCCTCTGCACTTGGCTGTTCAAGAAGGTCACCTGGCCGTTGTGAGGCTGTTACTCGACGCAGATGCCGATGTGACACGACGTTGCTCCTCCAATGCGTATACAGCGCTGCATATAGCAGCAAGAAAGGGACACGAGGCAATAGTCCAAGTACTTCTGAACCGAGGCAGCAACGCCGACACAAAGTCGGATTCGGGTACGGCGCTGCATCTGGCTGTACAATATAACCATGAGCCGGTTGTCCAACTACTATTGGCAGGGGCCGCCAATGTGGACGCGATATCGGATGTAGGCACAGCGCTATGCCTGGCTGTCAAAAACCATCGTGAGGGAATTCTCCAAATACTCTTGGCAGGAGGCGCCGACGCCAACGTGGTTGTCAATGATGGTGGCGTGTATCATACGGCTTTGAGTATGGCTTCAAGCAAAGGTTATCACAGGATCGTGCTAGCTCTGGTGGAAGCCGGTGCGAATATCAACCAAGAATTAGAGGCATTCAATGATAGTCCTAGTACGGTCGACGTACTTGACACAAAGACTGCATTATACTATGCACTGTATGAGGGACATGATGTCATTGTTGAGCTGCTTTTGAGGCGAGGGGCAAATATTCACATCGGGTACCCTAAACCGTGGGAGTTGATGATCTTGTTCTTACAAGACAGAGGCGCGTACTGGATTGATTTGGTTCTTGCGGCCGGCGCGGATATCGATGCCGTAGATGCTTATGGAAGGACATTGTTGTTCAAAATGGCGACTCACGGCCATACAGAGCATGTACGAAATCTCGCAGAAAGAGGTGCGAATCTCGACCTTATGACGGATACTGGAAATGTTGCACTTTGTGCTGCTACAACACGGGGCGAGATAGACATTGTAGAGTTACTCCTGGACCATGGTGTGGACACTAAGGGTATTGAAAGGGAAGCTTGGCTCCAACGAGCCGGGACCGCTCGAAGAAGATATGAAGATCCAGAGTTTCGTAGTAATCAGAGGCGGGGGAACCCATGAGCAGTCATCATACCTTCGAGACCATTTCAACCACGAAGATCACAAAGGGCCAATCCCGAAGCCGTTTGATGCGTATGATCTGGGCGAGCTCTCCGGGCACTGACCTGCGGACCATAGATTCGGGGTACATGCGTCCTTACTGGATATCGGAATTCGATTTAGACGAAGCTTTGGACTTGTCCGCCTATCCTCATTCGGCAGAGAATTAGGGATTCTACAGCGTCGATACTAAGGCGTGCAACTGCTGCCGCGAAAACTACCCCACAGATACCCGTCTGTCTTTCATGAAGTGCACACAAAAACACCTATCTTTCTGTCTCCAGCTGCCGACGTTTGTTACGAAGTTCCGAACTGCTATGAATGACAAGCAAGAGACCTTACGTGAGATAAGAAGTCCAATTGAGTAGCAATGGCATGCTGTAGATTGTTAAGTGGGAGATGGGTGAGCGTGTCAATGATGGGAACCAAAATTTGCGAAAGGATTCGTACTTTCTGATGATTTCTTCTGTTATGTATGGGGTAGACTGACGACAACAATGTTGTGGATCACGACTAGATCCGATCTCTTATGTATAATCCAGCAGAAAGCTCAAACTGTGGCACCACACCGATCGTGATTCTCATGGCGATCATTCACCCCATGGTGCGTCAAGCTCTCACACCTGATAAAATTAGACTCTGGTCCGCTCCTCATAGCATCTGGGTGATACAGGTCCTGCACACTTCGATGAATCTCCTTATTTACGGGCTAGCTACGGATACGTGTCCCAGGCGATGTAGCCTGAGTCAGGTTATTCAAATCCTTCGTGGAGCACGAGAGAATACATCGCACTTGCTCATTGAAGGGCATGAAAACTATCAGCTGCGCAGGTGCCGACGATTAAGCTAGTGTACTGGTTTCACCAACTGAGTACAGTTGATTTGCTTAGTATTGAGTGGATCAGTAACAATAGTAAGCGAGCGAGAAAAAATGGCCTTCAGCTGATCCACAAGTAGCAAGTGTCTCACGGTATGATAACTCTACGTGAAGCCGCCTTGCCATCGGACGTTTCAGGAAGTAAGGATCCCTACGCCTTTGAATCGCCGTTCGGGCCAATGGCGGGAATATCCGGGAGTCGGAGAAACCCGCAGCTCCGGTGCTTTTTTATCTTGGCTCGCGGCCGTGACGGAATTACAGCTTCTGGATATGCAAGCTTGCATCTTTTCGGAGGGCATCATGTCCTAGCCTCGACCCCGAGAGAGGCATCTCCCCCGTTCCTTTTCAATTTGCTTCAGTCCGCCCAGCGCAATGCTTGCCCGATCGCTCTTCTCACCAATTCACGCCTGTCGCGGCCTTCGAGCAGCTCCTACAAGATTTCAATTCGAGCACAAAGCCCTCCACAGAAGCAATCTCTCTTTCATACAGCGCGCCAGCATGGTTAGTGCAGACTTCCTTAACCAGAGCATGTTAGTGCCCGAAAGTACCTAAGATCAAATTGCTAAAATGGCTTTGAACACAGTCACAATCCACCCGAACAGAGACCGATGCCTTTGGCGAGGTGCAGGTGGCCTCGGACAGATATTGGGGCGCGCAGACTGAGCGGTCATTAGAAAACTTTAAGATCAACCAGCCGCAGGATCGAATGCCCCCAGCTGTCGTTCGAGCCTTCGGCATTCTAAAGGGCGCAGCGGCGACTGTGAATATGCAATTTGGACTTGGTAATATCAATGCAGCTACACAGACATACATAGGCTGAGTGCTTCCAAGACCCGGAAATCGGCAAGGCCATCCAGCAAGCGGCTGAAGAAGTTGCTTCCCTTAAGCTCATCGATCATTTTCCTCTCGTGGTATGGCAGACAGGCTCGGGAACGCAATCGAACATGAATGCCAATGAAGTCATATCGAACCGCGCCATCGAGCTACTTGGCGGCACCATGGGATCGAAGAAACCTGTCCACCCCAACGACCATGTCAACATGTCCGCCTCCTCTAACGATAGCTTCCCTACAGTTATGCACATTGCTGCAGTACTTGAGATCGAGGAGTCTTTAATCCCGGCAATGAGAAGTCTGCGAAATGCATTGCAGGCTAAAAGCGAACAATTCGACCATATCATTAAGATAGGCCGAACACATTTACAGGACGCTACACCTCTGACTTTGGGTCAGGAGTTCTCCGGCTATGTTGCACAGTTAGACCGAGGCGTCGAGCGCGTGCAAGATACGCTGCCTCATCTCAAGCTCCTCGCCCAAGGTGGCACCGCAGTTGGCACTGGTATCAACACATTTGCAGGCTTTGCAGAAGCTATAGCAGAGGAAATTAGCCGGATGACGAGAGCGGATTTCAAGACTGCCCCCAACAAATTCGAAGCACTGGCAACACATGATGCAATTGTCGAGGCTTCGGGGGCTTTGAATACCGTTGCAACCTCATTATTCAAGATCGCACAAGATATACGATACCTGGGCTCTGGACCTCGTTGTGGATTGGGTGAATTAAGACTGCCAGAAAACGAGCCAGGATCTTCGATCATGCCCGGAAAGGTCAATCCTACACAAGCGGAGGCCTTGACTATGATCTGTGCACAGGTAATCGGCAACCACACAGCGGTCACCGTCGGTGGAATGAACGGCCAATTTGAGCTCAACGTCTTCAAGCCTCTCTTGATCCGCAATCTGATTCACAGCATCCGCATCCTCACCGACGGAATGAGGAGCTTTGAGAAGAACTTAGTTGTCGGTATCGAGGCAGATGAGAAGCGGATCAATACCTTGTTACATGAGAGGTGAGCTCCTCTCCAATCATTCGACAAAGACTTGCACTAACAGCGCTCCAGTCTCATGCTCGTCACCTGCCTCAATCCGGTTATTGGCTACGACGCCGCTTCTAAAGTCGCGAAGAATGCTCATAAGAAGGGTCTTACGTTGAAAGAAAGTGCCATGGAGCTGAAGGCGCTGAGTGAAGAGGACTTTGACAAGTATGTCCGTCCGGAATTGATGTTGAGCCCGATGGAGAGGAAGTCATAAGCTTTATTGCGTTGTGTTGTATAGCGTATTTGAATACGCTGCATCTGTACTCGCGGATCTTTTAAACGTGCTAGAATACGTGGGGTGTATCATATCAGCGTTTAGATTGGCAAGAGAGAAAATGTCTGTAGATAGAGCGAATTGATCTATACATTCATGAACCTTATACACTCAGGACATTCCTAAGCTAGTCAGTCGCAAGCAACTCTATTCTATCCTTCACAACACTTGCCATCTATTTGACATCCTCAACCATATCAACCATAAACGAACCACCTAATCTGTTTCAACCCGTCAGCATCTATACCAAAAACATTAGCACCGAAAAATACATACACAATAGCAGGCTCATGCACGCTCCTATGCTCGTAACTATCATCCTCATTAGCACATCCCCCTTACGCCCTCCCACACTCCCTATATAGAATACGTACCTCAATATCCCCACCCCACCGGCTTCATGAAATCATCAGCACGTGTTCCACCAATTCACTTACACATATACAGAGAAAGAGAGAAAATGGGGACATACCTTCCAACAACAGCGCCACACCCTCTGTCAATTCCTTCCCTATCCACCTCATAGCCAGCGCGCGCAGTATGTGTCCGTGAGCGACGAGTAGGACGTCGCTGACTGGTGCTTCGCCTTTTGGTTTGCCGATTGCGTGGTTGTGGTAGTGCGTGCGGATGTCGTGGATTAGGCGGTCGAGGCGGGCTGTTACTTGGGCTGGGGATCTGGTTTCACATCCTGTCAGCCCTGATTACTGCTTCGTTCGCTCTTGCATTGCTCTTGCATTCGTTCTAGAGGAGTAGGGTAGACTCACTCTCCACCCGGACATCCATCACGCCAGATATCCCATTTTCCCTCCCCGTTCGCCTTTCTGCGCTCTTCGATCTCGGCGCTTGTTATGCCTTCGTAGTCGCCGTAGTCCCATTCCCGTATGTCTTTGCAGATTTGTACTTTGGCGTTTGTGCGTATGTCTGAAGTGTGGGAGCGGGATTCCTGCCAGGGGAGTTTGTCGCGGCAGCCGAGGTCGAGGAGTTCGAGGGTTTTTTGGGCGCGGTGGCGGGGGGATACGTATCTGGTGGGGGAGGTGGGTTGTTAGTTGTAGTATGGGGAAGCAATGGGGAGAATGGGCAGTGTGAGTGAGGGAATCGCAGAGGGTCTAGGGGAGGACACAGGGCGTACATGTGGGCGATCTTGGAGGGCACGATGAGCCGGTCGTCTCCTATGAGCGCTTTTCCTGTTGCACGGCTACGTTTTTCGCCATTGGCTGTTAGTGGTATGTCTGAGGTTCCTGTATGGCGGCCATTGAGTGACCATTCTGTTTCGCCATGGCGGATGATGAAGGCGCGTGGGGTCGTCATCGCGGGGTGGTGGGGCAGAAGATGGCGAGAGATGTGAAGGTGTTGGGATGAAGGGGAGGAAGTTGCGAGAATGACACTTTGGGAGAGCACCTGGAGCACCTAAAGTTGTTCAATCGAGTTCCTCATGCACGTAGCTATCAGTCATGATTGTGTAAGAGGTTGTTTATTGAGCTATCCGATAGTCCCGCTGGATACATGTAGCTAGAGTGAAGATAGAAGCGTCGGCATCTGCGGAGTGGCTATTACAGATCTCCAGCACTCAATGGTTCTCTCTAAAATGTTATTGTGTGAATAGAAAGGAGAGTGAAGGTCACACCAGACTCCAGGCTGTAAACCGACTCAAGCTAAGCCCCATCAGGCTCCAGAACGATTTCTCTTCGCCACGAACTTCAGTCCTTTCTGAACCTGACCATATAGCCTGCAATGTCTCAATCAATCAAGTCTCAATTAGTCAAGTCTCAATCAGTCAAGCCCCGACCATTCAAGTCTCCATCAGTCAAGGCTCAATCAATCAAATCTCAATCAATCAAGTCTCGTGGTATCAAAGCTCGGCCGGCTATTTTAGCAGCTTCTACAGGTATTATCGCTATAGTGGGAGCCTGGTATGGCGCAGGGTTGAAGAAGGAGCAGGAGAAGAAGCAGGTTCGTACATGCCACCTTCTCGGCCTCATTGGTGCTCAGATTGCAAAACCTTCATACTTTGTTGATACGCTCGAGGCACTGAGGATTCTACTGATCAACCGTATCTGATATAGGTAGTCGAAGCTCGCCGACAGGCCACACCTGCGGATAAGATTGCAATCCTGCAACAGACAAGGTTGGCCCTTATAACAAAGAAGAATGCCTTGGAGGCGAAGATTGCGGAAGTGGAGGGAAGGCAGTACACTGCGGATGGCAAGAAAGTCATAAAACCTGCACAAGGAAGACCATTATGGAATTAAAAGCTCGTCGAATCTAGAAGCCCTCTTGGGAGCATGGATGGCCTGCTGGAACTAAGTGGTGCAGAGGCCAGCAGGAAGTGGCTTGGAGAAAGAAAGACATGGACGATCTGTATCCCTTCGATCTACTGCTCTATCCCTCGACCACGATCGAGCTTATACTGCGCAGAGCGTCGAGTTTCGAACCTCTATTTGATTATTCTAAGCCAGGAAACAAACGCTTTTCCCAGGAGCCATGGGAAGAAGACAGTGGGCACACATTCATCTTGGAGGCTAGATCTACCCTGAACCCCATTCTAACGCCAGCACGGTTTCCAGACGACATGATGCCGCCATAATCGTCCCTCCTACACAATGGACTCCCCGCAAACGATCACACAATGCTCGACTGAACCCAGTTGCCGTTCGATACCGGCTTGGTTAGCCTCTCATCTGTGTTTTCGATCAGTGTAGTTTGACAGCTCGCCGAGGAGAAGCTATAGGGTGTGAGGGGGTCACGCTGAGAACGTCAGCGCTCAGTAGAGATGTCAAGCCGCGAGGTTCAATCGAGCCTGGCGTCGACACGGATACAGATCAGAGTCTTGCAACCTTCGATTTGCCCTGCTCGGCTGCGATTGCGATATCCATGACCATGTCCGGCCCTCAAGAGTGGGCGAACTATAGGCGATGAGCAAAGTCCTCACAACGATCAAGGACGGTACAATCGAGCTTCTACCTTTGAGTTTCCTAGCGGGTTACTCTTATCCTAGGATGCGAGCTGTCAATCATCCCATTGCCCGCTAATCTATGCTACATTACAACAACGATAGATACACTGATGCACGATAAGACTCTATGGTGTTTCACCGCTCTTGTTCCGTCCACCTAGATAATTTGCTACCTCCCACTGTCACCGGCCCGTTCATTCGATTCTCTATCCTCCTGCTATCGTCGTTGCGAAACGAGTACCACGCACACGCGAGTTGTGCCATGAAAGCGCCGTGGATTAAGCCTATAGTGGGAGGATGCCTGGGTTGGGTGCGTGGTGTGGGAAGGATCATCAAAGAGATATGATGAAGAAAGTCCAGTATATATACATGGAAGATAGGCGAATGGGTGGATTGCGAGCTGCAAACCTTTGAATGGGGAGCGAGTATGACAATCTGTTAGACATAGTGATCGGATCGGATAATCTAACATACATTGACTTGATAGCCCCAATAATGCTCAATAGCTATCTACGCATCCCTCAATCCTACCCAAAAGCATGCTCCTCCTCCCCCAATATCCTATCACTATCGTTTCCACCATAAACACCACCATCCAATATCAATGCCTCATTATCATCATCATCATCCTGCACCCGCCTCCACATCTGCTTTCTAGGCTGATTCTCCTTGTCTTCCTCTTCTCCTTTTGTCTCGGCGTCCTTGCCCTTCCCTTTCCAGACAGGCCGTATCAATCCACTCATCAAAGGGTTTTTGCTGAACGCACCGCCCGTACTCGTAGTTCCTCGGGCTGATTCGTTGGTTGTTGCAATGTCCACTGAGTCTTCCTCTACCTCCTTAGGCTTCTCCACCGTGCCCATCCTCCGCACTGCCTTCCCACCAATGAGATCGACGCTGACTACGACCTTGCGCTTCTCGTACTCTGGCTTTGCATTCCACTCCTGCTCCCTCAGTACCTTCTGTTGTCGCTTGAGCTGCGCAGCCCGCTCGACGGGCGAGGACCACATCGATTGGCCTGACGTAGGTGTCTCGAAGTCCGCCGCTTCGTCAATGATGTGTGTGCGGCGGGCGTTCTCGGCTTGGTAGGCTAGGAGCTTATCGCGGTGTTGTTTCGCCAGATCAAGCGTCTTGTCTGGAGCATTTGATGAAGATGCTGTGGTGTTTGATGTAGGATTCGTAAAAGGGCGCGGTTGCGTAGCTGTCTCTGCACGTCGATGGGATGCATTGTTCAGGTTCATTTTCTCTTGTCCGCGCTCTTGACGTAGAGAGTCGATCATTGAGGTTACTTGCTCCGATGTGAGGAGTGGTGTTCCGCAGAAAGTGCAGGGGCCTATGCCTTCTTTTACGCATATTATCTTGCCGCAATTCAGGCAGTTGGGCGCTGCTGCGAGGAGAGGATGGCGCGTTGCGAGGCAGTCGCAGCGGCGGGCGGCTGGGGAAGAGGTGGAGAGGGAGGGGTTGGTTTGGAGCTCGAGAGTGCGGATGGCGGAGTCCTGTAAGCCATGTGATTAGTGGATAGTTCGTAGTGAAGAAGACAGGGACCTTACTAGGTCTTGGAGAGTAGTGGAAGCACCGTGCATGGAGGCGCCACCTGCGACATTGATCTTGGTTTTGGGTGCCGGAGAAGAGGTACGAGATGGTGTGCGGGAACCAGAGCGGACATTAGGCAGGTCCGATAAGAGATGTCCAGCTGCAGAAGGTGGAGGTTTTGCAGCAGCGGTAGGAGGCTCTATGGTCGTCTTGGGTATTTGCCGTGCGTCAGGTTGGTCTGAAAGCGCCAATGTCTTTGCCAGAGCTGGTTCTGGGTGTGGCCGTCTGTTGCTAGCCATATAGTCATCCTCGTCTCTCTTCTTGTATGCCCCACTGGTGTTGCCATAGTCTTCTGGTTTCCGCGGAGGAGGAAGCTTGTTGAGCGGAGGCTTTTTTTGTCGGGACTTTCGATTGGGCTTCGGGGCTTCAGAGGTGGAATGTGCGGTTGTAGGGGGGTCTCGACGTGAGTTGTAAGAACTTATGAATTCTAGAGCTTTGGGTGAGTCCCCGAGGAGATTCTTGAGGTGTTCAGCAGCGGCTTCCTTTGGGAGTGTTGAGGTGTACTCGAGGACTTGTTGGAAAGAGTCTTCGTCAAGGGGAAGAAGTTGGGATAGTTGAGATTGTGCCCAAACGGAGGAGGCCATCGTAAAGGCAACTCTGCAGATATGGTGAGGGTTGTGACTTTACATGTTGCCAATTACAGTGACGGCAAGTGGGGTCGTACGAGAGATATTCTAAGGCTACCTTATGCTTGCCGTAAGGCTGCCATAATTCTTCAGTTGCTTTCCAGACGCAGACACCTTGCTCTTGCCAACATGATCTCGAAGCCGTCCTTTTCCGGACCTCAGATAGCGCAACGATTTGGGTTGCAGTCGCAAAGAAATTCCATTGCGACGCTCGCATACATCCCAACGAATACCCTCAAATTGCCACCAAAAGACCACAGGAAGAATCGCAATGACAGTGTTTCTATAAATGTGTTCGCGCTTTAATGGTCAGGCTGCGCCAGGTCGATCACCCTATTCCGGTTCCTGCATGTAATCAATTCATCGACTCAATCTCCGAGCAATGCCAAAAAGAGACGGATCTTTGGTGACTGGAGAGTCGCTACCGAATACAAAGCGTCTGAAGACGAACCCAACAGGCTTTCTTTCGCGGGTCGAACATAATGATCTATGGGGATTGGCATACGAGCAGCTGGCTGCTAAGGAAGAATCGCTAGTGAGGAATTATGAACGATTGTTGGAGCTGGCGGTGGAAGGCCTTGAAAGTGTGGATACAGACATTCAGGAGCGAGTGCGCACATTCGTCAACGTCAAAAGGGAGCAGGTAGTCCAGAAGCAGTGGAGAATACAATGGGGCAATAAGTCAGTTAAAGTCCGAAAACAGGTGGATAGAATCGTCAAGATTGTCAACACATTTAAGGATACTGGCACTTCCGCTGCAAATGCTGATCCGCTTCATGCGGGACTCGCATGGGCTGGTATCTGCTTCTTACTGGCAGTGAGTCCACCAACCTTTCGAGTGATTCCCTCGCCGATTGCTGACTTTCGCTTGAAGCCTGTGTTGAATGATTCTCAACAAGGTGATGTCTTAATAAGTGGCCTAGACATGATTACAGACCTGGTTGCCCGTCATAGGATTATCATAGCCCAATATCTCAAATTGTCACCACCCTCAAGGGATCTAGACGTCGAGCTTAGCGAAGGCTTCCGTAGGGTACTCATCAAGCTTTATGCAAAAGTGTTTGAGTATCAAGCTAAAGCTGCATGTTACTTGAGTCGTGGAACTTTGGCACGATTTCTCCGCAACGTACCCAAGGTCGACAATTGGACAGAGTTGCACCAAGAAATTCTACAGATTGATAGCGAATGCAAGGAATACCGCCTACTCTTTGATAGCGTCAGTCTAGATAAAAAGTTGCACACGGTGATAGAAGGAATGCAAAAGCAAGAGAACAAATTATTAGAAAGATACGTTGAGCAAGATAAGAAAGAGAAGGCTGCATGCAGAGTCTTGCAATTAATCTCCAATGTTTCAGTCGAGCAAGATCATGACGATGTTCGCAATAGGCTAGGTTCGCATTATTCGGGCTCGGGGCAATGGCTCCTTGATTCTCAAAAATATCTTGAGTGGTGCAATGGACCTCCGTCTGTACTGTGGCTGCGCGGTACTGTCGGTGTCGGTAAATCCTCCCTCACATCGATCGTTATCCAGCAGTGCCTGGCTAATGCTGTCGACGAAAGAGTCGCCTTCTTCTATGTATCGCAGCAACATGGAGAAGCTGTTGATGTTTTCCGTTCTCTCTTGGCCCAGATGTCGAGCGAAATGAACGGAAGCTTGGCAAAACCTATGCGTACATGGATTGAACTTCACTTCGGATATTCCGCAGTATGCACTGGAGAGCTACCTTTACCTGACGTACCGAGTCCAACACGGAAACCTTCGTTGGGAGAGTGTGTGGAATTGCTGATTGAGCTTGCAAAATTAACTGGCAAAGTCACCTGGGTGGTCGACGCCCTTGACGAGTGTCATAATCCCCATGAACTTATGGAATGTCTGAATGTAACCCAAAGAGACGCCTCTAACGTGAAAATCTTTCTCTCCAGCCGACGCGACATAGACGTACCTCGTACACACAACTTCGCTGACCTAAAACTTGTCGAGGACTTTGACTCTTCGCTCGATATGGAAACTTTCATCAAGCATGAGGTTGATCTGCCCTCACGACGAGATAGAAGCGGAATGACTGCAGTGCAAGCCTCGCAGTTGTGCAGCTTGCTTCTATCTCGAGCGGAAGGAATGTACGTACCTTGACAGACCTCACGGAGTCGTTGGTTGACTACGAGCATAGGTTTAGGTGGGTCGAGGTCCAGCTCGATGTGTTCCTCAATAAGAGAGCTCCAATTCTCCACCCAAAGGATGTTCAGATAAAGCTTGACATACTACAACGTGATACGGGACACCCGTCTCTGGAGTCCGTTTACTGCGACTTATTTGCTGTGAACACCCAGGGACAAAGTTACAAGCGCAGTCTCGTTACGAAAGCGTTGCAATGGGTACTTTGCTCTCTCAGTCCTCTATCGATGGAAGGCCTTGTCCAAGCGGTTGCACATGACGCAGATGGGAACGTTGATTCTTTCATCGATGAGGCATTCCTGCTCCAGATCGGCAACAACTTCATTCGGGTGACTAAGAATGGTACTATTAAGTTCGCCCATAGGTCTGTTAAAGAATACCTAGTGCGATCTGGTAAAATATCGCTAGATTCGGGTGATGCTCAGGCAGCCGAGATATGTCAAGGATTCTTGCTTTCTTTCAAGGACGAATCCAAATGGGGCCATCTACCGACGAGATTCCTCCAAGATGCACAAGAGTTGAAATTGAGTATTTTCGAGATGTATGCGTGCTTCTTCTGGGCATCACATTACGAGCAGGTCACGTCGGAACGGGAAAGACTTTGCGAGATGGTAGCAGAATTCCTGAGCATGATCGTACTGGAAACCAACGATCCTGTCCCAAGCATTGCTTTTCAAAGATGGATAAGTCTTCTATGCCGAGTGTTCAGTGCAGACTATCCTTGTGAAGGCCTGGTGCGCCAGCGTCTAGAAGATGCTATTTCATTCCCGCCGCACCCAATCTTCACTGCATGTATCTGGGGCTTCGAAAGCCATGTCTCGAAGCTGGTAAGATATGATCGAAAACTCACCGGTGTGCGTAATCACTGGGGAAAGAGCTGCCTTTATCTTGCCTGCGAGCATGGGAACCGCGACGTTGTGAGGACTTTAATTGAGAACGGAACTGATGTAGACCAATGTTCAGACCTCTGGGGTACAGGCCTACAAGCTGCAGCTTCAAGTGGCAATCTAGAGACCTTTGAAGAGATGCTTCAGAGGGGCGCTTCCGTGAATCTGCCTATCAACTCTCATGGGCGTACACTGGATGCAGCAATTGGTGGGGGCAATGCAGGAATAGTAATGAGAGCTCTAGAAGAGGGCGTTGAAGTCTGGTTGGAGTGTACAGGTGATCCTGTTCCACCAGTGAGGAGACAATTGTGGGTCTCTGCTTTATCCGAGCAATCAGCGACCCAACGCTTGCTAGAAGGATCAAGTGATTACGGAAAGTTGAGACAGTTCCATGCTACTCATGGAGAGAATCTTGCGACTGAAACGCAAGACAAGGACAGTGCAAAGTGTGATGGGTTGCTCGAAAGATTGAGAAAAGCGAACATGAGGCGGCGCGAGCTATTGGCTTGTTGGAACATTGGCCACGAAAGAAGTCCTTATTCTTACATTGCTGATGAATGTGTGTTTCGGCTCGCAACTTTGTACGAACCAAATATAAAGCAACCAACGAAGATACCTCTTCCAGACGGGTTCCCCTCAAAGTTTCAATGCCCATGTTGCTTTCAGAGGCTGAATTATGCTACCAAGACAAAGGCCGAAGCCAAATATTTGTTGAGGTAAGCAGATTTGAACCATTGGAGCCCTGATGTTACTTGGACTGAAGCATCTTATTAGGAACCACATATTCGAGGATTTGCGACCGTACTTGTGCCCTTATCCTAACTGTGCTGAGAATCACAGGATGTGGAGTAGTCGCTCGGAGTGGGAGGCCCATATTGCGACGCAGCACAAGACCCCAGCGCTTGTGGGAGATCATACCAGAGCGGATGAACGCCATCGCATGGGTACATGTCCGATATGCTCTATGCAATTTCGTACCGGAATCGGAATCGATAAGACACATTGTACGGTATCACATATTGCGCAGCATATGGAGAATATTACTTTGTTCCACATACAGGATGACACACCAGAATGTATACCAGAACCTGTGCTGCCTCCATTACCAAGACATCGTAAGCGATACCGGCGGCGGAAACACCAGCGCCGCCGCTTTGGATTGACACAGGTTGATGGTTCGTCATCCTCGTCTGGAGATGACAAACAGGCAATGCAAGGGTGGTCTTCGGATAGCAGCGCATGTACCAACCAGAGCAGAAGATAAAGCTGCGGTGAGATTTCGGAAATCCTCGTCTTCACGAATCCAGAAAGTCACGGAAACACCAACGCCTCGCCAGAGAGACGTGTAGAGACTGAGACCCGCTACGCACAAGACTCCAGCAGAACGACTGAATATGACATTGTACGTTTTTTCACGGACCATGCCACGAAGCCGCGGAAGATAAGACGACTATTCTTGACCACGAAGAACCCCGAATTTCTCTATACACCTCTGCTGTCATGGTGGGGATTATCTCCCTTAACTTCAAAGCTTCCGCCAAGGCAAACTGCTGGCGATCAGATCTGGAAACTGTCGAAACAGTAACTTCACACAGTTTCTTAGAGAGGGCACTAGGCATCGTCGAATAGCACGGAACACAAATGGCACAGCTGGTTCCCAGAAGCTGGTAGACCTCTGGTTGATTCCGTGTGATCAGAGCTGAATTAAGTATATTGCGAATATATCCAGCACCAGAAGTAAACTTCAGAGCGTATACCCGCATTGCGGATCCGTGTAGGACTTTCTCTTAGTAAAGCCGATAGCGAGGAGCTAACTGTTCCTAAGAACCTCGAAGTGAACAATGCTCGTTACGAAGATCATCCAATGCTAACAACGAATGTCTGCGCATCGATAAAGGGAGTACTCCAATTTTCCCTCAAGATCAGTGCAGTCATTCCCATTTGTCAAGAAGCCACTATGACGAATTCAACCTTGTTCGAGAATAGCTATTGGTGGCACTACATGTTGCAAGGTTTCATACTTAGCCGCGCCGATGACCAGCTCCATCATACGCGCATTGTCTCCTACTGCATTGTGGGCAACAACACCAAATTAGCATGGCACATACGTCTTACTTCGAACCGACTATGACTACGCTAAGCATTGCAGCCATCGCGCTCCTCCTACTCTTGACCAGGCATGGTTCTGCATACCCACATCCACCTTCAAACGCCAATGTCCAGTCAAAAACAGGCATCTCAACCCTCCATCTCCGCTCCAATCCACCCCTCACCCACCTTAACTCCACAGCACCACCCCAAAACTTCCAAGTAACCTGCTCCACAACCGGCAACCTCAAAATAACCGTAGACGGCTGCCGCCCCACCCTAAACCACTTTCGTGTCTTCCCCGACTACCGCCTCATCCAGCCCTTCCGCGAAGGCAAATATCCTAAAAGGGAGCCACCCCCGCTGATGCTTCACCACAGAGGCTCTAATTGCGCTGTCGAAGTCGCTTCACATAGTCTGTTCGTCGAGGACAGGTTTTCGTGGGAGCAGGTTAGGGCTACGGCGACGAATATCGTGGCAGATTGTGAGGATAAAGGGGGGTGGGGGGGTTGGAGTCCTGTGGGAACGGGGTTGGGGTTTGTTGTTAGGGTTATGGCCTTTGTGGAGAAGGAGAGTGGGAGTGATGAGTTGACGGTAGGGGAGGGGGTTGCATGGGGTGGTTTGAGGGAGGGCACGGATGAGGTTGGTGATACGAGCTTCTTGTGGGCGTAGTTCTTGTGCTTTCACGGGGTTGGAGTTCGTCTGAACGAGTACGAGTGTCCTCCTTATCAGAGATCGAGGTAGCAGCGTTTGGCTCTTCTTGTTCATCCTGCTCTATCGTATCGAAATCATCTGTGCAGAAGTATTCTCGCAGCGACTTTCCCGAAGAGATCGTGGTCGTCAACAAGGGAGATTTCCAGACCTGCACGAATTCAATTGGCAGCATCTTGCTCCATGAGCTGGAAAGCTGTCAAATCAGTGGCAGTCGGAGCAATGAAGCGAAGGCTTGACATGACGATCAGGCGACTAAAGCTCGTCATCACCGCCGTAGCCCTCGTCATTGCAGTACTCTCCTAACCCTTCACAGCTTGCACGTTCAAGCTTGTGAGATAATCTTGGGACCTCCAGCAGGTGTAAATCTGGAAGGAGCATGCTAATGACCCGGTATGCCAGCCAGAGGCAAACAAGAGGCTGCAAAGGCTAGCGACTCATGCTGAAAACAGGACGTCGAAGATCGGCGGTGGTACCTGCGGCAGCTAGCCAAAGCTGTTGATGACTATGCGAATCGGAAAGGGTTGCGATGATCGTGGGTATCATTCATACTGATCTCGGTCCAACATCGACGATGGTACCGGCTATGACGGTGATCCGCCAAGTCGTAGGGTAGGCATAGAGAATATAGGACTTCGACGTCCTTGTAATTGGAATAGATTCCTCTGCGTAAGCCAAGCATAATTCATCGCTCGGTTTTAGGTTGGTTCACAAGGGCCCTGATCTTCCCTTAACGCGGAGGAGGTAGCACTTCGGGTATCACATTGTGAAGTACTTGTTCATGTCTAGAATAGCATCAGCTGGCTAGTTCGGGCTGAGCCTTTTCCGTTCTACATACCTAGTGGATGGCAACAGCTTATCCGGGGTTTGATGGTAGATTCGAAGGGTACTTGAGTTTCTATCCTGGAGAGCAACTCCGCATAGCTGTCCCGTCGATGAGGCCTATATACGTGAAAGAACGCTGACGCTGTAGACCATTCCGTAAGGTCCATCGCGTCAGCGTCAGAGTGCCGAGTAGAGTGGAATACGACGACATCAGCAGGCGAGGTTTTAGTCACTCGACTGAGGTCTTGAATATCACTGTCCGGTACTTTCGAAGCTTGTAGGGACGTCGAGGAAGACATAGCTCTCAAGATCCTACGAGCATTCGATGAGAACCGGGCGATAACACCTTGAGAGGCTTTCGTTGAGAAATCAGCCTCTGCAAGCACAGCTTGTGAAGAGTATATGTATGGAAGCTTGAGCGGAGAGGTATCGAAGAAATCGTCGAAGATGGCGGTGAGGCGGACACCAGGTTTCAGCGGCTGCACCACGACTTGGAAAATTTCGTAATTGGTGATATGGCCAGCTGTTTTGGAGTCTATAGGATAGATGACGTCATCGAGTGTAGGACGGCCGTGTGTGTCAAGGTTGGGCGATTGCCCTGCGGGACCTGTCTCAGTCAATAGATGTCTCCCAGTCGCGTCGGATTTGGGATGACTATTACCTGAATATTGGAGGAAGAGACAATCATTGGTCTGTGCGTCCTTGACTAACCAGGCCATTGCGCTAAGTATGTCCCTTTTCCTAGGCTGGCTACTCAACATGACTATGTTCGCTTTATCGTAGCCATAATCTTTGACGAGGATTGCAAAAGTGTTCTGGATTTCTGAGCTCTCGATGCCAATCAACAAGGCTTTGCGACTTCCAGTGCAGTCGGAACACTGGTATCGATACCCTTCCGGGGCACTTGGACCAAAGTTTTGTTGGCTATATGGAGTATCTGAAGATGAAAGCTTGGTCAGCTGCAGCTCAGGGCTGATGGAGAGCTCTAGATCACCTTGGGTGCCCTGTCTTGCTTTTGATCCACCACTCAAGCTTGTGGCTCCAATGACCGATCTAGTTTTGATGTGATGTAGCGTTTTAGATTCCTGCATTCGTACCGCAAGTTCTCTGTCGCTGTCTTGTTGGTACTCAACAGTCTGTATTCGGTGCGCAAGGTCTCTATCCGCTTCAATTTGGCTGTCTGCATGGTCAAAGTCATCATGTGAAGGACTAGGCAATTCCATGCTATGAGAAGCAGCAGTTGTCCATGGTTCTGAATACTCACCCCCCACAAACAGATGACTGTCAACTCTCCTGCACCCCTCAACTTCCGTAAAGACATCAGAATCGATCACACCATTGTTACAGCACGTCCACCATTTACTTTCTTCGTGGTATAATGCTTGACCCGGATGATAAAAGCAAATTTCACCTTCTCGAGAAGTGTTCGTTTCAGCGGTGGACAGCGCGTTGCAGCCTCGTCGGCGGCAAACTGTATTCGGTATGACAGAAATGGACGGATCGTCAATTTCAGGCTCTGTGTATACACGTGACGGCGCTTCCAGTGGAGCTGATCCAGGAGCTACGTCTTCTGTGACTTTGGATGATTTAGATGTGGGGGTGAGCTGACGGTTGGAAGGCTTCAACTCGTCCACACTGGCTTGCTGGGCTTCTAGCCGCATGCTGCGCCGAAGAGTTGGTTTTTTTCGTTGCTGCTCTTGCCAGAACTCAAAAGATTTTCCATACTCCGAGAGGTGCAGATCCCAATAGCTTCGGAGTCCCTGAGCAGCAGTCTGGCAATGCATGGCAGGGAATCCCAGAGAAGCTGCGACGATGCCCCATTGCTGTTTAGCATTGATCTCTTTTGATCCACCCATCTTTAAGACTTCTAAGAAGAACTGCTGGATGTTGACTACCCTCTGCGAGACAAGATCTTGATAGTCTAACAGCAGACGGATCTCTCTAGTGAATTGAACGAGTTGCTGCAGTTTTACTTTCGAGTCTGGAATACCGGCTGTCTTTTTAGCTACTATATTGACGAGACCTGGAGGCATATCAACGGTAACAAGGTTTTCCGGTACGCTGGAGCGCCTGATCTTCTCAATGAATTGAGAAAGAGGCCCGAAATCCGTTTCCTCAGCTTCCCTGACCAGGAGCTCATCTGGAAGGAGTCCGGCGGCATACCACTCGTACATCTGCCAATCGGACCAGGGTCCTCGGAGCTTCCGTCCAATGTCGAGATAAAGCCACCTGTTCGACCCTGCAAAGACATTCTCCAATGTCTCCGTCTTTACTGCGCTTTCGGTCGGCAAAGTACCGTCGTTGCCCTCCTTGGCGGAGCCATGAGGTTTGTCGGAAGCAGTGAAGTCTCCAACCATAAAAGCGGGGGTCCGGAGTCGGCTTCCAAAATGACTTAGATGACTGGTCAGCTCTGGTCGATCTTCGGCCCAACCATGATTCTCCAATATTGCAAGAATCAAATATGTAAAGTTAGCGAGCTGTTTATCGACTATCGGTCTCCATGAATGGTCGTCAAGTGTTTTGCCTCTATGTAGCACAAATACCACTTGTGCTGCACCAGCGAAAAACAAAAGCAACAGATGATCCACGCTTTTGTCATGCTCCATGCGTTCCTTGAAGCTTGACTCAGAAGAAGCTCTGGAGAATGCCTCGAGACTTCGCCGGGCATGGGCATCTTCATACCACTGACTCTTCGTGTCCTTCAACATCACTAGTATTTGATCGTCTAGCTGGACCATAAAGCCGTGTGGGAGTTTTGTGCTCTTTGGGTCGCGCGAAAGAAGCCCCTTCAACAAGTCGACCAATGGATTGACGATTTCTTTTATTGGCGACGTTTGCTCAGCTAGTTTTGCTGGAGAAATAAGCTGACCATCTATCCATCTCTGAACTTCGACTGGCATGCGGCGAATGGCTAATTTTTGCTCAACCTCTCGGTAGTGCAATGCTAAGCTAGCATGATTGGCCTTGAGGGACGAGCTGATCTGTGGGAGTTCTTCATTTGACGTAACGAAGGCTAGAACCCGTTCTGGCCGGCCGCTCGTACCATCCTGGAGAGTCGAAATTATTTTGAACACAGCGTCGAGCTTTCCGAAGGTCCAATGAACTTCACTCAAAACAGGATTCAGCGCGTTTGGCAATGTTACTGTGTACATGTCCTCTTCGATTTGTCTCTTAATCCGCTTTAGAGTGCCGGTCATCAATGCAAGCTGAGATTTGATGTTCTCCAAGGCGTCGGCGTGGCCAAAGGGGCCAAAAGCTCGTACTCGTTCGATCATTCTTATGCTCACACCAGTAAGCTTGGTGATCAATTGGACGACACTCTGAACGAGTCCTGGAGTTATTATGGCATCGCGGGACTGAATATCACTAGTTCTCCTTCCAGCTTCCTCCATGATACTTTCTTGTGGGTTGAGGGCGGTCTTTCCAAAGCTAGCGCTGTCCTCGCGATCATTCACTTCGCTGTGAGGTCCACCCAGAGAGTTCTGCGGTGACCCGAGTCTATCAAGGATGGGGCTAAGACTTTCAACGTCCTCTGGCGCGTCAAGTGCTACCTCTTCTGCAGTGATTGGGAGTGCCGCCTCGTTCTGACGATCAAGTTTAGATACTACCGGTTCTCTCAAGCCCGTCCTCGCTGCAGATTCTCGTAGCATACGTACGATCCCCTCATCCTCATTGTCAGTGGCCAATCTCATTGTGTTAAACCCGTAGCGACTGGCGGGACCAAAAGTAGCGCCATGATCCAGTAGAAGCTGGACCATTGAGGGATGTCGTCCAGCCACAGCTGCTGTAAGCGCATCCCCCCAAGTCTCGCCCCAAGAATCAATCAGGGCTCCATCCTGCAACAAGTACAGGACCTCAGCCTCAAGACCTTCGAAAGCTGCAACGTGTAATGGTGGGTTGTCTCGTAATTCGTAAGAAGCCTGGGAGCCAAATTCAGAGTCAGAACTTTGTCCCTGGCCAGCAGCCACTCCCGTAGAATCGGCAGCATCACCGTGGTCCTTTGGCAATGCAAAAAGCGCTAACTGTTCCATGTGGGATCCCACGTGATGTTGGAATTGAGCAGGCGTCACCACCATTGAATCTTCAGACATTCCAGGATTGATGTCTCTCAACTTAATTGCCCATTCGTCACAGAATGGACAGTCCTGAGGGGGAATTCTGTTGACAGACTGTTGGCAAGTCTCAGTCAGAGCTCGTAACTGATCGTTCGGGAATTTCTGGGCATGACGACTGTAGAGATGGTTTTCGAACGATTTGAGAGATGGCAGGGGTATATGAGAGCAGAATGGGCAGCACCATTCGACACGATGAGCCTGCAATTCATGTTTAAACCAGGTGCTACGGTCTGCGAACATCTTCAAGTCGCACTCCTCGAAAGTGCATACGTAGGGTTTCAGGTCGTGATAGACATGTTTCCTAACCAAAGTCACTAAACTTATTGAGTCGGGATCCGGACTTGACTTACTTCCATTCTCGTCGGGTTTTGTTAAGCTGAGGGCCCCAACAGTAAGGGCATTCGAACGGCAAGCCACGGACTGCTTCATCTGGGAAAGGTGGGATTCGGATGGTGCAACTGCTGTCATCCTCATTCACGGACGTAGCATATGAAGTCTGCGACTGTATTTCGTCGGAGATATCATCCAATTTGTCAAGATTATTCACCATCAATGTCGATGCTGTTGTAATGGCTTGGGTACTGGGTGCCTTAGTGCTTTCCAGGTAGCTTTTTGCAGCTTGGCTGGATTCATTCCTACGTTCACCTAGTGCGCTCGGGGGCCTTTCTTTCTCTATTGCATTTCCAACAAAGCTGTTCGTCGTATGCTGTGTTTCGAGTCTATCACGGTGCTGCCTGCAGTATCGTAAGTACTGGCGCCGCTGGGTAATCGCCTTGCCTAAACGCTTCTCCAACCAACTTGTCTGACGAATACGAGGAAATTTATGTCCGACATGGCCAATGTCGAAATGCGCGTCGAAAGGCAAACCCTGTGACTTAGCCGCTTTGGCATATCGATCTCGAGTCGTTGCGTTTCGAATGAGAACGGAAATCTTGAAGAGGCTTGTTATTGTATCGCTGGAAGACTCTAAAAGCTCTTCAAGTTCGGATAATGGCTGAGATTGATCGCTTCGGACACTTGCTGTCTCATCATCATCCGCTGTAATTGGATCTTCGAGCCCAGCATCTTGCGAGGAGTTGATGCGGTTTGGCTGATCACCGGAAACGATAGACAAGACTGGGATTATCAGCAAGGTCTAAGACGATTCAGTGATTTCTACCTTCTTGTAGCGTTTCTTCCAAATCATCAAGAAGTTCGGCAACCTGAGCACCAACTTTGGGCGCCTCTCTCAAGCGATATTCGAGAGAGCTTGGTGTTGAAAGTTCTTGAAAAGCACCAATATTACCTGCCCATATCTTGAAGCGTCCTAGCTGGTCAACTATAGTAGGACGGGCGGTATGGTCTGACTCGGGTAGGAGTCGGCATAACTCGTCAAACCAGCCAACGCAGGCGTAGGCTTTGGGAGCTATGCCGTCTGAGCTCATCTTTCATACCAGCCAGCCCATTACTTTGCGGACTCTGCGCCGAAGGACTAGGAAGTATCTGCTCGGTCTTTGCCCTAGGATAAGGTCTGACGAGGCATGAGTCTGAGAGACCCACTCGAGCTATCGTAACTAAGCCATGATCTTACCTAGCGTATGCAGCTAAGATTACAGTGGTTTAGGTAAGAACCCCGCTAAAGTGCGGCTGAATGTTGGGCGGAAAACATACCTCGCAGGCTCGCACTTCTCGGCCTCTTGAAGTGTGCTTACTACTAGGGAAGAATTCTATTCACCAGGCCTACCGAGCTGTCTTTCGACTCAATGAGCACTGAACAATGAGTGGTGTTGAAGCAGCTGGATTCATCCTTGCGGCTTTCCCGCTCCTAATTTCGGCCCTGGAGGACTACCGCCAAGGATGGGAGATTCTGGAGGATTGGTGGAAGATCAAGAGAGAAGTACGTACATGGCATAGTCTCATTTTCCAAACCCGGAACGCTGTCACGATCCCACAACATGGTGCACGTTTACAGACGTACCTTGCAGCATCATTCTGTCTGCTTACTGACTTAAACTGACTCCAAAACCTGCGCAGTATAAGAAATGTCAACAAAATATCAAGCTCCAAAAGCTTGTCTTCGAAGAAAATTTGGAGCAGCTCCTTTCAAGTCTGGTCCATGATGACGATGAGCTCAAGCGTCTCATTGCAGAGCCAGGTCAGTACCCGAGGCCACCAATCCTCGAAACTGCTATCCGTTCCCTGTTCACGACACCACGTCTTGCGGCAATATACGTACTCTATCACTGCCTTCCGTTCTCAGATTCCGCCCCTGAAGCCCATCGTTTAGCGTTGGAGGTATCTTCGATTGCGCGTTATACCCTGAATGCAGCCTCTAAGACCGGCCTCCGGGCATGAACTCGTTCCCATAATGTTATGCTACTGTCTACCACCAGATACAAAGGCCCATATACTGAGAAGGCGTCGGCTTCAGCAACAGAATATCGCTATGTTCCTTACTTTTAGACTAGCTGTTAGCCCAAGTTTGTCTTGCGAAGGGATACGCTGACTCGGAGACATATAGGTGGGAAGGGATGGAAGGATCCAGAGCTGGAGTTGGGCCTTAAAGAAAGGCTTCCAAGATCCTATGAGGTCTATTTAGAGATTATCTACGAGATCATTACCGTCATGGAAAGTCTTAAGCATGAGCTTGGGGTCGATATGCCCGCTTTCCAGAGCATGGTAGCCTGTGAAGAGGTATGTTCTAGGGGTTTGTAGCCTCTACCTAAGCTAATGCTGAGGCTTTTCTAGACAATATCAATTGCTGGATCTGCAAGATACTCCAGTAGTGTACGAATCAAATTGGACATAAAACCCAATTTCCAGTACCAAAAGCAGAGGATCAAGTTCGCGTTCAACAAAACCACCAGGAATAAGCTCTTAGACGAGCTCGCATCTTACAATTCCAAGCTCCAAAAACTCCTTGAATCGAGCGATCGCCTGGCTGCATCTCGACAAAGCCGCAGGGCAAGTAGGGTGCAAACTGCGAGGAACGCGAAGTTAACCTCCTTCTGGCAACATGCAAAAACTGTTTACGGACTTCTCCAAAAGGCTTGGCGCTGCAATTGTTTGGCCTTCCACCATGCCAATCTGCTTTTACAACATCGGACTACCCCCGATGTAGAGCTGAACATCTTCTTTGTGTTCTCTTGGAACGTCTCACAACGGGCAAAAGCCCCGTGGACATGTCGAAGAACCACGATAAAACAAATGATAAACGAGGTAGCTCTGGTCGTGCCCCCCGTTCCAGCATTGCCTGTACCTACGACCAGTCCAAACAGCTCTTCCATGCGACCTTCACTCAAAAGTCGGTCAGGGGGTAGTGGCAAAGGCGTCAAGTGGGAAGTAACTGAGCTGCCGACTGAACCGATTTCGACGGTTATCGAAGGTGCTTCATCCGATATCACGGACCTTTGTACTACCATTGGCTGCTCCAACCTTGGATGCTTACAGGATTCAGACCACAAGTACTTCATATACCCAGTTGCAGATATCGAGGGAAGCGACAACTCCTTAGAAACCGTAACGCTAGAGGATATACTTAGCAAGACTTCGCCGATGAAGCTCACTCGGCGTCAACGCTACTCAATCGCTCTAACGATTGCATCATCACACCTACAGCTTCATGACTCTCCCTGGCTCGGCCCCCAGTGGAGCAAAAAGGACATTCTCTTCCATAGCAAAGACGGCAACCTAGTCCTCGCAGAAGAACCTTACGTATCCAAAGACTTCCTCTCGAAACCTTCAACCCCGCAGTCCTCCTACTTTCTAGCGGACCATGGCATGTCAACTCTGGGTATAATTCTCCTCGAACTCTGCTTCGGCGTCGCTCTCGAAGACCACGAGATCCGCCGCAACTTCGTCTCGCTAGATGGTCAACCCAATCCAGGACTGGATCTGGTAGCTGCAATGCAGTGGTGTGACCGCTACGCCAATGATGAAGCGGGCCCAGAATTTGCGGGTGCAATTGAGTGGTGCCTACGGAATGCTACGGCAAGACAGAGTGGGAACAAGGAACAGGCTTGGAGAGAAGAGCTGTTCATGCAGGTTGTGGAGCCATTGCAGTACTGTCATAGACAACTGGTCACGGCCGTTGGTGGCCGATGAAGCGCGCTGTATCCCACAACGCTTTGCCCCCGCCTAAGATTTAAGACCCACAAAGCCAACGACTAGAGTGACCAAGATATCCAGCAACCGGTATCAAATATGTAGGCGGACTGAACAATACTTGTTTTCTTGGTCCAGCAATGACACCGGACAATAGCCCAAGGTTTTCCGAGAGCGGCGATACCTGAGAAACTCAAGGGATTAGACCTGGAATCTGTGCATTTCATCATCCAGAGAGCACGGAACCTGCACACTTACTGCAACTTCCCAAAATCTGTCTCGTATCTGGCTTGCCTGACCTAAGCACGACGACGGTGCTACACCGCTTGGAGCTGGTGATGCCAAAGAGCTCGCTGTATCGAAGCCTGATATTCGCACTCGCAAAGCTATTAGAGCACAAAATGTGCTGCAGAAGCTGAACATTGGACCTCGTCCCGGGGTACAGAGTAGCGCTATGCCAGACACACACCCGAGGAAGAACATAATCAATCATATAAGAGCTAAAGATACAGATTTCATGTCATTGCTCCTCGGTAGCAGCACCAACTACATGCTTCCCTCGCGAATATCTCCGCACTCGTTCCTCAGGCATCTATAACCACACTTCATCACGCCCACCACCACACCCATCGCCCCGTCCCCATCACCTCCCTATCACCTCCCCAATCACCTCCCCAACCTCCTACCCCGCCTCACCATATCCCAAAACCATCGCTCCCTTGTTCTCGCTCAGGATATACACCCCAGAATCAGTACTCGATAAGGAAGATTGCTATGGATGAGGACGGGTGAGATGGAGAGGATATTGTGTTGTGGTAATTGAAAGATACAGCATGAAGGATGAAGCGGGAGGCAGAATGAGTGACTGAGTAGGAATTGATAAAGATGGGAATTTGCTTCGAGGGCGGTGAGATAGGTCGTGGTGTGGGCTTGTTCGGCTGGATTGAGGGGTGCGGATATGGATACGAGCTCGCAGCAATTCTCTCCTGCTAGACGAGAATCCCCCTATAAACACAGATGAGATGGACGTCCTCGATACGGACTGCTAATACAACCATACATCCTTCATAGCTAGACCACACCTCTGAATCCCAACCCCCACATCCGCCGACATCCACCCACCCACACTCTCCTCAACTATAGATCAGCATACTCATGCCCTCAAGGCTCGTCCATTATCATCCCAGCTAGCCTTGCCCATATGTGAATCAGTCATCCAATACCAGTCCCAGATACTATAACATCGTTATTGTCGTAACGAGGTTCCATTGTCCCCCGGTCTAAACAAGGACATCATGTATCAGCCACGTTAGACGTTGATAAAGAAGACAATCCAGATTCTTGTGTAACACTTGAGCTTACGTTTGAGACATCCATGAGCAAGCGAGTCCATTCGAAGCTCGAACGAACGCGTAGAGTGTTCTCCACGGGGGGATATTGTTCGGCTTGCGTCGTAGAGGTTTTGCAGTGGAGCTTGTTCAGTGAGGAGTGGAGTTGGTATCAGAGGGATTAGTAAGGTTATTGAAGATGGAGGGGGATGGGAGGACGCTTTGCCAAGGTAGCGACTTTGTGAAGTAGTCTGAAGGAAGCTTAGAAGGGATAAAAGGTAGGAGGACACATAATGTTAGGTGGAGGTAGACGGTAGGATGGCCTTTGATATTTAGGATATGAAAATGACGATCGATAGAGAGTAGATGGTAAATGATATAATGGTTGACGAATGTTGATTAGTTAGTGGTGAGCTATCTGCTCTATGTCATATCATATATGTATATCTTTGTCGCTGGACAAGTAGACAGACAACAGACGGATGAGTAGGATCATCTCTAGGGGGTATGAGTAATGATCGATGCCCGCTCCGTAACGCCTTCATCCCATATGCACATTCCGTTTCGCGCTATGATACAACTCACATCCCATCGTTTCTTCGGAGCGCATCTCTTAGATAGCGTAATTCTCCGTATGCAAGAATAGCTCTTCCCTATCACTGCTCCATATCTTCCTCTGCATACTGGCCACTACCTTTTGAACATCTGTCCTCATACTTGGTGGTCCGCACACGAACACGCACGTCCTCTTGCCCATCTCCCGCTCAAAGCCCCTCAGCATGTACGGTATATCGGGCCTTCCATATTCTGTGCTCCAACTGCTCTTCTTGGGGTTCATTGATGGCATGAAAGCGAAGCGCATTAGATTCTTTTGCAGCATCGTAGGTGTCGACGGAAATCCGAAGTCAAAATTTGACTTAGTGTCGGGTACTTGGAGAGTATTGGGCGGGACTGGAATCGAGAGAGTAGGCCTGTGCTTTCTGACTGCCTTCTTCGGTGGAGGGAGGAAGGTTGGGTGGGGTAGAGGATTGATAGAGTCTTCGTGCTCAGCGTGCAACTCCCTCTCCTTCTCGGGGTCACCTGCTGCTTCGTCTCGGATGTCTCGCATTATAGCACTATGGCGCTTGGAGGCAATGCCATCAAAAGCCTTGTCCACTTGCTTATGGAGAAGTTCGTGAAAAGGTCGAGAGGGCGAGGGTGGGAATTGTTGCTGCCCGGGAAGCATGCGCCTGGCGGCTGTGATGAAGAATTGGCAATGAACGGACTCTGGTGGAGCAGACTCCCTGCAAATGCGGACTTCCTCTTTAAACCATTCCATTGTTTCGGGCCGTTTGAGGGCCCAGACGAGGTGGACCTGCTTTGTGACGGCTTTGCTGTCTCGCATCTTCTTGATCAGGTTGAGAAGTTGCGAGACGATAGCAGTGATGCCACTACCTCCGGCGAAGAGAATGACGGTATCGAAGGAGGCGAGATCGCGGCGCATGCCACCATAGGGCCCATCAATCAATGCTTTGTAGAGCGGCGGCTCGGGGAGGGCCTGGTCTGCAATGGCTTGGTCGAGGGCTTGTCTGGTGAAGCCGCCGAAGGGACGGAATACCAAGGTCATGTCTCGGTATTTCTCCCCATACTGTGATGGAAAATCCTCGCTGCATAACGAAGCGATAGTGAAAGGATGATTCTGCATGTACGAGATGGCAGGCAGTCTCAGGTATACGTACTGCCCAGGCGACCACTTCACCTGTGTGGCTATTGTGACTTTCACTGCATTTTCTGGAAGAAGAGTTATAGAGGCTGGCTCACCATAAAGGAAAGAGGCCCTTCGGAACGGGTTGGTCCAGTTGAGGTAGAAGAATCTTGTGCAGTAGGAAAGAACCCAAATAGCCACCGTTGCCCACAAGTAGTTCCACGATGTGAGGTAGTTGTTGCAATGCCAGAAAAGCATTCCTAGTAAGACCACAGAGAGAGGAACGTGCGTAATGACAAATACTTCGTATGCCCAAGACCGGACAAAGGGCAGCGAATGCAGAGTCAGGGCAAGCAGAGGTGCTAGAGCTGCCCAACCAGTGCCATATGGGTAGTATCCTGTTCCAAAATACTTCTTCCATGTGTTCAGGCCTCCCTCATCCCATATGGGAGTGACGTAGAAGGGTACCGTGTGTACCAAGCTGAGGAAGAGGAAGATGTAAGCTGCCCACCTGTGCAGCACGTTCAGACGCTCGTGGCCAATTCCAGTCATCAGAGTGATGAGATTGGCCTTCACACTGATACCTATGATCCAAGGCATCATTGCCACCGCAAGCATGCCGGAACGTATGGCCAAGGGTGGTGAACCATAGCTAATGCTGGTATAATAAAGTGGATGCGGAAGAAAAGAATACAGGGTCACGAAGGCTGTCGCTGCTGTGACGATGACGATGACTCCTGCACTCGGCAGCTGAAACTCTCGTTTCTTGTATCGGAGGATCGGTAGTGGTCGATAGAAGATGAACCTCACAAGCGCCAGGCCGTTGTTAAAAGGTCCAAAGGAGAAAGACGGCAAGTCCAATTCAGATTCCTGCGGTAGCTCGCCGTTACTTGGGAAGAACTTCCGCGATGAGCAATTCGTAGGGAGATTTGCCATCTCATAGTCTGTGTCTGGCGATGATGTCTTTGAAGACTTCATGGCAATTTCCTCTTTAAATGTAGCCCTTCTTATCTTATCGGTCCAATAATGCCACCAATGTATTCCAGCTGTGAGCACTAGCAATATTATCGAGAAGTACACCCATCCAAGCGCGTACTTTCCTGCTTGAGACCATGGATCCAATTTGCTCGCTGCGATCAGTCCCGGCGGACTGTTCTTGTCAAGCTTTATGCTTATGCGTTTGGTCAAAGAGGGGAGGTTGAGCGCCGGCGTGCTCTCTAGGAGAGCTCGTAGGGAGGGCATGATGGCGTAGGTCGACAGTTGTAGGTCCTCAGCAGGCTATATAACTGGACCGGTTGTTCCGCAAGAGTCGAAGCACTACCATTCGAGGTTGCGCTGCTGTCCAATTGGGACGAATGCGCTGCCTGCCTGAGGCGTAGGGATCTGCGGCTGACGTTCTGCTTATTTGTTGTGTAGGACCGAGATGCACTGGCCCTGCCCTTCGCAGATCAATGTTATTTTATGGCGTGGGTGGTGGGGCTTCAGATGTTCATGAAACCGCTTCGAAGTGCCTAGAACTCCGCAACACACACGCAAGAACGAGGACCAATGGATTAAGACGATGTAAGACCTGTGAAAGGGTGTAGGATACCAGCTCCTTGATGCAGTTGTCGTAACGATAGCGAAGGGCAAGAAAGTGATTGATGGTGGTGACCCACAAGCCGTCGACGTCGAAGGATTCATAAAGGAATCTATCTTTGGGAAGGATCCCCGTGGGTATATGTCCCTTGCATCGGTTCGTGGGAGGGGACCAAGTAGCGCGCAAATGTGCATCACACACTGCTATTGGCGCTGGGCCTGATGTGACGGACATTTTGGCTGTGGCCCAGAATGCGCTATGCAAGCTCTTTGTTCCCAATGCAGTTCAGCGCACCTTGGCCCAGCACAAGCTGACTTCTAGAAAGCCTAAGGAGCAAGAATTAGCGGGGGCCCTGGGGCGGTCCTGGGCGGGAGCTCTGTCGTGGGGATTGGGCGGATTGGGTGAATTGCAATACGAAGAAGCCGAACATCTTGGTGTGGACAGCTGCAGCGGGCTAGTGGCGGGGCCAAGTCTCGAATCAAGGCCTAAGGACTCGGACACCAAGGATGGTCCCGACGCTTCCGTGATAACGCTGTAATGAGAGACTTCTGATTTGCCATTCTCTGCCATCTTTGCGGGTAGTGGTACTAGTGGGAGTGGCTGCAGGTGATGGTGGATGAAGCGACCGAATTGAGTGCTCCAATCATATCTGTAAAGTGCATTTCTACGCGCTGGCGTTTTTAGCTCCGGCGGTTACAGCGGCGCTAGTCTCACCCAGGTAGCTTGTCCTTCTCCCACGGTCCCACCGCACCGGAGCCAACAGCGAAGAATCGAGCACGCAAAAGATGTGCGCCCGTTGACAATTAAGTTAATAATGAGGTACAATCCTGAAGGATTACGACGACTGATATTGAATGCAACCTCACCATCGTCGATCATCCACTCCATCCCCCAGCAGCAGGAACGGTTCCTTCTCCCTATGTCGATTTTTCCAGAACCGTTTTCGAAAGCGCCATTGCACCGCAATTTGCGCTAACCTCTTACATCTGGTCCCTGTTTAGGTCATCCTGGGTGGCGAAAGGACGCACTGCGATTCCTGAGGCAATCTTCACCCAAGAGGCGCTTACTAGGAGGTTTCAGAAGCGCTTGCCCAAACGGTTATGCTGGATATATGAGAACTTTAACAGAACTTCCACTCGGTCTAGTGTGCCATTACCTCCTGTCGGCGTCTGTTGAGCCTAGAACAGGGTTCCTTTGCAAGGGCGCTCAAGCAACAGGATGACAGCGTTACACATACATCCTGGGGTTTCCCATACCAGCGAAAGTCACCAGTCTAACATCTTAGCATTGACCCGTTGAATGTTCACTTCCTTTTCCAGCCTTCAAAGCTGGAGACCAGTTAGCTTGACACTAAGTAACCTCCTGTCATTGAATGAATTTGGTCACAGTAGTTACTGGTTGACCTGTTCAGGGCTACAACAGCAATCACATCCAATGGAGCCGTTGCGGTTGCATTGCCTGGTATCGGCCGCCACGTACTCGAAACTGGCTAAGGCAAGAACTCAGTATGGCAATGGAGGCAGCATAATCTCCGAGCTTCCCATCATTTTTCCACCTTCTGCAACTACTGTGTACCGAAAGTGCACTTACAGAATCACAGGCAGTTGTACCTTGGATGGTACCCATAACGTGGTTTGCATGTGCTTGAACTATTACAGAATGGAAGTTGTTCGCAAGACTCGACCCACATTTCATATGGTGCCGGCCAATCGCATTGTGTTATTAACCCCTCTTAATCTTTTGGACGTGTTGCATGTGCTCTGCGTGGTGCTTGGTGCGCTCGATAACACTAGCATAAAGCATTGTCGTTCTTCTTTGCAAGGCTATGTTTCCGTACTGGGAGCCGTCTCAGTATTCTTCATCTACATTAGTGTTTCCGGTCACCCTAGGTGCACGATTTCGAGAGAACATATCCTCTGTCTCTTGTCACTGTTGCGAAACCAAGATAACATATACTTGCGGCATACTGATACTCGAGTTCGCTAGGGATGCTTCCTTTAGCGCTACAAAGGACATTCCAATACGCGTGGGGACTCTGGGCACGTTTTATGTGTGATGCTTCCCGTGCTTCATGACAACCCGCCATGTTGGGTGCCTTAATTCCTCGATTGCTTCATATACTGATTCTTTCGCAGTTCAAAGCTTTTGCACGCAATCTTGTACGGATGATTGATATTTCATTGTTTACTCGCTGAAAAGGGGAGTAAATCCTGGAACGCGCTGCTGGCGGGCTATTGGGGATGGGCATTGTGAAAGGGAGCGCTCAGCAAGGTTGGCGAATGAGGAACGAAAGTAATGGTGGAGCGTGCTGAATATGTACTTTGCATATGGCTAGGATGAGGAGGGTGGTAAAATTGTGGGCTTTATCCATGACTACGCTGACAGTCTGACGTCCACAAATGTCAAACGGTTTCGCAATCTGATGCAAATGGTGACATGACTCCAGACCACCAGCGGGTTTAGTCCAGTGCTACTACCAGACGGAAACTACCAAGAAGCTTTCTGTTTTCACTTTATCTTCGCTGACAGCGCATCACAGGTCTGACATCCGGCAGCGGTAACTTGACCTATTCCAAGATTACCAATCTAGCCTTTGAGACTCTGCCTCTCGAGTGCAGTTCGTGGACCCCCTCTACATGTGAACGTTGTTCTTCAGGGCCATACGCCGTGCGCCATGTTCCACTGTCATTATTGCATTCACGAGGGTGCCGTGTGGGGTTACACCCGGGTTAACCTTCCATCTACAAAGCGGCGCGCCTGCGGCACTTGACACACATGTTAGTAGACCTTCCAATTCTAACTTTTACACAGATTGCTCCACCTTTTTCGGACGTTTGGCACGCATTCGGGTGCCAGCAATGCCGACAACTCTTCAAGCGCCTGGGGTAAAGTTATGAATTGGGATGCGCCTTCGGTTGCTGGAACTTGACTCGAGCATACTCTGACATGATCGCGATTCGTATTTCACCTGACTCGTACCGAGATCTCCTCTCGCTCCTCGAACCCTTCACTAGGCCTCTATCCTCACTTCTCTAAAGCTGACTGTTCGCCAATGGGGTTCGTAGTAGGAATTTGGATTCCACAAGGCAAAAAAGCATCCTTCTCAAAGAGACGAATCTATTCCTTACCCTGTCTAGATAGATGAGTGAACTTGATAAGCTCCTATGCTATCCACCGTCAGAGGCCAAGGGGGCAGCCAATGCCGGCCAAATCATATGGCCAATGCATCTCGCTACAAGCATCTGATCGTTTCTAACATCAACGCACAGCCTTGAATTAGCAGACTCAATCTATCGAACTCTATCCAAGTAGATCTACCCCAGGGGGTTGTCCTCGAGATGCGTGATAATTGTTGCGCAATTTATCTGGTGTCCGCGCAAAGGGTTCCTTGGGGGCCTCACTCACTTCTACTTCGGCCTCTACGAGCTGCCGAAAGTCATTCGGTAAGCTGCTATCTATTACGGCCACTTGGCGTTACGAAGGAGTGAAGTAGGACGTTTGAGAACATCAGAACCAAATGCTACTCCACGTCTTCTCAAGCATAGACTCATAGATAGGGTCTACCTAGCATGATATAATTACCTTGTCCAAGGCTCGTGCTCGAAATACACTACCAAGCCGTGCTCAATTGTTGAATGTCGCTGACAAGTATCCATGAATCGAACTTTCCGTCGTCGTAATTCAGACCTTCAGACCTCTAGACTCCTTACGTTGCATCCCTGACGGAGGCCCCTCGAAGCCTCCAATCAATTGTCTGATTAAATCTCAATCGAATCTCTCCCCAACCGATCTTTTACCGTAGACAGCCACGTCTGTGATGTCATCTATGAGTGTAAGTACTTCACTCTCCTCCTGCTACTCCGGAAAGCCCTTGATAGAGCTATGCACTTTCTTGGATACCACGACCACAGGTGAACCGCGACGCGTCACGGGATAGTGGCAACTCTATTACTCGTGACCGATCAATTTGCCCTCTTAGGAACATGTATGTTAGACACCCACCCTATCAGCTGATCGCTCATCTCAGCTATCGAGCCCAGAAGAATCTACCAAGAAGTGCTCGGCATCCGAGCTTTGCTGACATTATCGATAGAAATGACCGGGCACTCTGTTGCTACAGGATTTAAATCAAAACACCTCTATCTTCGTCATCCCAATGGGTGGCTTTGGATCAGAATGGACCCATTGACCCAGCTCCGCTTTCCTCTTCATCTCTTCCGAAGGCCTCTGAGGAAGCTTTCTTCAACCACAGCAACTACATCAGCATTCTGCAGTGGGTTATCTTCCCCTCCCCTTCACCCAAGCACCCCATAACACACGTTCTATCGGTTCGGCTTTGACCATTTGTATGCAGGTCAAGAGTGGACAAGACAACCAGAAAGGTACGTGATGAGCCGTGAGGAAAGTTTGATTGTAAATATTGCTATGAGAACCGCAATTTTATACCAACATTTCAGCTCACTCAAATCAAACGAATGGTGCTCATCTATCAACATTTGCTAATCTTCGATACATGCTACCAGATCTCGCCATGTCAATACACCTCTCGGGGGAGTTCCCGCACGCCTGATGAGCAAAGGCTCTGTTCGCAAACTACAGATAGACCCATCCTCTCCGCTCCACAGACCATGCCCGCTATCGCGAATTGGACCCATCCGATACCGAGCCTATCTACGTCTTCCCCACATTCGCCTAACGGCAAAATTATCCTCCAGCGTTGCCGGAATGGCGCGCGATATTTTATATGTACGTTCGTCGTCCCCTTTTATGCCCCCTCAGGCCTACCGAGCAGTTTTCACCTCTTCCTTACGGCTAGGAATGTTCTTGGGATGCTCATTACAGAATCCCACGCTGATTTCCAACAGAACACGGCTCCGGCCACTTCGATAGACGTCTAGTCACGATCTATCTACTCCAAAGGGAGTCACCAATACCTTGACCTCCACTCGCGACAGGGCGCCGGTCTGAAATCGGTACAACAATGCATCCCTTCTCACGAGAGATTTGGAGACGTAGAATGACCATACTCGATTTCGAGCATCTCTACGTGTCTCCTTATTCGCTCCGAGACATGTACCGTTCTCCTCCGCGAGCATCAAAGCCGCGGCCGGGGCAGATCCTCATCTTGAAAGAGGCCACGCTTTGGAGCGCCAATCTCTCCACCAGCATTACTTCACTCCACGATCAAGCTTGACATCTTGAATTGGACCCATCGGATGCTGAGCCTCCCTCTTGTCAGATCTCCCGAAAAGCCTCACATTCGACCGTCGACCGTCGGACATTTGGAGGCTTCTCTTCGGGCTTTAACGACGATAGTAAGTCTCCCCCTCCTGTCCATCACTTGAGCACGGCTTGGTAGCATTCCTTCTTCTCACTCTGGCTTTGCGGGCTACGGATATCTATATCTTTTGGGAAATTGGGGATGCTTTTTCTATCGCCGTGTGGAGGGTATCATTTATCAAGATTCGGCTGCTCAGAAGGCAAGGTAAGTCAGCCACGCTTCTTCTTCTGTTGACAAAGGCGCGCTTATACCAGGTCACATGATCATGCAGACTTCACAGGATGGTCATCTAGCGCGTACTGGATGAGCATACTCAAGTCCAACGTCTAGTCTGCAAAGTTAGTGAGACCATCTTGTAGTGAATTAGAAGCACCCGCATTCATAGGTAGTGCTAGCTATCGATGTGCCTGACGAAGCTAAACCGGGACGGCTGCGTCATACTGTCATGTGCCTTCTGTTGAGGCGACATAGCTTGTGCTACAGGTCGTTGATGATCTCTACCATCCAGGCCTGTAAGCTTGCACTCCGTGGGTAATGTTCAACCGCAAGGAACAGCGCTGGGGATCAGCTCGTTGGAAAGACAGTAGATGAATTTATACGTTTCTCAGCGGACTCGCATGATCTAGCATGAATGAACCAATCACATAGAATATCCCGAGTTCTTTCGACATGATCGTGCTGCACCGCATGAACACTCCACTTCCTTCGATCCCCATCAGTACCCCGGTTCCCTACCCATAAACTCCGTCAACTCCACAACCTTCGCACCAGCCTCATCGAATCTGAGAGTCCAAATAGTTTCCCGTGAAAACAGAGTCGCAACGCCCGGGGTGCCAGTAGTCGTTGTCTGCCGCACAACAATACGGCCAGCCTGGGTGTCTTCAGTGATTTCGTTCGCTATGACTTGGTATTGAGTGAATTGTTTGAGAGAGTTCCGAGTATGCTCGATGAATACGTCATAGTTGTATGGCTTTATGGAAAGGTTCTTGGGTAGTTTGCGGAAGACGCAACTCTTCGAGAATAGGGTACGGATAGTGGCGATGTCAGCGGTGTTGTAGGCACGGATTAAGGCGTCAACTGTTTGGCGCTGACGGGTAGGCATGATGTGGTTTGGTCTGGGCGATGATCGAGATGAAGAGTGACTTCCTGTCGGTTGCGGAAGTTGAATGAAGTTCGAGTGTAAAGGTGTAGATTGTAGAGCTGGTCGGGAATGCAAGTCTAGCAGAGGCTACGAGAACCTCACAGGTAAAGCTAGGTAATAAGGCTTTCTTTTCATAGGGTAGACAGATATCACATGCGTTGTGCTGCAGGGTTCATCTGCTGGAAGATGCAAGTCATTGCCACTGGCACGTATCATATGGGGGTAGTACATCGATTAGTTGAGGACCTGCGCCATCAACATTGCTCCAATCATGATATTAAGTGCCTGATCGATTCGAAACATATTGGAAAGCGCATATGACCAAGTCTGCACAAGTAGCAGAGGTTATGTTTATCTCTGTCATTCACATGCCAGCCAAGGATGCGAGACGTCCGGAAAGAAAGAAGATCGCATAAGTGCATGATACACGCGTTCCACGGAAGTCGTGTGGAATGTTGACAGAAGCTAACATTCAGGGAGAAAATGTACCGTCACAAAACGAACCGCTTCTATCATGTAATATCCAGAGCAGCAGATACAGGAAGGCTTTTCTACTTTCCCACGGCCAAAGGCTGGAGATCAATGAAGACCCGGGGCACCCACATAGCCGCGATTGGAGACGCGATACGACTGTGGCCGTGGTTGAAACAACATTGGAGCAACGGGCGGCGAAATTGTGGCTTTGATGAGAATGCTTGGCGCTTAGTCAGCAGACTGCGGTCATTTTCGTTCATGAATTTTCACCAATTAGTTCCGACTCAGAAATGAATCATGGAGTCGCTGTCGGATACGGTATGGGACGTCGTTCTTGCTGGCACGGGACTGCCTCAGTCTCTCCTCGCACTGTAAGCTAGTGGGTTCCAGCAAGCTATGAAGGATCAGCATCTCTGACTGACGCAGCTTTTGAGGAAGAGCGCTCTCACGGTCCGGCAAGAATGTGCTTCATATTGACAAGAATGATTGCTACGGAGGGCTTGAAGCAGCGTTAAGCTTGCAAGAGGCGGAGACATGGGCTGAATCTGCGGGTGAAGGTGGGCATAATCTTTTAAAGCTCCTGCCACATCATCCATGCCTTCTAACACCTTAGCAGGTGCTGGCTCGTCACCCTATAGACATGCCACCATCAAGAATCTGGAGAGGGAGACGCCAGCTCAAGAAGCGGATGGAGCTCTCGAGTTGGGCTTCTCTAGAGCCTACAGCCTGTCCTTGTCGCCGCAGCTAATCTACACCCGGTCAAACCTCCTTCCAATCCTTGTTTCCTCGAAAGTCTACCGCCAGCTTGAGTTCCTTGCTGTTGGAAGTTGGTGGATATATGACAATAAGGAGATGACTAAGGATGGGCAAGATGGGGAAGGCGAAGCTCGTCAAGGCGGTCTCAGAAGAATACCCGGCGGACGAGAGGACGTCTTTGCAGACAAGAGCATCGATTTACGGTCAACGAGGTCACTTATGAAGTTCCTTAAGCTGGCTGCAGACTCAGAAGCTCACGATTCGATACTCGAAGAATGGGGCAACAGGCCGTTCCCGGAATTTTTGGAGTCGCACCTCAGCATTCCACCTCGATTGCAGGCTCCTCTCCTCGCATTGACATCATCGCCAAATACACCCACGGAGACTCTGACGTCCTACGCGCTTCCCCGCATCCATCGCCATCTCACCTCGATAGGCATGTTTGGTCCCGGCTTCGGAGCTGTCATACCCAAATGGGGCGGGCTTGCGGAGATAGCACAGGTGGCTTGTCGTGCTGGAGCTGTCGGTGGTGGTGTCTACGTGCTCAAGCGAGGCTTCGAGACAGATGGAACGCCAGATCTGCAAGCTTCTGGCCGTAACAGTGCACATTTCGACAAAGACACTGGACTATCGACTCTCTGCCTACAAGGCGGAGAACAGATCCGGAGCCACTGGGTTGTGGGTTCAATTTGGGATCTGCCTTTACAAACTGATCAGAACCCTGGGGATAGAATGCAAACGAAGTATGTCGCCCGAAGCATCACTATCGTCTCGGGATCACTAGCCCAACTGTTTCCTTCTCCGGCAGAAGGCGCCCCTCCGCCAGCTGGTGCCGTGGTCGTATATCCTACTGGAACGCTTGAGCCACAATCTGCAGACCAAACGCCTGGCATCTCGGGTCCGGGTCTGCCTCCAGTCTACCTGATAATCCATTCGAGTGATACAGGGATTTGTCCTGCTGGCCAATGTAAGTCGTCGCCGTTCCTGCTATGATCCCGAAGCTTTGCCTGATGAACAAACATAACGAATACTTATCTACATTGTCTGCAACTCCATTGAAGATAACAAACCTCTGACAGTCTGATCAATTGCTTCCTATCTCCACATTTTTGCACTCCCTGAATGCTTCTGGAGTGAGTCGCTAATCACCAATTCCACAGGCGTTATCTATGCTTGTAGCTTCCACCCTACCAACGCCGACTCTCACCAGATCCTTCAAGCAGCCGTTGCCAAGCTAGTTGCTAGTATACGCGAAGATCCCCCAGCGACCGTCTTATGGTACATGCACTATGACCAAAGGTACAACCTGCCGGCCACTACCGAAGACTACGAGGCGAATATCAGATGTGACCACTTTCCAAGCGACCATGTCCTGCAGCTGCCTGACGTCGCACCTGGCATAGCACTCGAGGATGATGTATTGAAGCATGTACGGGCTGCATACCGGAGGATTGTTGGGGATGACGGCGTAGCGTTCATGCTATTTGACGATCGAGAAGGTACCGGAGATGACATAGATGAAACTTGAGTGCTTCTTCGCCTACATCATCCAAGCCACCTTTCAAGTTGTCCTTACCCGCTTTCTACTGCTGTGATCTGGATATCACCTCCAAATCATTTCCCCCCTCTCCTACAAGTTTCATCACGAGCCTGCAAGCATATGGTCAAGTTTGTTATTTCGCGTGGGTCACCAAGTACTTCAATGAATACTTCAATGTATCCGTAGAATGTATAATTATTAGTATTAGCCTTATAAATGCGTGTACCCGCCATCCATATATACAATACCCATCAAGTTGCTCTACCATCTCAATATTTACCACTTGTGTTAACAATTCCGGCCTTCTCGTTCTCCGCTTTCGGCTTGCGGCTCCATTCTGGTGCCTCATCCTTTCCATTCTCCTCCTCTTCGTCGCCCTCTTCCTTCGTCTTGTGTACCGTTTGCGGATCGTGTTCGGCGGGCGAGTAGATGGTATAGAGGATCTGAAACCACCGCATCAGTTCTTGTATGATGAGAAGTCGCAGGCACGCTTACCAATGGCGTAGGACCAGTATTAACGAATTGGTGCTGCGTCCCTGCAGGCACAACCATGAGATCTCCGGCCTTCACATCCTGATCCTTGCCATTGATCGTAGCTTTCCCTTGCCCTGAAGTAAAGGTGAGGGCCTGGTCCACAGTATGGACCTGTAATCACGTTAGGCCCACTCTCCACCCAACCCACACAACTACGCAAGCAGAGTCCCCGTAGCATCCGAGGAATCCGAGCCAACGCACCTCATCACCAATATCGCCTCCAACAGGCACAGTCATAAGCACAACCTGTGAATACAATCCTGTCCACAGTACCCTTCTGAACTCCCCGGAGCTCGACGGCAGGGACGTGGTCATGTCGGGGAAGTAGACCATTTCATGTTTGGGTGGGCCGGTAGACATTTTGGAATCTTTGCCGTGTAGAATCGCGGAATGGGAAAGGAGTCTTCGGGTGGGTATGGAGGTCGAGATGAGTGGTCTGGAGAGAAGCCGTGGAAGTGTTCGAGGAAGGGCGGTCTTGAGCATTGTGAAAGAAGACTTGATTTTGTAGCGTGGAGACTATCTTGTATAGACTTGGTGGACTGGATGGCTATGACGTGAACGATTAAGTCGGCTTTAGCGCGCCTTTTACGTCAGCTGCTTTACTTCCCACATCCCAAGGAGACGCTTTCATAGCTATTGTTGCCATTCTTGTATAAATCCGAGTATGCTGAAGACGCTGGGAAGAGGTCTGCTGAGAGTAGACCATCGAAAGATTGACGCGCTTCGGCTTTTAGCTGACGCTAGCGCGATGGCTTTACGACCTCCTGTACCCTTCCAGGGTAAACGCGGCATCATTCTTCATAAGAGATCATCGAGATGCTTCAACCGGGCTGTGTTATGTGGTCAGGTTTGCTTTCTGCTGTCAGAATGAATGTCCATGGAGTTCTCTTGTGACCGCGAAAGCATCTCCTCGCTATGTCCTACCTGATTTAGGATGTTTAGGTCTATCATTGTAAGATCAATAACGCAGGGCGCTGGGATGATGGCTTTTGTGGCAGGCGGCAAGGGCCACTTTCAAGCCTGGAGCGATTCTACAGGTTTCTTTCAGGACGGGCTATGAGACGTCATTTCGCGCAGGATGGCCTTCTTTACCCTGTCAATGTCTTATTGCTTCACTTTAGCTACTTGAAGTGTGTTATAATCCTGCTATTTAGATTACGTATCTGTTCTACATGGCCAATCCAATGCTTGGTATCCTGATCAGGATCGTGGCAAAGGTTAAGCGTCCAAGTGGAAGGTTGAAAGGACATATGGAGGTACTTCGCCGCTCATTAGGAGGAGCGAGGAGTCAGATGCGAACTTGGAGACGTGATCGGGATTCACTGCAGCTGAAGCACGCTGAAATGCAGCTGTTACTGAGGAAGATATAGACAATGCATTAGGTAAGTCAAAAGTAACATATTGATGAAGAAAGGCACCACGCCCGCCATGTCAATGGTTCAAGGACTTGGTATCTGCTGCCATCCTGTTCTACAATGATCGCAATTGCTGACATGGCTGGAGAAAGGGTGTATACGACCCGAAGCCATCTTCAAAGATGGCACAAGGTGTGTACGGGCATTGCAGGAGTCTGCGAGATGCAGGTAGGCTTTTGCTACTCTGTTCTGTTGCCGCAATTACACTTACATATTGGAAATCGATGTGCATCACTAGACTCATCGAATTCATATACACTTTCTCATCAGCATCTCTGACATTGCAGTTGCTGTTGTGACAGTCGTACAAAGACGCCTGAGCATTGGAACAGGGTAATCAAACAAGGAGAAGTGGCAAGACTAAAATAGAACATCTCATTCACTACACAGGCTGCCCAGATCTGTAAGGGAACCATATTATTCGACACGATAACACTCTCGATCACCGCCTCTAGTCCACTTGTTGGAGCCTATACCACGGAACATCATAGATGTCGAACGTGATTCTAGGTTTCTGGTAGTATAATATCCAGAGGGCCCATCATGCTACTATTCACATGCTAGAAAATTAGAACAAGTGGCCGCTGTTCTAAAAGACATGCGTCATTGCACATCAGGCACCGTGGCATAACAGCGAGGATGGTCAACAATCTGCTATTGGGAAATCACTGGCCGTAATCATGATCAGGTCGAGGTGAGGCTTAAGTCTTACGTGTAAGAGATTCGGTCATACAGTGAGGAACCCTCAAGGAAAAGGGCTGTTGACCTGCTTACAACTCCGGTTGCATGCCGTACCCAGCGATTCTCTGGGCTTTCTTTCCTTGGCGACTGATCGAGGATTTGGACAGGCTCATTTAGCCTTGGCAGATCCTGCAAAGAACCATGAGACTAACAGGGGTACGAAACTCAGCATCCGTGACAAAGTTTGCCTAGCCCTTTCCAATACACTTCATATCTCTTCACTTTCTCGCAAAGGAGACTTGTTCACCAATTGCCCCTCCTCCATCGGCTTGACATTTTACTGCTGCCTCGTCTTATTATAGCCAATAGTCATGACTAGCGGGCGGCCCCATGTGTTATCGGTATCTTCGAACCCTGGTAGTGATAACAGGTCATGTTACATGTCTCCTTCACCGGCAAGTTTGAGTCACTTGGATTCGGCCATTTGCCCCACGCCACCAGTGTCAAGGGGAGCCTCATCGATCGCTGCACTACCCGCTCGACTTTGGTACCTGGTACAGGCATTTGCCTTTCAACTTTGGACACGCCACGCAATCTTGTAATTGAGGCGAGCGTGGCGTATAGCATAGTGCAAATGAAGGTGAAGAAGTGAGCTCGCGCGGGGTAAGCAGCAGCTCGTAACACTCAGGGCCGCTGTATATATGTTGATTAGGAATCCCCCTGTCGTTAATTCCCGGAAGACTCTCTCATCAATTCTCTCAGCAAAGACACCGTCTGGGACAAGAATTATTCGTTACCTTCAAGCTAGAGAAACACGATGTCGCCCGCTCAAAAGATGCCATCTGAGGGCGATGGGTATTACCTTGGAAGGGACTATGTATCATCATCAAGGTAAAGCAACAGAGATTCCAGCCTCGAGATGCCCTTATACTAAAACATGCAGGCTTAATCTCCTGCATTATTTATGGAAAGACGTGTTGGGCTACAGCATTCACCCAGATATACCAGTCAAAGACAGCGAGGATTTTCGCATAGCTGATGTTGGGACGGGCACAGGGTGAAGATAAAGTCCTATTCCTCGACAAACAAAGCTTAATTACTTCTCTGTAGCATCTGGCTTATTGACCTCAGCCGTCAACTCCATTCCGCTCGTTTAGACGGCTTCGACATCTCCACTGACCAGTTTCCTCCCAAACAATGGCTGCCGGAAAACGTGTCCCTCAACACACTTGACATTCTCAAGCCTGTTCCGGAAGAACTCAAAGGCAAATATGATATTGTCCACGCGCGCCTATTGTTGCCACTCGTGAAAAATAATGATCCTACCCCAGTTCTGAAGAATATGTTCAGCCTTCTGAGTTAGTTGCCTCCCAGCAGCTAAAACCTAGCGACAAGGCTGACGATTGTATTTCTGTGCTTCTATGAAGAACCCGGCGGCTACCTCCAATGGTCTGACCATAACGTCACAACTTGGTCGATCGTCACCGCTAGTCCTGAGCTAGGATCGAGCAAAGTGAGAGCCATGGTTGAGGAGACAGACAAGCTCGCTCCTTCTAAACTAAAGTAAGATTTCCATGTCACTTAAGACTCTAGCTTTCACAGACACTGATATCTATTCCTAATTTTCAGCTGGCTCTTTCAACTCCCCTACAACTTCATCAAGCAGGGTCTCCAAGATGTCTCACACCGCCTACACCCCGCGCCACCCGATCTTCGACTCTTCTTAGCTCAGGTACACTGCGTATTCGCAGAGGAGATTAACCTGGTGGCAATGGGTAGTAGTGGCGCCGACCACGGCGTACCAAGTAATAGACGACAGATACAGGAGGCTGCCAAAGAAGCGAAGGAAGGTGCAGCAATCCAATATGTCTATGAATGTACGATTGGGCGGAAGTCGGTAGCAGAGTCGTAGGAGAAGCTTTGGGAAGGGATGGTATGCATGCGTGACTGAAACCTACTATGGTAGATGAGCAAGAAATTTTTTGAATTATCACAGACCCAGAGTTCTAAGGTGCGTGAGGTGTAGAACAGGGTCGTACTGAGAGCATGCTACCGGGACGTGACGCCCCAAACCCCTCGCGCTTTGTTCTGGTAGGCACACAGCTTTCAGGTCATGACAACGATGGCTTCTATTTGTTGATTTTTTTCCGCGAGGACAGATTGCCATTGTATCCTTTGTTCAGCCGGGATGTTGAAGTCCCTAGGTTTGAGAATCATTTGGTCTATCATAACTATTCCTAGTATAATCGCTCGTCACTACACCTACTTATGTCATCCCTGACTTCAACACCCAATACGAAGTAACGATGTTGATCTCAATAGGAAAGTCTATTGATCCCAAGCCCAGTCATCATCTTCTGCTAGCCAAGAAAATCATTCACATGCCCAGCAAAAGTCTCCGCATACTGATAAAGAAAGCCATGGCCAGCAGCAGGATAGAGAGCCAGTCTTGCACCCTCGATCTTCTGGAATAGCTCCCACGTATTAGCCGTATTTAACAGTACGTCGTTATCGCCATTCGCCACAAACACAGGCATCTTCAGCTCATGCAGGCGTTCGAACGAGTTGGTTGGGTTAGGACTGGACCAATTCTGGAAGGCAGCGATCTGTCGATTCGTCCCCTCCTCACCAAGAAAATCGGATCGACCCTCCTGCCGCTCATGGATCCTTTCCCAAGATGCTTTGGCTGCTGCCTTTCCGTCTGCGGTGGGATAGTAGAACGAATCTGCCATTGCGGCCTCACTCTCTTCTGGTGTCACAGCGTGCGCAAGTCTCAAGAAAAGTGAAAGGTCACCCTGGACCGTGTTCGCGTTGACGCTAGGACCTGTACCTGTGAGGATCAATCTGCGAACGAGATCCGGCGCATTCAAGGCGGCCATTTGGGCTGCAAGACCGCCCATGGAGAAACCGAAAAGATCAATTTGCTTGATATCTAAGGCGGCGAGGAGGGCTATGACGTTCTCGGCCCATCCTGCAAAGGTGGTCGGGACTTCTCCGCTACTCTTGCCTACTCCGCTGTTGTCTAAGAGGATGATGGGACGTTGTGTGGCAAGTTGGTTGATGATAGCCGGATCCCAATGGTCCATGGTGCCTCGAAAGTGTTGGAGCATCACTAAGGGCACGCCTGAAGGTTGTCCGAGACGACGGTAGGCCAGGAGGTTGCCGTTGGCCTCGATATACTGGGTCTTGGCTGTTTGTTGAGTGGCCATTGCTGGTTATTGATGATATTGATATTAATAATGATAATATTGATGATATTGAAGTTGATGAAAGATCTAGTACTCACTGCAAAACAGTATTGGGTTGTAGATTGCAGTTGGAGATCTGGTAATGTCGTTTTCCATCATGGTGGAGCCTTTTCTCTTATACAGATCTACTAAGAAGGCTTCTGTAATCAACATGCGCGTAATTGCTAAGCAGGAACATGAACAGTAATTTTCAATTTGTCGAGAATGCTTACTGAACATGCCTCGGTATAGCGAAAGAAAACACCCTGGCGAACACTCAGCCAGTCCGTTTCATGCGACTTGCCCAAGGCATTCGTTTTCTCGCATGAGCCTGATACTTCACTGGGTTGAGCATCTTAGTACCCCATGGCTGACTTTGAAGATGTGTAGTCAGCTTACGGCGTTTATGAAGGCAAGTCGTCGAATTCGTAGTAATGCAATGTTCTAGCCCTTGGCCACTCCATCACCCGTGTTTTTGATTACTCAACAGATATGCCGTCACCCCGCAGTGCACTGACTGATATGTAACGACCTGAACAAATGATAAGCACGATCGCTTTCAGATATCGGGAGTCTCTATATGATCTTCTGATCAGAATTAGAAAGCAACAGCGGAAGTCGTTATCTGCCAGATCGTTTGGAATCTCCCCAACCATCATGCCCTACGGGCCTACTGTTGCCGTACACAGAGGCTGGGCTCCGATCATTCGGAACGGCATTTTGAGAAGCAAGTCATTCGGGCGTAAGCGACAGTCCAGAACATCAAGCCATTCTATACCGCCCAGTACCGGCAGCAGTTCGCCGTCTCAGCCTAAAGATGAGGACTCATCGAAAGAGGAAGTAGCGGCAAGTAAACGAAGATCTGGTCAACAGATAGAATTCGTCAATGCTACCGAGTCATCAATAGCTAAAGATCCGGCGGTCCGTAAGCGTGTAAGAAGCCATGTTATGAAAGGAGTTGCCCGGGATAGGAGAGAGCGGAGGAAGTCAATGCTCAAACGTGCAGAAGACAAGCGCCTAGCACTCTCCCCATCCCCTAAGCTACCTTCATCACTAGGCGGGAATCAACATTCAGTGTCATCTTCTAACGGCAATGGAACCCTGAAGGGAGAGCGAAGCATCGTTCCCGCGGCGCTAGTCTCTGCTGTCTCAATCCAAGCCATCGCCCCAGAAATCCAGTGGCATCTCTCCGCTTTACCAGATATGTATACGCCTAACGCACGTAAGCTTACTACCATGTATTTCGACCAGTTCGCAACGGCTATGTATCCCAATGAAAAGTCATTGACATTCAATCCCATCGAACGGCGAATCAAGTTCTACATGAGCGATCGTGTCATCTTCCATGCAATGCTGTATGTGGCAGCTGTGAGTTCGAGCTTGTTTGGTGGAGAGACGGAGAGCAGTGATGTTACTATCGAATTAGGTGTGACCATGGAGCTGGTTAATGGAAGATTAGCAGGTAAAGCGGATGAGAGAACTAGTGACGCTGTTATCGGCGCTGTGGCTCGTCTTGCGTTTGGTGAGGTCAGTCCCTTTGACTAGACAGAGAATTTACTCCTAGACTAAGATCAGAGGCTGATATGTGGGACTGTGACTATAGGCTTTGAGGGGAAATTATGGAAATTGGGCCATCCACATGGCTGGCTTGAAAATTTTGGTCGAATTGAAGGGCGGCTTATCCAACGTACATCTTTGTATAAGGACGAATATACATAAGTACGTACCCTGTAAAGAATCAGATTTGTTCCGTCCTTGATCCGAAAGCAGGTGCTGACGTCTCTGCACAGCGCTGACCTGGTCGGATCCATATCTCAACTCATTCCGCCCTTCTTCCACTTCGGTAGGTGGGAGCGTACTTTTCCAGCCTACAAAGATACGCCCTTCTCGAAGAAAACTACAAAGCCTAACAACATCGGTTTGCATGGGAAGGGGATACCATCGGCACTTGCAACAGCCCTAAAAGAACTCCGGAATTTTTCACATGACATCGAACGCACATTCGAAAGAGGAGCACCGAGAATTGCCCCTCAATATTTTGTCGAATCTTGCTTTTCTTTACAATACCAATTCCTCACCGCTACGCAAACATCAACGCTAGTCACGGAGCAGGGGCCGCTTGAAGTTGCATTTGCAATAGCAGGACTAATATACATGAAGCTTATTCTTCGCGACATCCACCATAGAACCAGCGGCTCGATACTTTTGATACAGGAATATAAGGCTTCGCTCTGCGTAGTTCTTGACAGCATTGCCGATCCCTCGACATTGATGTGGCCCTTGTTCATGGGTGGTTTGGCTTCAAGAAACAGTCCTAACAGGACGTGGTTCGTTTCTCAGCTCGTTATAATCACAGATACCTTGGGGATCGATGTGTGGGAGGGCTTGAAAGAAGAATTGGACAAGGTGGTATGGTTCGCTAGAACACTTGATGCTGGTGGTGAAAGGTTATGGCAAGAAATAGAGATTAAGAGGAAGATGTCGGTGGTATGATAATTGACTTTATCCAAGATTTTCATCGTACTTTACGACGATTTTTTGGCCCGTGTTCTCATACCACTGATGTCGTTCCACTGACCCCGCATCGCCACTTTCGAGACCGAATTTGTAGACCTTCCAAAACGTTGAATTCTCTCTTCGGTCAATCCCCGAAGATGAAACAGCCCGTCCTAACAACGGCCTCCCCACTCCATTGCCCAGTAAAGTCATTGTTGCACAGAAAGTCAGCAACGAACACGTTCCCCTGCTCCAATACCGCTTCTGCTTCCTTCCCCGAGAGGGTACCAATTGAATAGCTGACAGGCGACCATTTGTCCGAGACTCGCCCACCGATTGAATAAATGTGGCGCGTAAGCCAGTCTTGAATACGAAATCCTTTCATGGTGCCGTAGCCGCACTAGGTACACTAGTGATTAAGGTAGGCTATGGGTGGGTCACTGGATACGGTGAATACTTACTTTGATTGTCTTTCCCTTTCTGATGATTAGAAGTGATGGGTTCTGGTCATTGCCTTTACTGTTGTTGAAGACGAAATTACTTTTCAGGTTGAGAAATTTCTCCAACGTCGATGGATGATGTTTGTTGAGAACAGTGACGACAAGATCTGCCACGTGGATCTTGTAGGAAATTGAGACTGACTTCAGATCCGTAATATCTAGGAGGTGTGGACATCCCATAGGTGTGTCAGCTGGAAATGTAGGTGTGTCGATGTACTTAATCGGTGCCATGGCTGAAAACAAAGTCGGCAGAGCACAAAGTCATCCATATAATCTCCGTCGATTGTACTCGTATTCCTCTTGTGCTCTGTCATTCCCTTTTTGGCGATGCAGGATATGCTCCGAACGACACAAATGAGGGAAGTACGATCGGTGCAAGGACGCCATTCGCTGTCATGGTTATCATTCACTCCTTGTGGAACCACATCTCTACCAGGAGAGCCTCGCCATTGCACCAATCTCCTGGTATAACAGCTTGCCATCCGCTACAAGGATCACCTCTGTCCGAATTAGCTTAAGTCGAAGATCGTTGGCTTCGGCTTTTACTCGGAGGACTGTCCACATTCGCCAGTCGCCACAAATATCTGCCGATGCGCCTTCTTTGTTGCCATGAACCGCTCTAGGGCTACAAAGGCCTTGCCACGGTCTCTGACGTGTTTCTGCACCTCAACGGATTCAACAGCGTCTATAGACACTCATGACGTAGCATAAGCGACTATCCATCGCCGCTTGACGATACACCAGTAGAATCCATCCAATGGTTCAAGATGAACTCCTGCTTCTATTCTCGATTCTCTCCACTCTTCTTCAACGTAAGCTTATGCTTCTATCAGGGGAACTCTTAGCCCATAAGATGAACATGCTGGGCAATCTTTATGTGGACGTAGTCATAACCAACTTTCACAGCTGCATCGTGTCTGATGACCGGAAAGTCAGCACTATCAGGACGACTTCTGACGTAGAAGCAGCGTTTCTTGTCCAGAACCACAGACTTTACTCTGAATTTGACACGACAAATGATGAAGATCGCATTTACAAGGTCTGCTGTGCGGATACTTCCACAGCTTCACGTCGAGTTCAGACTATCGAGACTGAACAAAGCTACTAGTACGTACCAAGACGACCTTATACTACTCACTCCGTCAGTATTGCCACAAAGCTTATTAGATAAACCCCATCATTACAAGATTAATCACTTCTAAATCAAAACCAAGCCTACCCTTAAACACTTTCATCAGCTTGAAGCAACAACTCAACACTACAAACCCAGCCTCAAATACTATTCCCGCAACTCACACAACCCCAGGATCCATCAAGCCTTCCGGATCCGCACCAAACAACTCCCCCCTCTGCTTAATCAGATGGACACAAAACCTCTCTCCCCACTTTCCAACACTATTCTCCCTATCAATCTTCACTCCGTACCCCTTGAACGAATAAGCCACCCAAGGATCTCTCGCGTCAACACCCATGCGATAGACATGCTCCTCAACCCATGCTTGTCCGGACCAGTTTCCGAGTTGTTGATAACCGCACTAGATCAACACGTTAACAAACACACCTCTCTAAAATTGATAGTGTGCGGGAGCTTGGTGGATGGCTTGCTTACCCGCACAGTTCTTCCCTCCCTGATGATCGTGAAATCTGATTCTTCGCTGGAGTGGGATGTATGGAAGCGGAAGGGTTTCTCGAGGTCGAGAAATGAGGATAGCGTTGAGGGATTGTGGGTGTAGAGGATAGTGGCTATTATGTCTGCTATGTGGAGGCGGTGATAGGGCGGGTTTGTATAGAGGGATGGGATGTCGAGAATGTGGGGGTAGCCGAAGGGTGTGTTGGTTGGGAGATGGGGACCGATGTCGAGGTATGTGGGGGTCGTCATGGTTGTTGGGAGGGATCGCGATGGGGTTTGTTTGGATGGTTTCTGCTGTCGTTATGAGTGTCTTCTTGGTGCAGGATAGAGTGGAAATGGGAGGTTGAAGACGGAGAGCGTTTTCTCGATGGTAGTCCCGTTAATGAGACATGTACAGAGTCCCGAGACCTTACTCTGCACGGCTTCTACAAAGCTGAGGTAACACTGATATGTCACATGCCTAGTAACACACAGGGTGAGTCAGATGATGATGCTGAGGTTTACCTCTTCCATGCGGCAGAGTCTTTTTTTGCTCAAGGTCGATTTCATCATCCAATCAATTAGATCAAGTCAGTGGGTTTGTGTATTGGAATACCAGGGATCTTCGAAAAGCAACTACATTGGATGCATTATCCAGTCAATCACAACAAACTTTTCCTCCAGCACTCCTCCGTCATATCAGCGCCTTGTTATCTTGATGTTGCGCATTAGGTACAATTCTAAAAGTTACCCATAATCATCCCTTCTTCCTCGAAGAGCCACTTCCGCCGTTGCGAGCATGCGAGAACAAATTCTCTACCCTGGTACAGAATGCCCTCTTCCGTATCTTTCTTGGTGGTATCTTTAAAAGTCCACAACACGGGCGTCCATTGTTCTTTAGCGTCAGGTCCCACGCGGTAGACGTGCTGCTCTTTCCACTTTCCTAGCTTATGGATGCCACACTAGAAGTATCGTTAACACGCGATGAGTTATGTATATGGGGTTCGGGAGAACACTCACAGTCACAATCCGACCCTCTCTAGCAATAACGAAAATTGCTTGTTGGCTCGGTTTCACGATATGGAAGCGGAAGTTCTTCGACAGGTCGAGGAACCCAGTCAAGGTGCAAGAAGTATGCTTGTAGAGAATAGTGGCTACGAGATCTGGTATGTGACCTGCTGACTGTTGAGCAGTATGCGATATAGACGTATCGAGGCACGAGAAGTCGAAGACATGGGGCCAACCTGGAGGTGCGTTGGCGGGGAGCGCTGGGATACCGTCAAGGTATGCTTTTGATGCTGTCGTTGGTGGGTGTGTTGGCTTTGGAAGAGGTGGAGGAGTTGTGGCTCGTCGACGTTTTGGATCGTGCTTCGAATGCATGATGTGTAGGTCGAGAAAAGGGATGCGCAATTGCTGATGTCGGCCTAAATAGTGGTGCTAGCTCCTGTATCGAGGGCAATAGACGAGAAGTGTTATAAGTCTGTTTCGATAGTGACTTGTCCTGACGGTGTTGGAAAACGGACACTAAAATGCTCATATAGCTCTTCTGAGCGTGATAACACAAAACCGTTAATTGATGCCGTGTCACAAGACCGTAACATAAAGCTCATGTCTCACCTCGTACCAATTGTTTATTATTACAGAGCTGAAGTTTCACAAAGCGACTGTCTTGGTTATATATCGATTTATTCACATGGCACACAAAATTTTGAATCGGGACATGTGAAACCTGGTATTACCCTTTGAAGAGATAGCTTAAATCTGCGCATGCGAAACCTGGTATTATACTTTGAAGAGATAGCTTAGATCTGCACATAGACTGTGGAGCTGTGTAGAGAAGTGCAGACTTGACTTCAGAAGCACAAGTCTCAGGAATAGTCGGATTAACATGTCTTGGCTTTCAGACTCCACCACTTGTTCACATAGGACAGGTTTTTGCAAATTCGGCGGTAGATGGCACCTCCAGAGACCTGCAGCCTCCCTTTCGACTCGAAAATACCACCATACCCTCATTTCACCAGTTCATCTTCCTGAATATTGAACGCCATGATACTGATCCACAACGTCAGCGTCACACCACTCTCCCAATCCCGATCGCGCAGGAACCAAGCACAAAATGGTCGCCTTGCAGCTTCATTCTTCCCACTCTCCGATCGCTGAGTAAAAGAGCTGAAGACTGAAGGCGGGGGAACATGTACATAAAGGACATGGCCACTCATATAATAATCGTAGTCCTGATCCCACTGGAATCGTGTTCAATCAAATATCCACGCTACCTGCACTAACCAGTGGTCCCTGCGAGGTCAAAGACTGATGAGACAAGGACTGGTTCACCTACCGTAGCCACTTGTACCCTACAATTTGACTTGGAAGAGCAATCTTCAGGATCCCGCTGCAGCGCGACCCGGAACTACCACATGCATTTCTAGAAATTGATCGTCTACAATCCAAGCCAGAGTTGTGCGCAATCAGGACAAGACATTTCCTAGCATGCAGTCAGGCCGAAATGACAGCTTAAGGTCCTTCCAGCACAGAATTAATTGAGAGAGCCATTGAGGCGGTCAGACCTCACTGTGAGCATCCCTTTCGACTCCACAAAGAATCTAACGAAGAAGAGGCCCTGCGATTAGCTAATGATTGTCCTTTCGGGGCGCACCGTAAGGTCGGAGTCAGCACTGAGCGAGTCATACAGTAAGATAATCTAAACCCTCTGCTTAGAATTTTAAGGTCATCGGCTTTCCCCGAACCCAGAAGCTTGCGCACCCGGCAAGCACTCAAATTTCAATCAAACCATGTCTCACCTTACGCTACCTTACCCATTCCGAATTGCGACCCCATCTGCTTAGACAGGAACAACGGGTCACTGAGGCTTCGTTCCGTGCGAATGAAGGAATGATCCTGGCAGAAAATTTAATAATTAGCCTCAAGAATAGTAACCGGCGAGCAGATTGCCGCATTCGGTATTGCGCGGGGGCGATAACCAATTCAGCCGCACGCACACTATGTAACGATCTAAACCCTATGCTAGTCTACATTGGGCAACCACTTCGTAGCACTATGCGCAACAATTACCGGAAGTGGATTAGTCGGGCGATACTCTGCGAGATGCTAAGTAGATGACTACCTTGCCTCAAGGGAGCAGTCGAAGATTACAGGGCTGGGCGTTGGAGGTAGCTGCTCGTTGTGCTGGGGCTGCGCAGGGGTTGATTGTGATATAAGGACCTTGCAGTCGCTGTCTCAGGACTCATCTGCCCATAACAGAAACACACATTAGAGCGACAAACGACGCCCACCAAGCACATCTTGTTCTTGACTCCACTCCATACGAAAACTTGCGACTCTGCGTGTATATTGGATTCGATTAATACAATGACGCAATCTGAAGCCCTTTCCATTGCCGAGATGGCCATTTACCCCCTCATCCTCCTCGCCCTCATCTTCGTTCTCGTCCGCCATGGCGTTAGCAAGCAGTCTGGCTTCATCTACCTAGCCACCTTCTGCATAATCCGCATTGTCGGTGCTGGCTTCGGTATAGCTGCTGGATTGAACCCGAAGAACGTTTCTGATATTATATGGTCGGCTATATTGGGGAGTATTGGGCTTTTCTCGATACTAGGGGCGAGTTTGGGGCTATTGAAGAGGATAGTTGATCAGACTTCCCTGCGCGAACCACGTCCGTTGGGCGAAGAGAATCCAGTTGTGACCTTTCTAACATACATTCCCATCATTGGCCTGCTGTAAGATCTTCTTTCTATACTCGATCCAGCAATACTGATCCCCTTTTCTAGTGTTAGGGTCATCATGAAGAGAAGTACGGCCGTATCACGCCGCAGCCGCTTCATCCAAGTCCTCCAACTTCCAGGTACAGCCGGCCTGATTCTATGTATCATTGGCGCCGTCGATCAAACATCAGCAAAGCTCTCGGATCAAAAGCAAGGCAAGGTACTGCTGAAAGCAGGTGTTCTCGTCTTTCTCGGCATATACCTGTGTCTTGTCGCCCTTGCTGCAAAGAGTGCTACGGAGTTCAACAGGATACCGGCTGGCGAGAAGAGGATCTTGATTGTTATTCTTGTTGCACTGCCTCTGTTGGCTGTGAGGTTCACTTGGACCTTACTGGCGTATTTTAGCAACTTTCACACGTTCAGGATTTACGGCGGTAGCGTCATTGTGAAATTTTGGATGGCGACGCTTGAAGAACTCCTGATAGTTATCGCGTTCACGGCCATTGGTCTCATGACGCCAAAATATGCGTATACGGATGCAAACGGTAGCGAGACTAAGGGATTCAAAGCACAAGATAGTCTAGGGGGAGTACAGCTTCAAGAGGCAAGTTGGAACTATCAGCCTAGAGTAGCCAGGAGATAACGCGGGATTGCTGTTGCCGAGTCGTTTATTTGGACTTTGAGACGAAGATGTTTGAATGCCTTTGGGAAGTTCGTCAGGTAAATCGTCCTGTTGCTGCGGGTTGCTAAGGTACTTCGAGCCTGCGACTAGGCGTTATAACGTCATTTAGCTAGGCGTGGGGTCTGTTGCAGCGTATAATTATTCAAGGTCTATTCAAGGTCTATCCATAACCCCAGCCACAATACACACGAGACCACTTGCCGATCCCATGATCGTGGTTGAAAGTCGTTCAAGGTAAGGTCTATATATACTCATCCTATTAGCTCGTTTGCTGAATCTTACATCTCCCAGGCTCTCGTCAAGAACAGAACAATCCATGCTTTTCCGGGGGGCTTTCACGCCTAAGCGAGGCACCCAAGCCAGCCATCAAAGCGTATAGTACCAGTGCCTGACAAGGGAGCTTTCAAAGGCGCCTTGCGATTCCGCGTTCCAGGAACCTTCTGGGGTACCATGAACTTTTCTTTATTATTGAGCAGAGACAGTCGTAACAGATAGTCTTCTCAACACCTTGAGGTCAACCATTCCACCGATGTACAGTCGTGAAACCTCGGACAGGGTAATAACGAGAGAAGACCGACGAGGACCACTACGATGACTGGCTACGACATCTGGAGCTTGATCACCAATCATCCACCTCCTCATCTACTCTTGACCCGAACCTGTCCCACGCGGTGATCTCTTTCTGAGTCCTTAGTACCGCTGCCAAGGACATTGCCTGCTGGATGCCCATGGTGCGCCCCATCTTGTCAAGCTGGTTGATCACCCAAGATCGAGTCGTAGGCATGGCCCTGTCCATCGTCGCAGCAAGATACAGCGGCCAAAGGATCCAAGTACCTGTACCAGCTCTAGCCGAACGAGACGATTCTATTTGCAAACCACTCGCATCAATCTGGCCGAAGACGCAAGGAACACTGGCACATATATCTGCGCTCATCATGCTCAATACCGCCTCGGATTCTCGAAGTTGCGCGAAATCGGACGCGGAATTACGAGAAAGCCATCTCTCTATTACCTCATGGGTCAGAATGCGGGCGGATCGATATAAATTCCAAGTGCTAACGACCCATTCGTTCGGATAGACATGATAGTAACCCGATAGAACGTTTTCTGCGTCGTTGCTCAGTACCCTGGTGTATTTGAAACATGACGGACTCTTGTTCGCCCATTCGATCAAGTCTGCATCAATTCCTTTAGCAATCACGAGGACTGCAGGATCGTTGTTCGTTTCTTTCTCTATCAAACCCCGCAAGGTGCAGAGGCGTGTTATGATTGGGAAGGTCTCTTGCTGGTGCCGAGAACCTATGTTGGTCTCCATCTCGATCGCATACTCTGACCACTCAATCATCTCTGGGGGTATAAGGGCGCGTCTTTGGATACAGTCAACCACCTAAGATACCGTTAGGACACGGCTTTAGGTTTATAGCGGCGATAATGCTCACTATCTGGATGCGTAGAAGTGAAAAGAGATGGCGCCCGACCACTGTCGACAGCGATGCTTTGCCACGCAAACGCATGATGGCTTTAGCGCCATTGATGTGGTTGACCCATGACTTCAGAGATTGAGGAGAAGAGCCCGTAATTGTCTATAAAACAATGAGCTCAAATCAAGAAATGACCACATGGAAGAAACCATACTTCATAAAGACTGAGCAGCAGCACCGTCATGAAAGTCGCATCCGATGTTGCGGTCTTTGGATCTTGAAGAGAAGAATTGAGCGCGCGAAGGCACGCTGTATGCTTTCGTCTTGCTATCATCATTGGTTCACTAGATGATTGCAAATTTGCAATGCCCGCCATACCAATGGCTTGGATGATCGTGGGCACTTCGCTGTAGGATGATGTGAGATTGTAGATTTTGGGTATGTATTCGTTGTAAGCTATCGGAGAGTTGAGGTCCTCACGAAAGAAGTGGTGGAAGAAGTAATAGCTGCCTTGCTCTTCGATTGGTACGTAAAAGCTTCGAGGAATATCCTGAGTGTATGCTGAATCTTGGGCGATGCTGACAAGTGCTCCGCTGGCATTTTTGGATGGGTTAAAGTCTTCGATCAAGTCCGTCGTAGGGGTTGATTTGCTGCTTCTTGCCTTGGCTGCTTGTGCCTTGCTAACCACGGTCCTTGTTTGATCACGGAATGTAAGGCTTTTCTCGTCACGATACCCTGGACAAACTCTATGAGCCCTTCTACATTGGCCACACGAGGGTACAGCTTGATCGCACTGATCGGTCAGCTCAGGAGCGGGAAGGTATGGAATGTATCCAGAGAGAAGCTTCTTCGACAGACCTTAGTCCTCTTAGCTCGGCATGAGCCGCATCCTTTACTAGGAACTCCGCAGTATACCATTATGCTCGTCCAGGCCCAAAAACCAATGGAGAGAGTGGCTCTACCGGTTAAACAAGCATGAAAATCTTATCTCGCTGCAATGGATCGAAAAGCTCGGGGCTGTAAGTCGCAAAAGCAAAGTCTTAAAAGTAGTGTGTCAGCATCCGCTGCCAGTCAGCAAGACTTGTTGACCGTCGGGTTCTCCTTCAGCAAAGACTTGTTTTGGTTCCGAGTTAGTTTCAACGCAAGTTGATTGACGCTTGTGTTGACGTCCGTCGAGCATCAGTGCTGATTCGAACACCACTGCAGTTGAACATATGCATTTGTTCCACAAGTTATGTTCAACGTGATTCGTGCGAGTCAATTAGCTCACGTATCTTGAGAGCGTGGTAACGCTTTGCCTCTTTAAGAGTAGCTGCTAATAGGGGTCCTTCTCACCCCACCATGTGTCTACTACGGTACGTTGAAAGAATTGCATATGTAGTCCACTCGCAGAGACCTTCATTGCGATGAGCAGATATAGGCCATGAAATGCGTGGCCGTCCCCATAGAGCCTTTCATGTATAGATAGTATACATCTAGCAGTGAAGTACTTCTATCAGAGACCATGCTGTTCTACATATGGATGTGATAAAATTGACTTGATCATGTTCGCCTTGGGCTCAAAGGCTTCGTCTTTCGCACAGATGCCCTGTCAAAGCTTCTTGTGACCCAACCTTGGACAACTCGTGGCCTCTCTGGGCTGTATCTGTCCTTGATGAGCGACATGAAATGCTGCTTTGGTTTGCGTATCGCGCCGGACAATGTGTGAAGACTTCATAGGAGCCCTTGGCATCGTAGATGGTTCTGGTATCCTGTTCTCGGGCAAAGCTTGAGCTCAACCCCCCTCCTCTCCATCTTCAACGACTCTAGCTGTCCGAATCTTAACCTGCTCCACCGGCCGATCTTCTGGTCCCGTCTTAACGAGTCCCATCCTCTGTACGACCCTCAGACCACTCTTCACCCTCCCAAAGATCGTGTGTTTCCCATCTAGCCATGGAGTTGGCGCGAGGGTGATGAAGAATTGGCTTCCATTGGTATTGGGCCCACTATTCGCCATGCTTAAAACGCCTGCCCCGGTATGCTTTAGCGAAGGGTGTATCTCGTCCTCAAATTTCTCTCCATAGATGGAGCTGCCGCCGCGTCCAGTGCCCGTAGGATCGCCGGTCTGGAGCATGAAATTGGGGATAATGCGGTGGAAGATCACGTCATTGTAGTAGCCGCGTTGGGCGAGGGAGGCGAAGTTCTTGCAGGTCTGCGATAAGAATCAGTTTTGTGGATAAAATATACTTGAAGGGCGGGATTTGTACCCTTGGCGCGTGCTCGTTGTAAAGCTCGACCGTTATGGAGCCCTGGAGGTGTTTAGCGAGTCTCGAGAGGCTCTTTGAAGAATTGGCATACCATGGTGGTACCTAGGACGACATTTGTGGCCATGCCAGGCAAAAACTTTCGCTTCTGAAGCGGTACAGCCTGTGTCTTCAATGTCAGGAAGTCTGGGGGAGAGAAAAAGGAATTGCCGAGCCTTGACTCAGCCCTATCCAATCGCGCTTAAAATTGCTACCCCGAAAGAAGAACGCAAAACAGCAACACTATTGTACCAGCGCCATTAGGAATAGAACCTAATGCTATTAAGTATCAACCTAGAACCACGCCGAGCACGCTGAGGTGGAGATATTGGTCTGGCAAAGGACTTGTCAAGTGATTGGCTATCATTTCACTTTGACCGTGGCTATCATGGAGTCTGAACATGACTATACAGTATGATACTCAGGCCATCAACCAAGCCGTAAGCTGCAGGATGAACGATGCCAGCAAAATTATTCCTGCACTCACAGCAATGCCGATTTGCGCATTGTGCGAGCATGTTCCCACCACTACAGCCACGCCAGGCGAAAGTGCCCATAGCAATACCAACGACCATGCAACCTTGGTCTTGTCTAAGATACGTTTGACGACAGCAATCTTCCGCCCCTCAAGAACGTTGGTAACGTCTCCAGATATGACAGGAGGTAGATGTTCGAATTTGAGAGGCAAAGGTTGGCGACAACGGAAAGCTTCTGTGAGCTGGTGATCATAGGTGAAGTCTTCGGTTAGGACTTGGTACTTGGCCGCAATCGATGCGGATTTGTCTGCAACAACCTTGCTTTACGGTCAGCCGAAAGTCCCTTGGTTCTGGAAGGCTTGTAAACTTATACATGCTGTATTTTGGCAACGCCCAATTCGTATGTGAAGAACAGCCTTGCGATCAACTTTGGTCGCCAGTTCTTGTTTAGAGTCCGAGTCACTTGCTCCAGTGCATTGCTTGAGTCGACTCTCCCGGTCAAAGTAATATTTACAACAATGTCAACAAGCTCAAATGAATGTTCGGAGACTTGGACAGTGAGGGCATGGTTTTGTCGAGACGTATGGTTTGGGGTTGGTGTGAAACCAACGCGCAAGTCCGCAGAGACGGGTAAGGGCCCTTGACTGATCACTGGTACTGTGGCAGTGGGCATCACTAGAGACGAAGTTCGATGTGTACGATGGTGCTGAAAGGACGCAATGAAAAGGAGAAAAGACTGGCAAAAGAGAGGAAACCACCGTTTTCTTGTAGTACGAGTAGCCTGAAATGACAGCATTGCGCGATAGCAACAATGTGCAGGTTCAACGGGGCAACGCAGCTACGCATCCCATTCACAGATAGATAGAGAGAGCGAATACAGAGTGCGAATGTGGAAAGCGGTTCACGCGCAAACCAATTGGAATCGACTGAGATCATTAGAGGCAAGACAGTCCTTGCCGTCACAGGAGTGCGAAGGTGGTGAGCGAAATAAAGTGTCTGGTGGCTTGCTGGCCGTGACACGAGTGCGCAGGTCTGAGCGAAATTAAGGTAGCGTCTGGTGGCTTGCTGACATGCGCTAGTTCTAGCGTCACAAGTGGTTTCCAAGGTGTGATTGGCTGCTATCCCCGCCTCCTGCGAGGATACCCACGGCAACAAGCCCCCGCCTGGCGGCCTCCAATATCGCATCAGAGCAAGGTACGTAGAGGGCTGCCCGACGGTGCATAGCAGCTTCTAGGAATTCATCAACCCCATGTCTTCTTAGAACTGCTAAATTGGCCTGTGTCCTTTTATCGGCGTCGGCCGCCTAGCGAGAACAATAGTCTTACTTCAGATTGGATACGAGCTTGATCCAAGATGCCTAAGGAGAAGAAATTGACATACCGAAAGTGCGAACGTTGTCGAAAGGACAGACAGAAGGTAAAATATAGTGGAGAGGTTTCTTATGTTCTGGCATGGTCTCAGCTAATTATGTTTTCGAATCCTCAGTGTACACCAGCAGACAGAGTATGGCCTGGCAGAAGGTGTGATAGATGTCTGAAATATGGATACGCATGCTCCGCCAATAAATCGAAAGATCAAGAACGGGCCGGGACAAATGAGGACACGGCGAATCGAGTGCCAGCGTTTCGCCCATCAACATCTGGAGATCTGAAGCAGATGACTGATATGCAATGGTAAATGTAGGATAACACCACAGTCTAATTCGAAACTAACTTGACTTAAAAGCGTGCAAGAGTATGACGACATAGCAGCACTACAACGAGGATACGAAAACCTTTACGACTTCCAATATGCCTGGCGGCGGGTCGAGGACGTCATGAATGAGGAGGCGGAGGAGGAGTATGAAGAGTGGGTAGACCTTCGGAAGTGCGACGTTGTGGCTGAGATACAACGCCGAGCCAGCCAACATGAGGCAGATAGACTATACAAAGAGGCCGAATTCTTATACCGCCGAATCGTTGCTACACTCGAGTTTCCAATTGAAGACGTGGATGAGTCTTTAGTGCAAGGCAACCTTCACAAGCTCGTCCAAGCCGAAGTAAACATGGGCGACTTCTCAACAGCGGAGCGTACTCAAGAGTACCTACTTACCAAAGCCTACCGTAATGCGATCGAAAATGAAACAGGAGACCTAGAGAAGCTGGCCGAGGGACTTGCAGGCCTTTCCTCGCTATTTGTCGAAAGGATGACAGGTCGTGGCAAGTATATCACACTCTTTGCCAAAGTCTCTGTACTTTACCGTGCTGTGGTCCTTGACATTGATGCCCTCAACCGCCACTTGTTGGAACGCCAATTCTTTGAAGTCGAATTGGCCAACGCTGGCACCCTTCTGCACTTGGCTGCCTATAATGATGCTGTGAACCTGGGTGGCTTACTGATCAGCGGAGGTGCTGATGTCGACAACCAAGATGAGTTCGGCGCGACGCCGCTGGCTCGTGCAGCGTTTCGGAGATGTGCACGTATGGTGCGTCTGTTACTTGAGAACAAAGCAAGGATGGATTTGCTCGATGATGAGGGCGAAACTGCGCTTCACCATGCCTGTCGATGCATACAAGACGGGTCTGACCGTGAGGATACAGAATTTGACGAGGACGTGAGACTACGAATAGTCAAGATGTTGGTCGAAGGAGGTGTAAACATCAATGCGAGGAATAGATGGGCTGAAACAGCGTTATTCACGGCTATCATCAAGAATCAAGAGTGTTTGGCAAGCTATTTGCTTGATATGGGGGCGTGGATAGAAATTAGGAATGATCAACAAAAGCAAGAGTCACGGATTGCTGCTGTAAGAACAAATAGAGAGCCAACGCGTCCGTGTCGAATGATACCCAGTGTTCACATATACTGGCAGGTAGAGGCCAATTCAGTTCTGCACGTGGCAGTCGGTCAGGGTCTGCACTCCATCGTGCGCAAGCTGATGTATCGTGGCGTGGATGTCAATACCATCGATACTAATCATCGTACCGCGCTTGAGTATGCTCAGGATGAGGGCGACGAGCAAATGGTACAGATGTTGAAGGAAGCTGGTGCTGTTGGCCCAAGTACGGATTCAGACGAGTCACAGAGTGAAGCATCGACTTCAGATACCCCAACGGTAGATCTGACTGCCGCGTCCTCGCCAGATGGTTCAAACACACCTTTATCGGATGGAAGTGCTAGAGGCTGAAAGCCATGGTCCGGATATGGGAATGCGCATGGAAGGGTGTAGGAGGGAGCTTGGTATGGGACTTTGGGTACGTGGATGGACGAGCGACAGGATGATTGCAAGACCAGGGTATTGTGGTTGTAGAGGAAGCAGGTGGCATCGCTTGGAGTTATTAGAATTACATATAAGAGTCTATTCTGCTATCGAACGGTACAGCGTTCTCGGAATCGCCTGTCTCTGCGTGTTGCACGCTCAGCCCCCAAGGATATCTTCGGCCGCTTCGTCCCTCATAAGGGTGAACTACTCTTCACTTCATCCATGACTGATGTTCTCTTCAGAATTCCATTTCTCCCAAACTCCTGGCAGAGACTGCACCCGCTGCAGCTGCCGGAATCCCAGAACCCGAGTCGAGAGAATTCATCAAGCGGCTTCAATCCAACCATAAACTCCTGCGGGAGATGATGTCCCACCTCTACCGGACGAATATCCCAATCCCAACTCATCTATAACTTCGACGACGAAACCAGACCATGCGACGACCCCTTCGTAAGTTCAATAAGCCGATCCGCAATAAGGTCCCCCATAACCACATACCCCTCCTTCGTAAAATGCGTATCATCACTCCAAATCGTCATCCTCTGATCCAGCGGCAAAGCCTGCCACGGGATCCCCTTTGCAAGATCCACCACAAAGAAATTCTTCGCCTGATGTCTCAGGACCATATCATTCAATTGCTGCCTCTTACTACTCTTCTCCGCATCCTCATTCCCATGCTCCGTAACCGTCAGCGCCAACACCTTTGATCCCATCGACAGCGGGATTTCCCAGAACTCCTTCATGGCGTCGAAGATTTGTTCTGGGGAGCCTTTGTTTTGGGCGAGGTCGTTGCCGCCGGCTTGGATTATTATCCAGTCGTAGGCGGTCGGGTAGGTGTCTTTCATTGCTTGGTACATGCGCTGTGTGTAGTGGCCGTTTGTTAGGGTGTCTCCTGAGAAGCCGTTTAAGTCGATGCCGAAGTGGGTGGTGGGGAGTTCGTCTGCTATTCTGGCTGATAGTTGGGATGAGTAAGGGTAGAAGTGGGTGCCGCCTTTGCTCCAGCCTGCTGTTATTGAGGCGCCGAAACAGAGGATTCGAAGATGCATTTTTTTCTTTTGGTGGGTCTGATAGCGGAGGGAGGTTGAGAGGTGTTTTTGGAGTATGGTTTCAATGGATTGTGAATGATGTAGGCTTGTATTCTTTTTTTCTTGACCGTGAAAAAGGGCAGAGGTTGAACAAGATGACTTTTTCGCGCAACATTGGAATTCCTAACATGATAACGACTGTGGACGGTTTTTGCACTTCAGCTGTACTATGACAAGCCACTGCGCTGATATCGCTACTTACTCCGGACTAGCACTGATGATGAGATGTGGAAGGCCTTAATAGGAAACTTGCGGCTCTAGAATGAGTAAAGATCGTTGAGCTTGCACGGTTAGTAAGTTAGTATGAGCTTAATTCGACTAGTGGCGATTTTGGTATGCTGGCTGGACCACCCTGAATCTCTTGTACACCACCCAACGGACGAGATAAGTTAAGCGACAGAGATTGGTGCCTAGATAAAGAGTCTGGACACCTCCACAAGACTCAGGCACGCCAGGACCCTGAGTACTGTAAGGGGTTTTCGCGCCACAACAGCTACATTCATAAGGTATCGCTTGGTTCGTTGCACAGCTGTCTTACTTTCTTGTTCATCAAGGAAAGTTCTGTGTTGACCGAAAGGTTCCGCCTTTCTTGAACCTCTGCCGCGAGACCGGACACCTTCAAACCAACCCTACGCAGCTCCTATCAGTACGTTATCAGGTACCACAGTACCTCGCTGTGGAGACTCGGGGGACTTATCCCACTTGAAGCGATACATATGACTCGGCGTATTGATCAAGAACATACTTATCTCCCAAAGCGATGTGTGTGTGGTCCATGATTATGCAGAGCTCATGCGTTGTTGAGTGGGTATTTGGAATGCTTAACTTGAGCGGTCCCTGCGCGTAAAGGCGCTGAAAAGGGTTTGGAGGCGCCAGCGAACACCTTGCTAAGCTCTTGGCAGCTTTGGGCCAATAATGATAAGGTATTGACCAACTCGCTTCGTTGTCTCGGAGCAATTTCACAGCTCCATGTCTAGCAGAGTATCCGCCCAAGGAGTCCACACCCTGCTAATGTAAGGTCTAGGCTGTTGGTAGTGGGGGCTGAGAAGGTTGGCCCTCTACATTTGACAGCTCCAAAAACATGACAATCCCCTCTTGCTTTCCCGCACATTGAGGCAAGGCGGACATCATTTCGCGTTATATACCCTACATGGACGCCTATATGGACGATGATGTTGTAAACATGCTGCTAGAAGGGCTTACTACCCTGCCGGCTACCCTCTTCTAACTACCCAGGCGCTGAGTTTGGTAACATCTTATCGCAGCTAAAGCTGGAGCTCGCATGAATTCTTACAATCTGGCTGGTTAGTAAGTTATGCAGCTGCGCAAATTTTCGCAATCGGAGGCCCCCACGTCGTCATGAAAGAAGTCAAGTCGTTCTAGGTGCAGGCTCGCCTAAACGAACACCCTAGGCCAGCCCCTAAAGCTCGATTAGTATGTACATGATTGGGGATCTTTAGGGCTGCTGCGGGATCCCCGTTTCAGGACACTTCCAGCGTCCTATAAGATTCTTATTGACATTGGAGAGAACAAGGTCGCTATTATCTACGGTTGCTGATGAATAAATCATACTGACGCACATATCTTTTCATCTTGTCTTCATCCCTAACATTGTTGTATTGAATTCTGTGGACGCCATTGCCTTCCGTGGTCCGTTCAAAAAGCATAGAATGCGGAGGATACGCTTATTGAAAGTCCTCAAGATCAGCTTAACTTTTCCATCGACTTACTCTCATTGACCTTGTCATCAATACCGCGATCATACACTGTAACATTACTGACTTGGGCGGAAGTCGTATCCATGGCTATCTCGGCATTTCGCTTGTCGGTGTTATACGCAATCTTGGTGGAGTCCGCATACTCGTATCTGGCGGACTCCACATTTCTGGCGGAGCTCGCATGTCAAGTGCATCAGCAATCTCTGTATCTACAAGTTTCCATTACGTACATCTGATTTGATACACACTCTACAATAACAGGATGGTTTCACCTTCATATGCTACCACCTCATATCTCAGTGGGTCTAGCAGACTTGGTACTACTACTGCTGATTGCGGACACCAGAGACGGTAGGTGGAGGACATCGAACGGACCTGTAGAGAGTGGAACAAGTTGGAAAATGGTAGGTCAATTAATGGACGACGAATTTGATGCGGAGGACGTTTCGATGAGGTATCAATTACAACAAGATGAATAAATGGTAGTTCGAAAGCGGAAAAAACACGAAAAACATGCGGATGTCATCATCTTAGATGATGATAACACATACGGCAAAATGAAGCAGAATGTCTCAGTTCAATCAACGTATCGGACACGTCGAGAGAGAACTACGAGAATAAGCAGATCTTTGAAAGTATATGAGGAATACACGGCTAATTCCTTGATGGCCACAACGTCGAAGATTCAGCAACAAGGACTACAGGATCCATACAAGTGATGATTGGCATCCTTGGTCAAGCACCCGCAGTCCGCTATGACTAGCATCATCAAAATATCACGCTTGTGTCTACAATTTTGACTTGATTCTGGCGCCACTGTTGACGCATACAACCCCGCAATAGAATGCCTTAGGAACCCCCCTTTCTTCTTGAGCACCGCTTCACTTGTGGTTGTTTTCCATGGGTCACTGGAAGCAATAAGCGTACTGATCGGGGAACAAGTGGACGTGAGTGCAGGGCGTTACCAATCAGACTCGGTACCATTCGAATCGATCCGTTCCAGTCGAAGATATGGGACAAGGTTGTCGATGCACCACTACACAATGGTTTAATAAAGCTATTCTATTTGAAACAGCAGTCTTGAGCGACAAGTCGAGGACGCACGGCTACGTCTTGATGATATGGCGGATACCGCAGTCATAGTGACTTGGACTGTATGAACTTTTACAGTAATTACTTGAAAGCAGGCGAAAGAGGTAGCGGAGTGGGAAGTGCTAGCAACCGAGTTCTGCTAATGAGCAGTGGTATTGTATGATAGATGGATGACATGTCGCAGATTCACACTCACACTGGGTTCACTGGACTCCGTCGAGATGACATGTAGCCTCCTATAACAAACTCGTCTGACGTGGTTCATCTCCCAGTCGACTAAGCGTTCGACTGAGATTGATTACCTGCTAGGAGAAGGCAAAACCGCAAGGCATCGATTTGCGTCTACTCAGGACTTCAAATCCCGCTGTGCGCCTCTAGCTTTGATCAAAGAATGTGAGTCTATAAGGCTTTTCACAATGATCCCGAAGGAAGTCGTTTTCCAAATGGGACGTCAGATATGGTATTGCGTCATGCTGCGTCCACTCTCTGCAAAGCGATTATAAATACAGTCACTTGACACAGAATTCTCCACGGCCGAGCACGAACAAGCATACCGACAGCAGTGCGGCTTTCCAATGAGTATAAGAGACCATGTGTGATATTTGTCCTAGGCAACATTGACTTGGGTTGTAGCAATCCTTCGTGAACGTGATTTCTGAATTGCATTTGTTTTCTGATATCCGAAGCTTCCCGAATCCATCTCGACAACTGCGATATGGAATCATGGCATGTCCTCGTGACCGGTGCATCCGGTTATGTGTCAGTCAATCTAAAAGGCTTACTATACGATGCTATTGCGATACTCACACCGGTTTTCTAGTGGTGGAAGCGTACTCAGTCAGCTCATGGGCTCGAAAGATCAAGAAATCTTGGACTGCAAAATCTCCGCGCTCGTTCGAGGTGAAGAGAAAGCCAAGATAATGAAAGAGAAGGGCATCAGACCTGTACTGTTTGACGACCTTGATGCAACTGAGCAATTGGAGGACATTGCTAGTAACTATGATGGTAAAGTCCCTTTCCTGTTCAGTCTACAGGCTTACACTGATATCGAAATAAATTGTAGTGATCATTAATGCCGCTATAGGCTATCATGAAGCGTCCGCGAAGGCATTGTTACTGGGCCTAGGCTCCAGGAAGAAGCGGACTGGAAAAGACACGTATTTCATCCACGTCCGTACCCCCATCCCTTCGAATCATCAACAAAATCGACATCTAACACCAACAAACCAGACAACCGGCGCATCCAACATAGCCGACCAACCCATTACAAAAACCTACCACGAACCCCGCACCTTCTCCGACCAAGACCCAGACATCTACGCCTACGAACAAACCCGCAACACCTTACACCCCTACCCCCAACGCCAAACCGACATAACAGTCATCCAAACCGGTCTCTCCTTAGGCGTGAAAACCTACCTCATAATGCCGCCTACAATCTACGGTCGTGGAACAGGCTACTTCAATAGACTCTCCCAGCAAATCCCAACCATGATTCGAGCCGCGCTGAAAAGCGAGACAAAGGAGGTAATTGTTATCGGCGATGGGAAGGGCGTGGCAGATCATGTGCATGTGGAGGATTTGGCCATGCTTTACGAGGTTATTCTTGGGAGGATCTTGGCCGGTAGAGAGAATGAGTTGAGGAGCGGGGAAACAGGAATCTATTTCTCGGAAAATGGATCGCATACCTGGATCGAGGTGGCGCAGGGCATTGCTAATGCCCTGGTTGCATTAGGTATCAGGTTAGTCTATCCCCCTCGAAACCCTCCCCCAAAAGTCTCGAGCTCTGCCAAACCCTCTCGCCTCACCTTCCCTTCCCAACCCAAAACCCCCTTAGAACCTCCCACTAACCCCCAACAGCACCACCCCCCACCCCAAATCCATGACCCTCAACGAAGCCGCCTCCCTCTGGACAGGCGGCGACAAATTCCTCGCCGAAGTAGCATTTGCAAGCAAGTATGTCCTCCCGTTCTCCCACTTCCCCACTTTACCACTTTCCCACTTTCCCCCACCCCCTCTTAAACATCTTAGTCCCTACCTACTAACCACGCCACAGCTCGAGAACTAAATCCGATCTCAGCCGGAGCTTGGGCTGGGAACCGAAGAGGGGGGATGGGGTTTGGAAAGGGCTTTTTTTGGGGGAGGTGGAGGGTGTTTTGGGGGAGGGGAAGGGGGGGAAGTGAGTGATTGAGTGAGTGAGGGAGGGGACAGGGGTGGTAGGGTGAGCTTGAGGGAGGAGGGGAGGGTTTTCTATGGGTTTTGTATTGGGGAACGGCGGTAGTGAGGGAAGTGGGGTGAGGGGTTTTTGTATGTTTTCTATCGCTTGCTGCTATCTTATATTGAATTGCGCGTACTTGTGTTTGCAAGGCTTGTACCCATCGTTACGTTCATGTTCGCAGGCAAATGACAACAGTAGGGTTCGATTGCAGCCTCGAAAGCCTGTCCAATCCGTTCCCAATGTACCAGAGTTCCCTGTCGAGTCTTGATCCCACCGTGAAAGGTACTGACCGTTAGCATGCGAGCCGGACTCGGAAAGTTGTATTGGTCCTAACATGGCCTTTGATAGGTTGGTAGATATATATTGGAAATACGTATACATGTCAACTGCTAGCCAACAGCGTTATATATCACGACTGATCCTCTCCGCTGTTGCAGGCCCAACCTACTTCTCCGCCTGCGCAGCAACCAACGCAATCAGCGCAGCGCCAACCCCACTCCCATCTTTTGCAATCCCAATCCGAATCCTTTTCTCGCCAGCCTCGGCAATCTCAGGAATCTCCCTGAAAGCTTCTCGAATCATATTCTCGAAACCAGGATAGAATTCCACAAGACTGCCATCGACGCCTATGTCGACTACATCATCCTCTCCTCCACCTCTAGAGACATTGTTGCCCGTTGCAATGACTATAGCGGCGATAGCCACCGCGCTGAGACGAGCAGCGCGTCTCCCGATAGCGTTGGCGAGGAGCTTGACTACCTCAGCGTCTTCAGTCGTCGCAGCATTAACGCCGAGGTCACGGGAGAGTGTTTGTCGGATGACGCTGAGGTCAGGGGTAGAGTCTGCCGCCACTATGGAGAGGAATGCCGTGTCAACACCCCAATGCTTGTACAACGCCGAGTCCCTAGCAATGGTTGTGGTTGAGTGAAGCTCGTTTTCTCCAGAGTCCTTGTCGCTGAATAGCCTAGATTGAGGATTCACGGTCAAAGCGAGTATTACTCGTCGAAGGATTTCACCTAGAAACATGCCTGAGACGCGTTTCTCGAACATCTGGATACCAGGATTGACACTTTCATTGTCGAGGTCCCAGTCGTAGGGTGTATTTGGTAGAACGGTCATGTGGTTATCGAATGAACCCCATTCAGTATTTACGATCATCTCACCGGTTGATTTGTCGTAGTTGCTTCCATGCATTGTTTTTATTTTGGTAATCTTGGAGAGCTTTTCTACATAGGCGCCATTGGTTCCTGTACCAAAGATCGCGCCCAGCAAAGTTCCTGTTTTGCCTGGTGAGGTGTATGATCTGGCCATCAATGTCCCGACAGTGTCGTTGACCAGCGCGGCCACATACACTGGAAGATGAAGGGCATCTATCTCGGACTGGAGAAGTTCGCAGACGTCCTTCCCAACGGCATCGTTGATATCGAAGCCTTTAGTCCATCGCAAAAGTGTTCCTCTATTTATGCCAATTTGATTGACTGGGAAACTGAACGTAAACCCTAATTGGAATATTTCGGTCTCAGCGAGAGCCGCATGCGCGCCCATTGTATTCCTCTTTTCCAGATGCGCTTGGTAATGTTCACCGTGATGTGTCTGGAGGAAAATCTCAATCTGCTTTGCGAGAAAACCGAAGAGCTCTTTCGACGTTTCCGCTACCATTAGTTCTCTAGGTATGGCTACTTTCGATTGCGTAAGAGAAAACGTGGTATTGCCGTGTAATTGTATGGAGCAGACCCGGAAATTGGTTCCTCCTAAATCGACTGCTAGATAAAGACCCTATACCTTGACGATCAGCTGAATGTTCCTCTCATAAAGTACATGTCATTGACCTTCTCCGTGCCATTGGGAACCGCTGTCACGTAAGTGGGTATTTGGCTCAATGTTGTTCCCGTCTCCTGGAGCCCCTCGTCTATTCCCGGTTGTATTCAGCATACCGTGTCATTCCCAATGTGCAGAGATCACCCACGCATCTGACTTATGAACGCCTTCACTCCCTTGTTCAACTCCTCTGCGGGATATTCAAACTTGGCTGCCACCCGCTGCGCATCCTCGAGGATAGACATCTTGTGCGATCTACAGACCGGCAATGGGACAGAGAAGAAATCCGGCTCTCTACAGATCGGGGCCGAGGATGTTCGTAGAGACCCGTGATACGTATGGATATCTTCTGAGGCCTCCTCCGAGACAGTTGTTGGGGATCTGAAAATTTGTATGACAAAGACTATCAGGACAATGGCGAATGAGAGGAGCTGGGCTGCCGAAAATCGGGATCGACGGGACAACTTAGGGGAGAGCTTGAAGTCGGCGGAGGAGTAGACTGCGGGGACGGAGGAGGAGGTCTCGAAGATGGGAGGAAAATGAGAGCGGGGGCGCGCCACGGCGGCGGTTTGGAGTGACAATGGCGTGACAATGGCGGGGAAGGTGAAGGAGGGGGCTCCTGGATTTTGAGTCTCGGAGGAGCGCCTTAGAGTTTGTTGGTGGAAAGTCTTCGCATTTGCAGGGCTCAGCAACTATGGGTACTGTCTCTTGATTGTAGCTGGTTTAGCGAATCTTCGTTAGAATAGCTGGACGAGGCTGTGGGACGCTGACGGTGCTCTTCCGATGGAATGCGGGGAAGCTGAAACTTGCTGTCTAGGGTTTGTTATTCACACTGGACGCTTCACAGACTCTAGATTGTGAGCAAAGTAGTGATAGTGAGCAAGTGTGCTGTCGCGAATCTCGATAGCCCATCTATGTTCTGAGTGGCACTGCGAAGAGAAAGGAAGGACGAACAATAAGTCTCCAAAGAACTACTCAGCCCTATGGCAACCTGAAGCTTGAGGAATAGTCTCCGGGCTTGGCATGAAGTTGCTTGTTCGACGACAACATCAATTGGAACACTGCATGGTATTTGTTTGGACCAATTGACCTACCAAGCCACTGTCTATCTTCACCTGTCTCTATAAGATCTTCAAATCCGGCGCGTGCTGGTCCAGGGTCGCGCTGGCCTCATTTTACCTCCTCTTTCTACCTTGAATACACCTCCTTTCACTACTACAATGGGATCAGGCACCTCAAAGCCTGCTCCCTCAAGCACTCAGCATGTCTTCGCTAGGTCCGAGCCGAGTTCAACCTCTTCAATACTCCCAGTTCTATGTTAATTTTGATAGCGAATCCCCCGTCCGCTTTTCACAAGAACTTGTGGACGCACTGCAAGCAAGTCCGGAGGTACCATCTACCCAGCACTCTAATTCACTGCATACATAATAGAAGCTGACAGAACTCATGCTGTGTCTTAGACAGATAGTACCCGCACCACAGACCTAGAACTCCACATCCAAAACCGCGTGAACGCAGAACTCCGGCGACTAGACGAAGAAGCCACCAAATCCCTTAAAGACCTCGAAGCCTCCCTCTCCGCCTCTCCCGACAAAACAACAGACAGCAAATACCCTTCACCACAATCGCACATGCCCGATCAATCACAATCAAAAGGTGGAGTAGACCATAAGGCAAAAGCAGCCGGAGATAAGATAAGAGATCTGAGTCGGGAGAGCGTACAGAAGGAGATTGAAGCGCTGAAAGTAAAATTGAAGCAGAGACAGTTGAAAGAGGATGTGGTGAAGGATGAGGGGGTTAATAAGGCGAGGGAGGAGGTTGTGAGCTGTCTGAAGACGAACGATCGGAGGCCGTTGGATTGTTGGCGGGAGGTGGAGGCGTTTAGGAGGGAAGTGGGGAGGTTGGAGGGGGCGTTTTTGGGGAGGGTGTTGGAATAGGGGGAAAGATGTGTATCAAAGAGAGGATGCCATGACTTGCAGTACTCAGGGGTAACGCTGCAAGAATTGTATATATTCTACAATCAGTTCCTCACTTTCAGCTGTATGCTGTCTAGTTCCGTGAGAGCCATAGAGGTCTCCAAAGCTATACTGCTGACCAAGTCTTTGATGACGATTTCCACCAATATGATGGGATGCCAAAGCTTTCGTCTCTGCGTCATTACCCTCGGGCGCGGCACAGGTGATGCTCCCCTCCAAGAGCTCCCTCTTCGACTCCATCGCCATGGCAGGACTCCCTAAAAGAGATCGCTCCTCCCATTAACTACTATCTCATCGTCCCTCACGACCCATCTCATCTATTCACACCGCTCTCACTCATCCTCCGCTACCTCCCATCCCACCCCATAGGATTCCCAGCTCTCCCACGCGTTCCAAAACTCACAAACACCAACCCTCCTCCTAACAACCCTCGCCCCACTAGGTCTCAGCTTCGTATAATACCCCTCCACCACACCGTCCTCAACTGTAAACCCCTCCTTCGTATACCATTCCAACGCATCCTTATTCGCTTCCCAGACATGCGCATAAATATCTCTGACGCCGTCACCCCCATCCCTACAAATCGCAGCCCAAATAGCCTTCCGAAGCAACGCACTCCCCACCCCTAGACATCTGTATGGCGCGAGAGTTGCTAGCGTCTGGATGTAGAGACTTTTGTGCCCTTGTTCCAGGGATGATGGGTGTGAGGGTATAGGTTCAAGACGGCATTGAATTCCTCCTACAACGATCGTCTCTGGGGAGGGAATAGAGGGCGAAGGGGGGTGCCAAATGGCGCAGAGAGCGATTGTGGAGAATGAGGTGGGGGAGATGGAGTTGTGGTAGAAACTATCTGGGTAGCGGATTGGGAGGATGGTGGATATAATGCGGCGGTAGGCGGGGAAGGTGATTGGCGTTACGCGGGCGATTGTTGTATTTGGCGGGAGGGGTTTTGTTTTCTCCCTCGCCATCTGCCTATCAGACAAGTGAGGGGCTTGAGCGCTGTTTGAGAGCTAAAGTACGTTGATAGCTGCGAGGGCTAGAACGCCTCGATAGCATGGGTGGAGTCCAATATTGACATGGTTGAGTTGCTACGTAACGCGCGATGGTACGGTAGCGGGAGAGTAGGTCTTGGCATTTCTCTAGAATTGTAGTATCACTACTCCAGAATCCTCACACATTACCCAGCAACTGAAATTCCACACTCGGAGCATCGGAAGCCCGCTTTAAGTTGGCTTAAATCACAACGCTGCATCGTTTGTACCAATCACCGTGTTTCAGCTTTCAATTTTCACTGCCATGATGAAGAACCTTTTAGATCTACCGCATGAGCTTCTCCTCCACATCATCGACTATGTCCCATTCTTCGATATCATTCCTTGCTCCTTTACATGTAGAATGCTCTACCTACTAGCTGCGGCCCGACGCTCAGAGCATCATGCAAGGATGATGCAGTACTCTGATATGGCAGTGGGCGATTTCGTTTATTGCCGTGAAGGGTTAGACCGACCCTTTACACACCCAATATCCGCCCTTTACGACTTTTTCGCCGATGTACAGAAGCGACTGTATACTACGAAGCTCTGCATTACGGGAAATTCTATGAACTTACGAACTCCGCGTCGTCAACCGGCGCCTTTGGCTCTGGCAGACAGCTTGATAGAGGATTTCGAAGACGAGATTAGAGCTAGCGCTTATGAACTAGGCAGAATCCATCTCGACAATGAAAGTATGACATTTTGGGATCTCATAAAATTAGGGAGCAGTGAAGCAGGCGCCACCTTACTTCTCCACCTGCTACCTAACATTGAAAGTCTTGAATTAAGAGGAACCTTCTGGCAAACCCTCAGAAATCCAGTCGCCCAGGCCTGGGACTGCTTCTTAGACGCAGAAATACAAAGCATGCCGGGAGGTGTACCACTATTCAGCGCGCTCTCCACGCTCAAAATTGGATCGGAACCTTGGACACCGCCTGGAGACTTCGCGCTGATTGGCTACTTCCTACCCATACCAACTCTTCGAATCATTGAAGGCCGAAACCTCTTCGGTACACGGCGTCCGTGGGTCGCTGGTGAATCGACGATCATGTCCAATGTGACAAAATTCACAGTTAAACGTAGTGTCATTGACTCAGGGCAGCTCAGGGTCTACCTCGAGCGTATTTGCGCTTTAGAGAGTTTTGCCCATAGTCATGATGGTGGTTGGAGGGGACCACTGAGCTTGGAGTGGGATCCCGACATCACTCTCGATATCTTACATACATACGCACGAACCAGCCTTGTCTGTCTGGCAATGACTGGCAAAACCAGCCTGAGGAGGCGAATGCAAGCATTGCGGCGGACGGAACCAGAATTGCATCTCACGAATACCCTCGGTTCTTTCGAAGCTCTAGCGTTTATCAGGCTTGAAGTGACCTTGCTGGCCGTAGAAGTTGAGGGTCCCTGCAGCCCCTCAAGTGATCGTGGACCGTATGAGCCTTCGGTGGATTACAAAGCCTTGGTAGACGTTCTACCCGCTTCTACCAAAAAGGTGGAACTTGTGGGTGTGTTTACTGAGGACATTGCGCTCTCCGTCTTTAAAGGTCTGCCACAGCTCAAAGGAGTACGCGTGCCTAAGCTTTCGGTAATTAAGGCTGAAGGTGTGGAGGCGTTCGCTTCGAATACGAGAAGAATTTGCAAGGGTGTGGGCATTTCTTTAAGATCATTGAGATGGCATGACACCCAGCGGCATGGTAGAAGAGACTAGAGATCAGTGTGTTGGAGTGCACATAGTCCGGGAGCACAGCTTCTATGTCTCTGCTTCGACAACGCCTAACAGTTACCCTCGAATTCCGCAACCAACTTTGTCGACCATCTGTTCCACTACATTTCCTCCATTGAATCCAATTCTCAGATTATCCGCTTCAAACAATCATACCTTTATTGTCGTCTCTACGGGATATAGACCTGCGGCGCTCGTATTTGTAGCTTATGCACCTGCAGCGTCGATACCCTTCAAATCAACATGGGCTCGTAGCCTTATTTGAATCACACTAGCGCTTTTACAGGCTTGATCCTTCTTAGGTAAGGTCCGACACATGGCTAATATGCGTGGAATCGGGCCTGTAGCACACTGATAAGATAGCATAATTTGCTGGTACAGTGTGATCTGACCCATAGACAATAGACTTCGGACCTGATGCTACTGGCCGTCAGATATCTGAACTTAGGCTAGTGCTTATTCTAAGAAGAAATTGCGAATGTGGAGGCGTCAAAGAAGCTAAGATAGAGCGTTGCCGAGGTTTTATTAGCGTCAGCGGCTTTATGACGCCCGACTTGCCTGGCCCAGGATGTGAGGCTGCAGGCCAGCATGAGTTCTTGCACAGCCCCGTCGAACCAGGCAACTTCCTCCGTGACACACACATCGTACTTGCCTCCGAAAATTTCTCATCGTTACTCGATCAGTAGATGTTTTTCAATAAGTTTGTCCATTATCATTATTGCTACTGCTTCAAGGCTGCCGCTGCAAATCCTTGGGAAGGCGGAGCTACGTATCTATGGGCTTGATCGCAACACACGGGAGCCTAATCTGAGGATCCCTGCAGCCATGCAAGGCCCTAAAAGGCAAAGCCAAAGGATCAGCAGGTGGGCGCTTCCCAAGAAGCAGCCTACCCTCCAAAGTGCGCGGCAGAGGGACGTTGTCCAATGCATCAAGGAACAACGACCTTTTCGCTTTTTTGACCTGCCTCTAGAGATCAGAACCATGATTTACCTCCTCTGTCTTGTCTCGTCCTCAGCCACCACTGTCAAGATCTACTTCACTTATGGCGGCATCGGCATCCTTGGCATCCTTAAAGAACATTGTGTCAAATGGGATGACTTGGTCGGGCTGATGAGCGACTTTAGTAGCCGTGACTCCACAAAGCCAGAGCACAGGTGGCTCAACGCCAATCTCATTCGTGTTAATAGAAAACTGTACCAAGAAGCTGCATCAATTCTCTATACACGCAACACCTTTAGATTCGAGGGTGAAGACGGCCTCACTATGGACGCTTTCAGCCTCTTTCAGTACCACATGACATCTGCAATCCGAGACAACCTTCGAGTCTTCCACCTGCAGACACCCTCATTCAAGCGCTTCACGTATGGAGGCTTTGGGGGAGGCCCGCACGGAGACCTGTATGGATACCCGTATGTACATGGTTCGCTTCTTCGCGTCCCAGATGAGAAGTTGTTTACCTGCCGCAAAAGTTTTCACCACCTCGAAACTCTACACTTACACATCTACGAGGACGTCATGTTATGTGACCTTGATGTTCTGCGCAAGATCAACACCATTTGCGGAAGCTGCAAGATCATGCTCCATGCCGAAAAGGCCAAAATGGTAATTTGTGACGCCTTCTGTGATCGCTTAGTCAGAATCCACGGCGATGCAATTGCTATGATACATCAATGGGGCTGGCAATTGGAGGGAAAGGTGGAGCAGGTGGATGAGGGGCCATCATCTTTGGGGTCAGGTCGCCCTTTGGTCTAGTTTCGTCAAATGGCAAGGTTATCATGGAAGCGGCAACCCTAGCTCGATTTCCTGAGCATCTACTGAAAACCGCAAGGGACTGAGCTGAATCACGTATGTATCTCACTCATGGTATTTAAATAGAAGTAGATTCGTATACATGTGATTCAGCAGGTCCAATTAAGTGTAGTTCTCTCCATCTTATGCCATTCGCCATATCATTATCATATGTTGCATCTGATCTTCCATCAAACCCTGACCAAGGCTCCTTGTCCAGCACGAGTTTGTGAGAGTGGCGTCTGGCTGTGTAAAGGCTGTAATAGCGTTCTTTTCATGGGGCTTGTTTCCACATAGAGAATTATTTCATTGACAATGCACACTCGGCTCTCTCACATCGTTATCCAAGTACTTTCCGAGTCAAGAGCCTATCAGTAGCGTAAGTCTTGTACAGTGGGGGCCAAAACGTCTGTTCTCCATCCGATAGCCCTGTGCGCGTGGCACCGACCTCCAGAGAGTCTTGTTCTGCAGATGGTAGTATCGTCTCGAGACCCCCCGCTCTCAAGGCTCTGCTGTATTGCGTAACAACTCTCCAACCTGTGCCGCGATAGCCTTGTGAACGGGAAACGTCGGATGTAACGCGTCCCTCCAAAGATACTGCTCATACCGAATCCCGCATTCCTTATAGAATGTAGCCTGCTTCTTGACCGCCGAATACTGTGGGCAACTCTGCGTCGTATTTAGGTACCCTTTTGTCTGCTCAAAAGCTTTCGGATGATCGATGACTTTATTGAAAAGCGCATTGGTATCGAATAGGAAGACTCTTATGTCGTTGAATTCTGTTGTGAAGTCTTGCTTGAGATGTGTGAGGCGGTTATTCCATGATTTTACGGCGCGGGAGCGTTTGAGGATTTCGGAGCCGTGGATGTTGGGGAGTCGTTGGACTGGGGGAACGTTGAAGAGGAGGAAGTTGCGGGCACCGGTTTTGTAGAGCTGGTGGGGTTAGGGAGGTTATTGGAAGGGGTGGGGAGTTTTACCTGACGAAGTAGACGCTTGTAGGTTGCGAATATTGCGTTGAAGACGAGGACCTGGTCTTTCAGGGGATCTTCGAGAGTGACGATTACGTCGTTAACACCGAAAAATACGGCGAAGAGACTCGTTGAAGAGCTCCATTTCGAAGCAAACTTCTTCTCAATTGTTTCCTGGACCTTTTTGTTTCCGGCAAGGTAGTTATGCTTCTCGACGATATTGTCGTTGGAATAATCGTCTAATCTGATCTCGCTGGAGATGGCTGCCAAATCATACATGTCCCATTGCTTGCTATATTTCGGAAGCCAGTACTGGGACATTTGCTCTGTGAAACTGTTTCCATGTGGAAGGATCGCATGGTCGACCGTTGATCCGCTTTTGGCCAAACAATAAGTCTGGAGCAAGCTGTCATTGTATTTGGTCGTCAGATAGTAGGGCCATGTCATGTCAGCGTCGTCAGGTGCCTTTTCTGGATTGCCTAGCGGTGAAGACGGTGTAGGTTGTTGGGAGTTGATATTGAAACCAGTGTCGGTGTAGGAGTCACCACTGTACGTTGATTAGTATGTCTTCATTCGGATAGAGCTCAAAATTTTTAACAAGATGAAAATTTTCTCAACATTAGGCCAGCCATTCCAATGACTGAGCCGAGCCGGTGACTCTGGCGACGATAGTGACCTTGGATACAGAAACGACTCTTGGGATGCAAGGTCCCACCAAGGAAAGAATCCAGAGAGTGAGAATATTGTTGCAGTCAAAGACCTGACAAAGCACACAGACACCATCATCGCTATGTGGGTGGGAAAACCATAGCAGAGTACGATCAGGCGGGGAGGCCGGGTTCATATAGGTAGTCGAACGAAAAGGGCTCATACTCCGCCTCCGAAGGTTCAAAAAGTGGACACGGACAAGCTGATGAAAAATAATATCTTTCTAATCACTGACATGATTAACTAGTGGAATCAATTACTGTGGCTGAGTGATTCAAAGTGTATAGACTACTAGCCAAGTGCTAATGGAGAATGGAACCCATTCAGACCCGACCATTAAGATGTCGAATGTGGAACAAACCACGAGGAAGAAGAACTTAAACCAACTACCTAAGCCAAGTGAAAGCTAACTAGTCCGTTCAACCAAAAAGAACCTTAATTATATGGAGACGTGTCACGGTTTTGGCACTGAAACACTCAGACCTGCTTAGTCATCAGGGCTTGGCCTACCTACACAACCGCATACTTCTACTTCATTGACTTCCAATGATCCAGGTAATTGGGCGGACGCATCTTGGAGGAGCTCGAAGGAAGGGTTGCTGTTGATGAGGGCGGCGAGGCCAGGAGGCGGCGCGGAGAAAGGCAATCCCTCAGGAACGTCAGAAAGTTCGACAGAGTTGCATTCAATCGAGAGGCTTAGAAGCCGGATCCCAGCTGGAGAACCTTAATGAAACGGCTGATATGAATCGAGACAGGAATGGCCACGTACCAGACTGAGGTCAATCCGCCATCTAGTCATTGTCGATGGATCATAGTCATTGTCCAAGGATCAGTAAACGGCCGATGCGTGAGACTAGCACATCCTTCATTCCCAGGCGTCGTTGCCAAATTCCGTCGAGCATGAGTCTTATTTCTCATACAAACAACTCAGCGTCTTCAGAGCAAACCCAACGCGACGATGTCTTACCTCGAAGCACTTCAATCGAAGAAATAGTGCGTAAGATATGGCTCGCCACAATATTCAACGGATTGCAAATACTAAGAGGCACCCTTAACGTTGTCCTTCCCAAAGCATCAAATTCACCGATCTGCCGATCGATATTCAGATCGGGATACTCGAACTTCGTCTCGTAAGGAATGACGAAGTTTACCTTCATCTCCCAAAGAAACCCAACAACTAACCCACGCTCGACGACACATAAAACTTCAGCAGCGCTTTCGACTGCGAAGGCTCCATCCGGAATTGTGGCCTCAAAAGATCCCACCTTCTCAGAGTTGACTCTCTCCTACGAATCCAAACCTCCTATTAGTCTCTTCCAAGACGTATAAGGAAGCCGTGTCCGTACTATACACTTTCAAGGCTTCATTCTTCAGTCTCGAGAACGATGAACCTACTTCAATTCCTTTACCCAATGCTCAATGACTACCGGCTAACTCAGCATTCGCGAGCTTGAACTCGACTTCCCAGCAATTGACGTAGAGGAAAACCGCGTTGATGTGAAACAGGACTGCGAACACGGATAGTCGCCCAAAGTATGAGGCATTGTTTCGACGAAGACGAATGGATGGCGTTAAACATGTCTCAACTCTTTGAGACCTTCAGGTCTTGTCATTCCATGCCTAGGCGGATACCATTATGCAATCTTTGAAAACTTGAACCCATGTCCAAAGCCAGGCGATCAAGGAGTGTGAGATCATGTTGCGAACGCTATCTGTCGGTAATTCTTACGGTATGACTAGATTGAAGAGCGATTCAAGCTGAGTACGTCGTCCGCAGATAAAGAAACGAACCCAAAAGATCGCCTGGAACCAAGCCCCTATCTACCCGCGATTCTCTACCAACCACGGCTCTAACAAATAAGCTCCCGGCGGGACTTCCGGCGCGGTCCTTACCCACCAAACTCTCGCTGCTCACCCGTAGAAAACCGACCTTCTACTGTAACCCACGCCCACCGCTCCACGCCTCCGCCCCAACAAGCATGGCAATCAAACCCACCTCCCCCCAATCATCCACCTCACCACAGCCTTTAACCTTCCCTGCCCACACATTCGCCAAGCTCGCCCCAAAAACCTACCTGACCACCCACCTAACCTCCGCGCACGGCCCCGTCCGACCCTCAGGCCGCGGCCCCACTGAAACCCGAACACCAACATGCCACACCGGCTCCCTAACACACACGCACGGTAGCGCGGTAGTACGATGCGGCGATACGGCTGTCGTGTGTGGGGTGAGAGGGGAGATACTTAGGGCTGAGGACGTGCCAGATTATAAGGCTAAGACAGAGGAGGAGATAGAAGAATATGAGCACGAGATGAGATATGCGGATACTTGGGAACGAAAATTGAGGACGGAGAAAGAGAGCAGCGAGGAGATGGCACGTCTGGGATTACTTGTGCCGAATCTGGAATTGGCGACTGGTTGTTCGCCCGCACATCTGCCCGGCGGTCCACCCTCCACACTCGCTCAAACGCTGAGTCAACGGATACTCACACTGCTGCATACGAGTAATCTACTCAATATGGATGGTTTACGGATATGGTTCCGTTGGCCGCGTTCTAGGTCTTCCAGCCGCAGCGACGCAGAAGAGATCACACAGCAGGAAGAACTTGCGAAAGATTCAGTCAAAGCATTCTGGGTCCTCTACATCGACATCCTCTTCATATCCCTAGATGGCAACCCCTTCGACGCCGCCTGGCTAGCCGTCCTCGCCGCCCTCAAGAATACCCGTTTACCTAGCGCATGGTGGGATCGCGATCGAGAAATGGTGATCTGCTCCGACGTATCACGCGAAGCACAGCAACTGACAGTCCACGGCATGCCTGTTCCCTTGAGTTTTGGTGTTTTTGAGGGCGATGAGGAGGCGAGGGGGAAGAGGTGGGTGTTGGCTGATATGGATGGGTTTGAGGAGGGGTTGTGTAGAGAGACAGTTACGGTTGTGGTGGGGGAGGGAGAGAAGGTGGTGAGGATTGAGAAGGAGGGGGGTGTGGGCGTTGGTGGAAAGGATGTTAGGGGCTTGGTGGAGTTGGCGGGGATCAGGAGGACGGAGTGGCTTCAAGTGTTGGGTGAAGAACCTTCGTGATTGTTACGTGATTCGCATAGCGCTGGAGTTCAAAAAGCTGGTGGTGCGGTGTGCACGACACATCGTCGGAAAGGAATAGTATGTATTGCGCCAGATCTTCGACCTTATGGCGGCGAGCTAGATGGATCTTACGGCCGCTTTAAGATGCTTTCGGCAGCGAAAGATGAGACATGGGTTTTCCGTGTCTTGTGTGATGCTCCGCCGCTATGCAATGCAAAGATGCCGTGAGTCGTCCATCTCCCTCCTTACCTCCTTCTTAAAGCTCGATGCAACCAACACCAGGTCACCAAGTCTCCCCAAGATCGGTGCTAGACCGACTCTCCGCATTCTTCGTCCTCGCTCTGGTCCTCTTCGCTACATGTTCCTCTGGCGTATTATCACCTTCCGTCTCGGACTTTGCAGCCTTCGAACGCGTCCGATACGCAACCGCTTCGTCGCCTTCGTCCTCTTCAGACGCCTTCTTCATGATCCTCCGCGGCAGTTCGACGGAAAAGAAGATGAGCTCGCTCTTGCGTTCTCTAGCGAAGCTTCGGTTAGTCTTATGGGACTCTTCTTCTTTGGGCTTGACGTTGATCAAGTTTCGTTGCCTCTTTGGCTGGCCGTTACTTTTCTGGTCATCCGCCTTGGGCTGCGGGGACTTTGTAACAGACCCTCCCATAAACCACGACTTAGTCCATTCGAACCACTCGAAGGCTTTCTCTTCGTCCTTGCCGTCTGACTTCTCTTCTTCCTCTTCTTCGGCTTCTGTGTACTCCCACATCGCCTTGATATCACCCTTGAATAGGGCAGTACCCCACAGAGCGCCTAGTGTACCGGGCACGAGATACAGTAGTGCCGGTTGAGCATGGCCGTAAACCTGCATCACTCCTAATGTGAACAGCATCCCTATTATATATCCAGTGAGGCTTGCATGAAAATATGTCTTCGGAAAGATGCAGCCTTGAAGCGTATCTGGAGGACCATTGTATGTAATGGTGGTCCAGAACCGCTCACCCCAACCCCCTGCAGGTTTCGTGGTTAGTATTACAGAGTCATCCACAAAAGACAGGAATCACAAGGATCAAGGCACATATTGCGAGGCAGAGACTGCTTACAATGCACATACCTGTTGCTGGACGCCACTTTGCCTTCACAATGTCAGATGGAGTTTCGTTCCTCTTCGCTGACTCATCGGTATGGCCCTCGTCACTCATCGAAGGATCTTGTATAATCCGACGCTTTTGCTTGCGCAGATAGAACAGGTAGAGGTCAAACCGCAATGCAAAACCGATCATCATTCCGGGCAGAATCACATCGCCAAGCCCCAGCATCGACATGGCTTGCTTCGTAGGATCTTCACCCAGTCGTCTCGGCCGAGGGAATAGCAGCTTTGCAGGTATGTCGAGTTGTGTTGCGACAGTGACCATCAAAGGCGTAAAGAAGACAAAGTAGATGTCATAGACAAATAAAGCACCGAGAATGAGAGTACCAGTCCACCTGTAGAGATTAGAATCAGCGTTGGGGGGTTGTGTTGGAGGCAGAAAAGGGTCAGCAAGGAGCGCTGAAAAGACCAATAGACTTTGTCCCCGACCACGGCTCAGACCAAGCTCAAGGTGTGAACACAGGCATCTGGAACTAGAAGCTGTGCCGAAGGGCGTCTTTTGGAAGGGGTGAATGGCGGAGGTGAAGGGTGATGAGGCCGAAGAGTGAACTTACGAAGTAGTTGGTGACATGAATTGAAGGGCCGAGTAGGCGAAGCTGAACCCAAGTAGGTTGGTGAGCCACCATGGCTTGTCCACAAGGTTGAAGTACAGTTGGGCGAACATCGCAATCGCGAGGCCAGTAGCCCCCTGAGGACCTATTCTGAAATTTGCACTTACAACGTTATGGACGTAGAACCGGACATGGAGCTTTCGAGAGGGCAGTTTCCTTAGATATCTGAGCAGGGACTCTATCCTTGACGGTAATGCAATCATGGGCAAGTCTGGGAGTATGAACGACATTACCGTGCCCATAGAGTCCGTGAGTAGACGGGCCAGCGAGAGGGTGCCGAAGATGGAAAAGTACCAATTCAGCATCTTATTCAGCATTGCTGGATCTTCCAACCACTTAATGAGGAAGTAGAGTCCAGCTAGTGTCAGCCCACCTGTGAAGACTCCAAGTCAGAACCTTCATACTAGGTTCGACGTTGGGTCAAGCGCCAAGTATAGGTAGATGTTGGAAGGTAAGATCCCAGGAAAACGTGGTATATATCAAGTATTACGTACCGAGTACGGGTAGCACGACAGCGTCCATGGGTGAAAGCCCCTCCATCTTGTGCTCGTTTTCTTCCTCGTCATCTTGATCCTCCCCACGCCGCTTCTTCTTCTTGGAAGACTTAGCAGCTGACGAGGGGCATGTAAGAGATGCATGCCCCCCTGTATAGATGGGGAATATGGCAGACAAAATGAGATGTAAGTACATAGGTAACAAAGGTTGGAGTATGGCAGCATGGTACCCCACCGCCTGTAGTATCTCTGCGAAGTGGTCCATGTCCATTGTATTTTGAAGGGGCTCTGAGGGAACTGTTTCTGGTCAGGGAGAGGTAGAGTCCCGGATAGTCCTGAACTGCTTGTAAAGCTAAAGTTGATTGCGGAGTGGAATACGGGAATTGCCTCTCAGAGTAGCCATGAACGTATCGCTATTAGATGAAACCGGTGTCAAAGACGGGTGGGGACCTGTGTATATTGTGTCATGAAGACCAGACTCCGAGTCGCCTCGTACGTGATCGCTTACTCGCCGCCTCGACAGCACCGGATTCTAGCCGCTTGTACTTGAGCTCTGAAGTCGGACTACAAAAGCGAATCAACTTCGTTCAACGTCATTGAGTAGCGAGTGGAAATTTTCCCAGGTTGAGGGTCAAAGTTACTAAGCCTTTACAACTTGTGGTTAGGTATATTGAACATCAAAGGTGGAGCCCTGTTCCGATTATCTCGATACCAACTAGCGCGCTTTCTTAGCGCGGCCGCTCACAGCATAGGGCTGAGGCAAAGATCACAATATCAAAAGCCTTTGAGTGTTCGTCCTAATCCGGGTCCCAGCTCGGTGTGGGTAGAGAAAAGCTCCGTGTGGGTAGAACGACTAGCTTCGGTAAGACCTCGGTGTGGGTAGAGATTTCATATGTTGCGCATATGCTGAGTGTATACCTCAACCATAATACTGTCAGAAAGTCGAGTGGGTAAGCCAGCTCTTATATATGTTACGCATATGCTGAGCGTATGCCTTCACCATAATAAATTCAATAAGTAGTCTAATTACTGTACTCTATCTAAGCTTACCCACTCGACTTTCTAACAGTATTATAGTTGAGGTATATACTCAGTATATACGTAATATATGTAAGAGCTGACTCGCCTATTCGACTTTCTGATAGTATTATAGTTGGGGTATACTCAGCATATGCGTAATCATATGCTGAAATAAGTGATGCTCAGCATATGCACCCGGCTTATTGCGGGTAGAACTTTTTTTTTTCTACCTCGGTTGAACTTTCTACCCATACGGAGCTTTTCTCTACCCACACCGAGCTGTAAGCCCGTTCTAATCCCAGCTGCCAGCCCGGACATTGGGACATCAATCTTCTACATAGCCTCACTTTAGACTTCATTGGAATGTCGCCGGGGTGGAGGTTGGCTTGCGTTCCGATCACTACCTCACTTAGGACTGATCTCAGGCGAGGCTTTCAGGATCGTTAGAGAACGCGAGGACTACTGAGGCAGTCGATCTGCCATTAGCTCTTTTCCCAGAGAATGATCAATTCAAGTATCGAATGTTCTTTCGCTTTAGCCTCCCGTGATTAGTCAGTGTCATGTTCCAATAGACACGGACAACCGTCACAAGTCGAAATATGCTCTCGTTGCGGTCAAATGTCATGATGGGGGCTCAATAGCACCGGTGTATACCCATGTTATCGAGCTTGAGATTCGCAACGATATCTCTTAGGTCTTGCAACACGAAGGGCTCAAGCCGGACTGTTGTCACGGCCATCGATGACAGACCAACCCACTGCCGGTGAATAACAAATGTCTCGCCAACCCGTAGCTTACAAGGCAGAAATCTCTCGGACCTTACGGCTTGAAGGTGTAAAAGGCAAACGGTCTGACAATCGACTCACCAGTGAAGCCCTCTTGGTTCCTTGGCGTCGCTTGCTCATGCCCCTTCTAGGACCTTGGCCCACTTCGGTTGCTTCGGCTTCCTTATGAAAAGATGGTACCGGCTCTTAGGCGGTTCACCTCCATTCTGAGATGAACTAGCTGTGGAGTGGACGTGCAGCTTACAGCCTTATTTTCCGAATTGGGTAATGCTCGCGAACCGATCGTTTGACAGATCGCGCACACGGACGTCAGGGTTCAGGATAGCCGTTGTTCCCCCCGGAGTCTTACCAGCCCTACCTTTGTCTCTCTCTCCAATCACATAGTCTCACCGAGTGGGATGTCGTGGGGTTTCTTCAAGGAAAGGCATTCTATAGGTTCCATGCCACGCGTCTGCATAGCGCTAATGCACGCTTGGCGCCCCAATTCTGTGGGAAAAGGTACCATCTGATATCAGTAACATTCCAGGGGATTTTGACACGTATCTTGAGTCCGCTTTTTGCTTCAAGCAACAGCGGTGTGAACTTGACTGAACGTTGCGTACATATGTCATAAAAGCTGAGAGTGCGGCTCAGCCACACATGAGTCATCGATATGCAGTATTGGTAAGGTGGAGCGCCCTGACCGCTTTCGAAGTAAGGCTTTATACGCGCACACGAGCACGGATATAAAATAAACAAAGCGCGCTTGTTGTGATTTCGGTAGATTTTGAGGAATCCAGTGGAATCAAGCACCTCGAAGGACTTCATGATGGCGATCTTAGACATGACAAACAAGCGGAAAGTTCATACACTCCGAACCGAGCGTCTCTTGCTGCGCGCAGCTCAACCAAGTGACCTTGACGACTTGTTCGAAATCTTCAGCGATGAGGATGTAATGAGATACTGGTACTGGTGCCATTCTTACTATCACCTCCTTACTCTTTCACTCTTCCAGACCGCTCTTTACTGACCAATCATTTCCTAGGTCATGCCCTCCACACACAAACAAAGAACAAACCAATTCATACCTCTCCGGCATGATAGCCTCGTCAACGAACGGCACACTCGACTTTTCCATCATCCTGTATTCTCCTCGCTCTTCTGCTAATGGGAAGGTCATTGGCAAGGCAGGCATCTGGAACGCCGATGATCAAGAAATAGGCTTTTTGCTCAACCGTTCTTACTGGGGCAAAGGCTACATGTCCGAAGCCTTAGCCACGATCCTACCGCACATTTGGAAGCAGGGTGTCCGAGAAATTGTGGCGGATGTCGATCCTAGGAATGATGCTAGTCTGCGTTCGCTGAAGAGATTTGGATTTCAAGAGACCGGAAAGGCAGAGAGGACGTTTGAAACGCATCTTGGATGGTGTGATAGTATATATCTTGCTTTAAGAAATCCAAAATCGATACTATGACTGTGTCGAGGCAATAGCTTTTGACAAAATTCATAGAATCAGGTATTGGAGAGCGAGGAATCAAACTCATAAACCAACGGGAATGCCGGATTGACGGCCTAAAAGGCAACAACATATGAAAACCAATGGCTTTAAGTTTGCTGAGACGAGAGAGCCGAGATGAATGCATCCCAACAAGAAGGGCAGTATCAGAAGACCACAACGAAGGAAATTGTTTCCATACCAAAGCCGTTCCTATCCGTCGTATGGCGCCATCAGCCTATTCCCCTCCACCCCTTCCGGAAACTCCTTCTCTCCCAATGCGGTTGTATGCGCCCAAGGCTTCAAACCATTCTCCTTTCTGATTGTAGCAGCAAAGCAGCTCGACCACTTCTTCCTCGGGAAGTGCTCCACCACGTTCTCAATGGTCCCCTTATGCACCAGGTCGGCGTGGCCACCCATATTATCGAAGATCGTAGCCAATTGTATCAATTGGCCCAATTCTGTAATCTTCCCACTTTCTCCAATGTCTTGATGCCTAATCACCGCCTCCGTGACGGCTTCCGCCTGCTCGATTGGCGCATGGTGTTGTTTGTGTAGAAGGTCGAGAGCGATGAGACCGCCATAGAATTCGAAGGACATGAGCGTGGCGGATATGTTTTTGTCTGTAGTGCCGATGTCGTGGAGGAGGCAGGTTAGGAGGTAGGTTTCGGGGGAAAGGCGCCACGAGGGGAATTGTTGGCTTTTGATTGCCATACCTGTAATGTGGAAGTGTTAGCGCATTTCGCGAGTCGCTTGGTGGCTTGCAGCTCTGGCTAGCTCTCTACAAGTAGGGTCCTACACCTAGCGCCCATACCAGGTGTGTAGCCCCAGAATGTACCTACCGTAGTGAAAGACCCTCATACTATGATTGAACGTCTCCTCTCTCAATTCCTGCTTCGCATATTCCATGACCGCTTTCACGAGCTGGGTATCCGGAAGTGATATGTTTTCCACCTTCACAGGCTCTGGCGACTTGATGTTCTTCTTGCCTGTAAGCAGAATGGAAACATCACGAGGGCGGGCTGTCCAGCCGTGGGTTGTGATTGGGTCATTCATCGTAGTTATGGTGGGTTGCGGTAAGGAAAGGATGTGGGTTCTATGGCGGATCGTAGTTGTTGAGGACGCAAATAGGGACGTAGGAAGGCGGCGGGCTCTCGGAGGTTGATAAGACGAGACACTTGGGCTCGGTTGGGATGTTGGTCATCATGATGCAGTTGAGGAGAGCCGGAGGGATCGGATAGAGACTACCTGTTTGGTTTGGCAGGGCGAATCGGGACGATGTCACTGCGCTGTTGGCGGACTCTAGGCACGTTACATAAGCTGACCGCTCGCACGCTACGGGCATGTTCTTCACGCATGTGTCGCAGGTGTCAATCATTGCTCAAACGTTGAGATTTTCCAAGCTATGATCAGTGGTCCGAGACACAATCTATCCTACGCGGATGATCCATCCAGGTGCTTCAACTTGTGATCAAAAACCACATCGTGATGTATGTGAAGCATTAATATCATTGCGCCATGCTATATGTCATCCATTCCTCCGTCCAACCACCATTGTTAAGCTATTATGCAAGTAAGCTGTAGTATCCCTCTATTCCCCAGTCGTTAAGCCTTTCCGCGATATATTCCTTCATTCGTCCGTACGTTCATTCCATCATCCAGTTGCATTGCCCCCATACACGAACGGGAAGTTCGTAAAGTATTTCTGCGTGACCGTTCCCACGTATGTTGTATCATCATCGCAATATCCACCTCCTGAGGGGCCGATGTGCGGGCAATGTACGTTAGGTCGGATGGGTACCATATTCTGGTGTACCATTCTGCAGAGGAGTGTGTTCCGTCCTATAAACCTCGCTGTTAGTACTTTTTCCAATTGTCATACCCACAGACTCCATAACACATACCCAGCTCATAAGCCTCCCCAAACCGTATCTGCGTCGTGAGGTAATTGTGGCATGAAGTGGTGGAATTGTATTGGGCATTGGTCCCATTGCAGTACGTCTGGGCCGTAGAACATATGCTGGTAGCTAATCTATCCGTCGCATAGGCTTCTATCTGCGTCAAATTCATTTTGTTGGCCGCTGCAGCTGTTTGTATAAGATAGTCGAAGGTCCATTGCCACCATTTGAATGTAGCATCATACTGCGAGATCTTGCCATTCTTGTCGAAGACGTTCCAGGTCTCGATTTCGACAGGGACGACGAGGTTGCCGAGGAGGGGAAAGGAGAAGTTGAATCTGTGCAACGTCCACTATCAGCAGTGTTGCTATTGCTAGTTCGGAGTTCAAGTCGTACCTGGTAGAAGCGGAAGCGATGTTCTGACTTGCAGCGAAATGCGTAATCTCGTACGCAAGGGGGACTCCCAGCAAAGTGAATTCATCTGGCGAAGCGGCAATGTTCGCAAATAGCCCAAAGAGGTACTCTGTATTTAGTTCTTGTCCAGTAAACGTGCGCGTAATATCGACCCGGCCTTGAACATCAGGAGCGAGGAGGGAGGAGTTCACAGATTTGGCCTGGGCAAGGATGTCAGCGCTGAATCTGTGCAGGCTTTGCACGGTCCGATGTGGTAGCAGGGGCATGCCGATTTACCTGTACTTGATTTGCCGGATAAATGAAGTTATCCAAGAATTTCTTCTGTAGTTGAAAGAGCTCGTCGAAGCTGAAATGGGGTGCGCTGTTGTAGTTAGAACCATACGAAGTTGGAGGTGGTGTTTGCTGGCGACGGTTGTTGGCTGCCGAGGGAGCGTTTCGGGGCGCTGGCGGGTTGGATGCCGCTGCAAGGGCTCCCGTCGTGATCGACGCTGCTGGCAGGAGGAGCGCTGTGAACAACTTCATTATTGTTTTAGTGTACATGCTCATTGTATGATGTAGGCATCAATACTATACAAGGACCCTGGATTCAGGAGGACAGGGAGCTTCTATGACGGAGGTGTCACAAGAGCGTGATCATCCCCTCTTAATAAACATTACGGATTGGTTACTGCAATGGTGGCCATGTTGGAACATAATGACTCGCGTACGCCGTGGCCCCCCTTCTGCGGGGGCCGTTTTGCAGGCTCTTCTACGGGATCTTGCGCATCCAACTGATGATGTACGTCTCTAAGGACACGGTGCCCCCAATGATGATCTCCTATTGGAACGTTGGATTCGGCCACATCCGCCAGTCAAGAGGGTCGGTCATGTTTCCCCTTTCAATGATGTTCCTGATCTGCTGCTTGTGCCTGAATAGCTGATTAGTCGAGTCACCAGGGATCAGGAATGCGGTACAACACTCTTTGTTGTCTACGCGATCCGCGTCTCTATGGGGGCTACAACGTGCTGGTGCGGCGGTTCTCGGCAGAGCATATCCGCTCCACCAGGACTTTTTGCGTGAGTCCCAACGTAAGCAAGATGCGGTCTTATCCCTTCCCGTGACAAATAGCTGCTGTGTCATTCGGACGACTTCGTTGTTTATGATCATGTGGGTAGGTGTTTTAATTGACGAGTCGGTTAAAATGTTTGCGTTGTTCACTTGCAATCCGTTTCTCACGGACGATGTCTACGGCTAGTGTTTCTGAATGAGACAGATACCTTGTGCTACCAGGGCCAGTAAATATTCCCAGCTATTTTCCTAAATCTAGACGGCTGGTGAGAGGTATCGGTTGCCGCGATTGTAGCAAATCCTATGTCCCAAGAGACTTTTGAGAAAGGGCGGAGTTTTCACTCAATTTATAGCCTTGCGCACTTCAATGCTCGTGCACACTGAACCCAGAATGAAGGACGCTGAACCCTCTCGCTACTGCTGAGCTCATAGGCCTAGAAGCGAGTGTCATGCGCAAGGCAATATGCGTTGCCGACTGACCAGCGTTGCGCCCAAGGATCGTGCATGTAATCCATCGTTAACTAGCACTTGTTGGGGTGGGAAAGATATCTCAAAAGCTCTCAGATACTGCGGTGCTGCCTACCTTGTCATTCTAGCTTGTCAGCGTCTGGGCGTCCTTGCAGATCTTTCCGTAAAACGTTGCTTCGTGTCCCGTTGAAGGCTGTATGATCGCACAAAGCTCGAAGTCCTTACAGGATCCGTCCCCAGCCAACTACTGTTTAGTAGACGTGGAATGTCACAGACGCCCTTTGGAGGTTCACTGGCTCGAGCGTGGAGGCAAGGCGGAAAGAGAAGACTGGATTGGAATAAAGGAAAGGTTTCTTTCTTGTTGCGTCTCAACCGTTTCGATCCAGGAAAGTGTTTCCATATCTTCATATCATATTATCTGTGACAAAATGATGCTAACCTTCTGTAGGAAGATGTATCTCTTATACTGCTGACCCGCCACCTCAATAACTGGCAGAACTGTTCAATCTCGGAATCACAACTTCTCAACATAACGGAAGAAGGCCAGATGGTCTGATTCCCCATTACTTACCAATAACAAAAAGCCAATAGATTTGAGTTTGGGAATTTTTGACCAATCACGCCTTAGGCATACAATTACAGAGATTGAGCCATAACCTCAAGAAGCAAAGGCTCAACTCTTAAATGAGGTATGCAGCAGTGCAGGGAATAGCAGTCTCGACGGTAATCCATGATTGGAAAATAGAAATATTGTTCGGCTCACAGAACCCTTCCTCAGGAGTGGGGAAATAGCACGGATAGGATGGCAACCTACCCGTCTGGAACTTACTATGATTGCTGTCCTACCAGTCAACCCACAGACCGTATTGAATGCGATTGGAGCTGGAAATCCAGAGGGAATTGTCAATACACTTGTCAAATGTTAATGATGGTCCTAATTGTTATACAAACTCAAACACCGAGAACCCACTCTAACACGCCATCTATCTGGAAATGCTCCTTGAGCTCGAAATCAGTCAACGGACACTGTCCAATATGAAGAGCGACCTGAGCAGCCTCCTGTCGCTCCATGCACCACACCACATTCTACGTACTTTAGTCAATCCTGCCATACGCCTTTGAACTTTGATGCTGTAAGAGAATACGTACTACACATATGATTGATTACCTTTGGTTTTTTGCCTAGGCTTCGCGTCAACGAATGCTCCGTCTACTTGACTAATATTGCTTGGTACATCATATATAATATATTGCCTGATTCGGACGACGCGTGGACCATCCAATCTCGCCTTTCAGTTTTGAGCATAGCAGCGCTTTGACGCCGGAAGTTTAGCTAAGAGCCACAGACCGTTTGATCTTCGAAAGTCCGTTGACGCCGTGAAAGTTTACACGCCATTCGTCCCCGAATTAGGTAGCTGGTAGCTGTGGAATCGGTACAGTTGCCCTCTTACGTACCGACTACTCATGATGCTCGTGAGGGTGGACAACATGCCATTGACTCGTACTTGCATATATACACGAATTATTATTAAGTCCATGAAGCACGCACACCGCTTCCCCTTCCGATACAAACACTAAGGATATCATCACGGAAACCGCCCAGCTATGCATGCTTCACCAACCCAGCCCCATCATGTTTGGTACCTGGCCTCCATTTGCGTGCACGCCTAAACATCGTGTTCCTTGTTAACCCGCTTCTCACTCGCACCCTTGATGATGTGCGAAAGGTCACCGACAGGGATGTTGAAGGGGAAGTCGAGAGATGCGAGCATGATAGCGAAGAAGATCCACCAACCGGCCATTGAGGTGATGAATGAGAAGGCTCCACCAGCCTTGAGAGAAATGAATCAGTACTTTCCTGTTCAAAAGACGATGAGTAGGAGAGCTTACCACTACGAACTTAGTAGCTTTTTGTGCGGCTTTTAGGTTGGTTTCATTCTCGTAGAAGAGAGCCAAGTGCCAGTAGGCGGCTGCGAGGCAGGAGAATGCACCAATAAGAGAGAGGAAGATGATGAAGAAAACAACATTCGTGCGGAGCGAGCAGATGAGGAAGATGAGGCAGATCAGTCCTGAGATTCTGGTGAGCTACTTCCAACATTATCTTGCCACGTTCAACGTACCCATGAATACCAAGAAGAAACCAAAGCTAGCGTTGAACCCTGGTGTTTTGAGACCAGCGGGATTGCCAGGCTGACCCATCGAGGCGGCCGCTGTCGTGGGATCTGTCACGTAGGCACCGTATGCGTTGTAGAAGGGTTGCAGGGTGGCAGCAAAGGCAAGCCAGAAGGCGCCAAAAGTGCCGAAGACGACGAAGGGGAACGTGTTACCGATAATCCATTCACCGATTGAGCCAAGAATCATGAGAAGACCACCGAAGAAGAAGTAGACGCCTACATTCATGATCAGTATTTCTGACATCGCTTCTCGAACTCTGGGAGAGGACATACCAATGTCAGAAGCTCCATTGCCGCCAGCACCTCTCCAGCCCATAAGATCGCAAGAGAGAGGCGTCAGACTCAGGAGGAAGCCAACAAGGGCGCTGTTCGATGCGTCAACCAGTCTACACATATCGACATTCTGCATATATGCAATCTACACTTACATTGGCGTTGGGTTACCAAACGTCTTTCGCAATTCACCAGCGACCTTGTTCTCAGGAGAGAGGTAGAGCTTCTCGAAGAGCTCAGGGGAGATGGAGATGCTTCCGGCTGTCCGGATACGTTCCAGAGCTACACCACCCTCCATATTGCCATCCAAATGCTGGTGGTTTCCGTTACGATAATTGCCATTGGAGAAGTCCTTCTCCATGGGCCCGTCCATACGGTTGTTTGCGGTCGGCTGAAGTGGTCGGTCATCGTTCATCGTTGTCATTTTGGCTGATGGGGAGCCTTGCGGCAGCAACAACTACTACTTGAGGTATTGACAAGAGAAGTAATGCAAAGCTCAATAAAGTTTTTGTATTGAACAACGATAAAGGGAAGCTGTAAACAGGGCAACGACAACAGTCAAGAAAAGACCTGCGCACGCAGGGGCTCTCCTCAATTAAGTACGAAATGAATGTAGCTTCGATCTTCGTCGGCATTTATGTTTAGACTTTGCCCAAGAAAGTAAGAGGGGCAAGCTCTCAACGATAAGGTTGCTTGGTGTAGCGTGTAGTCTGGGGAAGGCCAGAACATGGATCTGCCAAATTCACAATTCATTAGCATGCTGTTGCAAACGTCCCCACATGTTGGTGCATTCCCGCGACCAATAGCCGGCTTTCCATTGACACGAACCGAGGAAAGCAGGTGCTTCTGCATGACCCATCATAGCGAATGATAGCGACCTGTTTGCAGTTGGCGTTTGTGTTAAGATGTATGGTAATTGGGGTGAAGTTTCGGGGCAATGGAGATTCGCCTGCGGGTCATGCTCCAATAAGGTTACCCCCAGAATCTCCCCACAGCCCACATCTCACTAGCATACACGCTTGCTCCGGGGTTCCGCACGCCATCGGTTTTCAAGAGGTGCGCAAATGATCGACGACCGGGGATTTAATTCGCCATTCCTCCAAAAGCAGACATGTGTGCCTGACATTTCATCTCCATACGGTAGGATTGTTGGGAAGGAGTCTGGATTTCCCCAGCCACTCCTGCAAGCCTTTGAAGCCTCCTGCTGCGAGAAACCGCCGTCTCACTAAACACCGTGACATCGATTACGTAATCAATCAGCGGCAATCTTCATGAATATGCTGCGATCTGATGCAACAGCCAGCATGCGAGCCATGGTTTGTTATTGGGGCGTCTTCAACGAGATGCACTGATATTAGGTCCGCCCAATCACAGATCACCTGACCATAAACTTGGCAAGCGCCCGAATGGAGCCACGGCCCCTAAAGCTCTAGGGTACCGGACAGCCAAAGCTCCGCTCCACCTTGGACCGAAATGCGGGGAAAGCTAGGAAGCCAGCTTGGGCCTCACCCGTACGAGCTTCTCTGTGTCCATCACGATCTGTCAGATCTTGGCTGTCTGGCCTTTCAGGCTACTCCAGATGCGGGCGTCAAGAGGTCGGACGAAGCTGTACATATCGATCCGTCTCCGCCTGGCCGTCAAGCCGCCTTTGTATCATCAGCGGGATCATTTGTGCGTCTGAGACCCTGAAAGAGGTATTGCGTGCTTGACTTCTTGCATGTTGCAGATCGTTCGTTAAGTGGTGCGAGTGCGTAATCGCGGTTACATCCACTCGTCGAGAGCCTATGAAGGAACGCAACAATAATCCGGTTGTCTCATGATTCTTTGAAGGGCAAGCTCTTCGCTTTATGTCAAGTCAAGCAACTGTCAACTGAGGTTGATGAGTGATACGACTCGTGAGCCCAACAGGGGGTGACATAAGTCAATAAAGTTCCGAGGTTTACCCGGGGCTGCCCCTAAGGGGCCCCTATAATCGGGTAAATAGGGTAGGTAGGGTAGATATTCGAATTTCTAGGGGGGCTCCCCGGGGCTCACTCCGAGGCCCCCGGGTAAACCTCGGAAATTGATTGACTTATGTCACCCCCTGTTGGCCGGTCATACCAAGCCTGACTATGCCGAGCACTATCATTGCATCTCTTATCTTCGTCACTTACTGTGGTCAATGATATGAAGAAACACTCGCACATCCTTAAAGATGTGCTGATTTTCCTCTCACAATCAAATCTCATTTCTTATGAGAGATAGAGCCAAGACCAGAATGATGATCTGATTACTTGCAAGTCACGTGATGCTGCCTGGAATCCAATTTAGTATGACACAGGTTGTTATTCCTTAGATCATTGTGCAATGTGTTGTAGATGCCTTCAAGTATATCAGGGATATGAGTCACAGGTTTAGCACGGTCAAGTATTAGGGTGTTACCGCCTAAATTTGCCAATGTATCTGGCCCTGATATCCATCACTCGCACATAATTTACCTTCTATCAGCTCTCTACATATGCGACAATGAACTTACGCAGCTCAAAACGTCTTACCAGGTCTTCAGCTCCGAGTGCTAAGCAGTCTGAGTCTGGCGGCATTGACCAGTCCCAGGATGTCGACAATTTGCGACCCTGGAAACCGTCTTCTGTTGTAGCTCTTAGACGGATCGTCCGAAACAAGCGTGAAGCGGAGCAAACTCGGGGAGAGAGATTGTTGACACCACGAATCTCCAATGGTACCAAAAAAGTCGGGCCGCGGGTCAAACCTAAGCATGCGGCTGATAAATCTATCCGGGCGCTCAAGAGATTACCGAACTTGTATGAGCGGTGGCACGAGTGCAAGATATGTGGAGAGAGCAAAGGACGGTAGTTTACCTGAATGACTACTGAAAACTTGCCACTAAATCGCAGAACAGGCGGCAATTCCCGGACCCTGTAACGGCAATACTTGCCTGCGGTCACGGCGATGGTATTTGCAAAGTGTGCATCCTGCGCTTTATCACCAGCTCGCTCAAAGTTCACGGCGACTGGTCCCGACTCACTTGCATGGAGTGCGAAGGATCTCTGAGCAAAGATCAGCTACGTGGGCTTTTGTGTCGAGGTGATGTTAAAAGGTGTTGTCCGCCAGAGTCACAATCCCACACTCTCAACTTTGCTGACCAAGGAAGTCTCGAAGCAATCGCGTTACGAAATATGGAAGAAGCTGACCCTCGCTTCCGATCCTGTCCTGCCACCCACTGTAATGCTGGACAGATACATCAGGACACCAAATCCTCACTAATGGTCTGCAACGCTTGTGGACTGAAGTCATGTGTCAAGCACGGCATAGCATGGCATGAGGACATGACATGCGAGGCTTATGATGACAGTCATCCTAACGATTTAGAATCAAAGAGGTCGATGAGAAAGATTAGAACCATGGCAAAGAAGTGTCCAGGTGCTGGATGTGGGTTCTATATTGAAAAGGACGGGGGCTGTGATCATATGTTTTGTAGCCATTGCAAGACATCGTGGACGTGGTGTGACGTGAAATTTGAGAGCAGCAAGCGCTAGCTAAACCATAGCACGACTGATCCATTGTTCGTCCATGCAGTCTTCTACTTTTTATATTCTATAGTCCCATGGAGGCGGACTATGATATCAAACTAGGCCGGTCTTGATGACAGACTACAATCACCAAGAACACTTCAATCTTTTCGGGGGAGCAGGGGGTAAAGTTCCAGATACTTGAGATACTTAGGTCAGACGCTGAGTCGTGGCTCTTTTCCCCACACATAGATTATAACATACCTGGTATCCCATCGACGGCCACCCCAACACCTCGACAACGCCAGCCTTGACCTCAAAGGAGGTGTCGGGTCACTGATGGAATAACACTACTAGAGGGATACTTTGTTTGATTCCAGTTCTCTTCAATTTCCTGCTTCTGAGTCAATTCGACACTGGTCATCGGCTCGATACCCTCATTTTCTGCCTACTATCGCTCCTTTTATGTTTGCATTACACCATTCGCAGCTCGCTCATACTATACTCGAACGCTTTCTCCCGCTCGAGATACAATTTATATACACCTACCATTTCCAGCTTTCTGAAAGGCTATTTCGATATGTTCCCAGCTCTTATTTCCCCTAGTACTTGCTATTGTCACTTGGTCTAATCTCAGAATGTGGTGATCGCAACACTAACACGCCGTCGTATTGGCAGGCTCAACGCTGAGCAACTTTCGAAATCAGCACAATGCAGGTCTCTCGAAGTTCCAGCTCAACTCTACCGAGGAGCATCGTTGGAAGTTGATCAACGCAAGTCCTGAAGCCAGCCAGGAATTCGGTATCGATGGTCATAACACGCCTATAGTAGCTAACGACTTCGTTTCCATACAAAATTGTCATACTGAAAGTATAACTTTCGGGATTGGCCAGCGCACTACCACTGTTGTAGGAGCCCACGGGCAGGTCAATGAGAACTTCCAAATACGATCAACGATAACTACCCACTCCTTCACTGAGCAACCAGATGCTTTTGGCTATCACTGATTATCCGCGAGCTTCGAAGACCGCGAAGCCTACATCTACCGCTCGCAATGACAATACGACACAGAGTGCCAATTTATGCTCCCTGCTTAGACCTTGCTCCTTTGATTAGGTGCACTTGCTGACGCGTATTTATTACCCTTGGGTCCCCAGACTCCCCCTCACAACAACCGCCCCTTTCTTCCCAGTTCACTACCACCTCTGATGCCGCAACGACAGCCATAGTCGATATCAGCATCACTGTAAATCTAAGTCACGACCTCTGGACTGCGAAGGACTCCTCCTCCTGCGCACATCATAAGCCCCTATCACCTGCTAGTCGAAGTAGCGGAGAATGGTTGTGCAGATATATGTGTATATTGCTGGGGTGTGGCCCTTTCATTGCCATTACACTTCGGTACGTTTTTGAAAGGCTTGATGCTAGTATCTTAGTGAGCAGATTTGAAGTGTAAGATTGCAAAGAAGTAAGACTCATTGACGGGCAATCCGTGGACGGGAGTGGCCGATTGATATCAAGGCAGGCGTTACCATGTTCCGCGGACGTGGGTGTAGAAATGTAGAAAATTGGCTGCTTTCACTCACCCTGCTGTTATCGATGAGATTGACTCGGCTATTTAGGGATGTTGCTTCGGTAACATATATCCGTAGGAAGGTGTTCTACCTTTATATACGAGCACGCATGGAATTGTCGAAGCTCAAAAGGCCGATAGGTACCGTAATGTCTGTACGTAATTATGTTGCAGTCATTTGATAGTACCTATCATGATCTCGTTAAGGCACACTTGTTGTGCGTCCGGTTGAGCTTGCCATAGAGTTATTCGTTTCTCACAGCCTCGTCAAGGAAAAGCAAGAAGTCTCATCAACGCTGCGCATGCACACGCGAATCTCTAATCTTGACCAGGAATCTTTCGATCCCCACGGCGATATAGGAAGCAAGTAAAACAAATCCGATAATACCACCTACACCGCCTCCAACACCAGCAAGGATTATTGCAAACGCAACGTTTAAGGCAGCTGTGCCTGACAACAGGAGGAAGAAATGCCCCCAAATTTCGGACCCTTTCGCTTGCGCTTGGTTCCCGGAGAGGGGAACTGTTATCTCGTCATGCTCAGATACTCGAAACATTGCTGCATTGTCCGCTGTGACTGTGGTACTGTCCGCACGGGTAAGACCAGAACCACTCTCTATGTCGACTTCTTCAACTCTCATGCTGGCGCTGCGGGCCATCCTGCGGCTTGGGCGGGAGTGCATTTGCGTCATTGGGATATTCGAGCCAGATTGCCCTGCCTTAAAAGAACTCGAAAGCAATTCAGAATTAGTGCGGCGAAGTATCTCTCGCTGCAACACTCTGCTAGTCACTGAAGCGTCTAGCTGTCCATGGACTAGCTCGGTTACATCAAACAATATTGTGTAATCGCCTTCCTTTGCGTGAAACATATCATCGACCTCCTTGTGCTGCTCTGTTCAAGAATTAGTCGCCGCAATCCGCCTGCGGTTCGAGACTCACCAAAGTATACTTCTCCAGCGGTAAGTATTGGCAATGCAATCAGGAAAAGAGGTACTAGTTGGCCAAAGTTTACAGTGTCCTGGCCAGCTGACACACCGGAGTCAGGGGTGTTGATACGGCTCAGAATAACGCTAGTGACGCCATAGGTGAAACTGAATAGCAAGGATAGCAGTTCACTCAGAAAGGACTCCTGCACTTCCAATTGCAAAACGGCAATCCTGCGTAGTGTAAGAAGCCGGGAAGCACCCCTTAGCCTTAGACGCCTGGTAAGCCTATCATAGCGTCGTCTCTCTTGTAGATTCCGGTGTACCGCGCCCTGCTCCGCCTTAGACTTCCTTGAACTCGCGACCATTATCCATTCCAGGTTACTCAAAAGCTTCTCGCCCTCTAATTTTCGTTTTACCGCATCGGCGAACGAATTTCCCAACCAAGACTCTACAGACCAATCGGGGTCCAGCGAATAGAGTCTGATGATCTTATTGGTGTAGGCAGTTCCTAAGAAGAAGACAACGGCGACAAGTGACGGAATTTCAAACGCATCATAACCACCCGGTAGCAGAGAGCCAAACGCGCAATGGAAAGGTACCGAGTTATCTTGGGTAGAGTAAGAAAGGACCTGGGCGAGTGCAAGCAAAGCAAAAATCCCAAGCATGGCAGCCACTCGCCAGTCTCGAACTCGAGGATGGTTGATTAGATACGTACGAAGCAAGGTCAGCGTTGCTAAGTGCGTAGTGGAAGAAAACCAGGCCAGTGCAGCCACAATTTTGAAGTGATAGAAGGACATCGAACATCGGTTGATGTAGCCTGCAATCAAGATGGCCAGCCCTGTGACAAGTTGTTGGTCGCTTAAAGATAAGATGAATCTCTCTAATCCTTTGCGACGGCGCTCCCGTGCCGAATCCATATGGTCATTAGCATCGGAAGTCTGGTAGTCGTCGACAAAAGCGCCGAGGCCGGCTACGATCACAATAGACTTTATCGATCGACCTAACATGGCGCTTATCGGACCTTCCTTGGCCCATGGTCGCCATTTGATGCTCGAAAGCTTTGCGAGGCAAGCACGATCAAGCTGATTTAGGTTTTCCTCGGGCAAAGAATCAGACAGATAGCCAACTACTATGGCAGTGAAGGTAATGGTCGCAGTTGCCAAGAAGGATATCAAAACCTGTGGCTAAAGTTCAATGCATTCTTTTCCACTCTGATACTCGGATTACGCACACCTATACCCGCAACATCTGGGTTACTCTCAACAGGGTCCCCCGTCACCGTACAGTTGGATGTAGACCCACAATTGCCCATTGTTTGCACAAGGCTGAAGCGGCGGCTTACCTCTCAGAGACCATGACTCACGCCGAAGTGCTAATCCTAGGATTTCTGTCAATCTGTCGTGATATGTATCTCGATCGAATACTATAATGACTTTGAGATATGATGATCAATGTACAAGAGAGCTTGCTACGTTATACCAAGGTGTGACTGACCCCACTTGCGAGATCTTATCAATATTTCGCTTATGATGGATGATCCTAGCCCTAAGTAGAGGTGTAATCAGAGCCAAGAAGCGCCATTCTTGCAAAGCCTCAATAGGCCTAGCAGCTAATATCAGACATGGCCGATTCTGCACTTTGACCGCCCATACGTTCTGATGGGCCATGTTGCTGCTCCTCCATGGGCTTGGCTATTGTGAATGGTACTCAGCTCGCCATCGAAGGTGTATGCAGTTTGCAGGTCTGTAACAGCAGGATGTAGAGTCCAGGCTTTTGGATCGAAAGCGGCTTTCAGGGGCTCATGCCATTGATTCGGAGTCTGGGATTGCTCTCTTAACAAAGCAACCATTAAGCAGCTGCCCGAGGTCGTTGTTTCGTAACTCATGTGTACTACGAAGCTCTGAAGAATGACCATTTGTTTAGACCAGCCTCGGAATCCAACCTCTGCGGGTTCCCGCTTCTGCATCCATTGGGCGGCCGAATCCATCCGAGCATTCTTAGCGGCATCTCGATCAGCGGCATAAGTCGGCTTCGGGCCCAAAGAGGTAGGTGGCAGGGGTCACAGAGAACACACGGTAGTCAGCAATTAGTGTGGGCTGAAAGTTGACCAACCATGATCTGCCCGAAGTCAGCATAGCCGACAGCAAAAGAGATTACAGGAAGCAATTTCATGTCAATTGGATTCCAAGAACAGTGCTTACCGGAGTGTGAAGATTGTAATCATGGGGCCAAGGTAAGCCTGCAGCAACACTAGGGTACGGCTGGCTAAGTGGAGGCGCTGAGGGGGGCCTGACGTCCCCTCTTTCCGAAGAAAAATTGCGCTCGTCACCTCTTCTTCGAGATTTTCGTCTACTTTGTACATGTTCAGCATGCGCTATACTGCTTGTTATCCACACTTTTCTCGTGGAGTTTAGTATAATCAAACATAGATGAACATGGCGGAGCCACACTCGGAGCTTGAGGTCGCTCCTGCTGAGCACACCCAGCAATCACCAGAACTTGTCGACGATTCGGTCAATGCGCTAGAAAGAACATCCAGTGGCTCTCCGGGATTGGATAAGAGGTGGCCACTACCGGTGAGCAATAGGAATACTCAATGAGAACTCTAACGAACGATATGACTGACCGATTTCCTGGACCTCACCCGACCCAGAGCATTCCGCTAGGTTCTCTGGGCGAGCAGACCTGAGGTCCAGAAGCAGCCTCGAAGCACCCGAGTCGAGTCTTCTATGGTCCCCACCGCCAGTGACATATTGGTCATCCGATAATGAGACATTGAAGGAGCAATACACCCCAAGGCTGAGTTTAGGGAATCCGCCCTCGGGAGGCGAGAGGGGTCGTCCTCGTCGGCGGCATCGAAGGCTCTGGATTATAACTGGAGTCTTCGCGCTCACTCTCATAGCCATCGCTGTGGGTGTTGGTGTCGGCGTTGGGGTTACAAAGCATAGGTCTCCAAGGTAGGTCTGGCAAATTTTGGGTGTGAAGGGGGGTAAACTCAAGCTGACTGTTTTCAAAAGCTCCTCGGCCGTGTCTCCGGCTTCAATTCTACCTCATGGGGTATTTAATGACAGCTCCTTAGCGATTGTGTCATTAGGCAATGGCGACAAGCGCTTGATGTATCAAGAGAACACAGGAAATATTCGAGAAGCACTCTACGCTGCGTCAACGAGAAAGTGGACAAGCGATATCAACAACATCGTGGCAACCAACGCAAGGGAAAATACACCGCTAGCAGCTCTTCTCGTGAACAGCACAGGCACACCTTTTGCGGCGAACACCGGACCAGTGATATTCCTTTTCTATATCGCGCAGAACAACGTTCTTGCAAGTCGGCAGTTCATTTCTGGAGCTTGGACCACTAGAGATAACTTCTCTCCAACTGGATCAGCCAACACCACTTACAATACTGCAGTCGACACTCGAGCTTTAGCAGTGACTTCGATTGCAAATTCCACGATTTCAGGAGAAGCCTACGTCTTCTATGTCGCTCAAGACGGAAGCGCTGTAGCGTTGAACATACTTCCTGATGTCTCTGGAGATGGAATTGTCGCAAGTCCTGGTCCAGTTCTGCCAAAGAGCCTGCAAGGAGGCCACGTCTTGGCTCTTGCTGCTGGGATTACGGAATCCCGTCCTCAAGTTGGGGTGCTCACCTCGAATGGCACTATATATTACAACCTGTACTTTTCGTTCTTTGGTAATAGTTCGTGGACTGAGCCTGAACGTGAGTCCATCCTATTTCAAGACACAGATAAGCAAACTGATTGGATATACAGTCCAGACGATTCTTGTCCCTCCTTTACCGCCATCACAACAGATTGTAGTGTCCACAAGCCTTGTTCTCGCCAATGCGTACCCCGCTACGCAAACACAACCTGTATCTACCCCCACCAGCACATCGACAGCCTACAAAGAAGGTTTAATTGGCGATGTCGACATAGCTCAAGTCTTTGTCAATAATCCCAATTCGAATTCATACACACTATTCGGCTTTTGGGTCAATGGGACTGATCTGGCCGCGTACACGACGAAGAATATCGGCTTGTCGACACAGCCGCAGTCGCCATTTCCGTTTTCGAGACTTGCAGGGACGACAGACGGAACTACTTCCAACATATACTTGTATCACCAGATCAATGGGACGTTCATTTCCGAGGACACATACAATTTGGATGGAGGTTTCTTTACGACAACGTACTTCAAGATATCGACTACGTGACAACGCTACGAGGACTGCACGAATGACGACGCCCACCACGAGTGGAAATCACACTTGAATGCCTCATGAGGTTCTAATTGATAAGGTGTTGTGGCCCAATTGAGGCATGATCACGGCTGACTTAGGGTTCGGTTGTACCGATGAAGCCTCAATGGCCAGCGTAAGAAAGCTTCTACGGCCGTCATTCCCATTGCGACGAATACTAGCTGGTCGTGATCGGGCGGGTAGTGGTGAAGTGAACGCTCTGGCAATGTGGTTGATGGAGCTCCAGCCTTTGCCTAGCGTGAGCGGCAAAGAAGTCCAGTGGAGAAAGCTTGCAAAGCGAAGAGTGTGACATGTCGTCCGTATTGCCAGCAAAAGAAGTGTTTGGTATTGGCGGGAGCTAGGAAGACAGATGTTCATCAGCTCTAGACATGGGTTGGGAATGGTCTTATGGCTGCCTGAACTAGCCGCTACATCGTTGATGCCATTGCAGGAGGTTATGAGCGGGAGATGGAGCGAAATGTACAAAAGAACGATAACACACGGATCAGTAACAACTGGAGTAACGCTTAAAAAGAGTAGTTCTCAGCTCATATCCTATATGATTTCGCACCACCTGAAGAGTCACATACCTCATGTATGACCAAAGACTTAGCCTAAGTTGCCATCCCTGAGTTGCTGTTTCGGCCCCGAAGCCGCTGTTGCGCAGAGCCTAAGTGCCCTCCAGAAAGCGATATAGCCGTAAGGTAACATCCGGGCATAATTCTGGTCGCCCAGATGACCAGCTCTGAGCTACCTTCAGGGTAAACCGGACGTTTGGCAATTCAGGGACAATGGCGACTTAGGGGTAATCCTTTCTTGGCTTAGCGTTAGGGCCGCAATCCGGGGGTTTTCGCCCCTAAGAGAAGCCCTTCTAATTAGTAAAAAGCTAACCCTTAGGGTTAAATTCGAACTGGTTGAGCCAATGATGCACTACCTCTCATTGGATTGATTCAAATGTAAAACCCAATCATGAAATCTTGAGCTCTCGTAGATAGGCCAGGTTCCCTTAGGTTCCCCGCTAGTTATATTATTAATAGCGTTCTGCTACTTCGCTGTATAACAACAAAGGGTTCTATTGCACGAATTCTTTTCTGGTACTTGGTGTCTTTCGTGCAGAATGGGAGATGAAGCACCTAGGAGAAGGGGCTGGTTCTATAATGACGAAAACGGGGTGCGCAGATACTGCGTAGGTCCTCCACCTCCCGCACCCCCACCTCAGAGTTCGTTGGACCTATATCGCCGAGCTATTGATGGGCCAGGGTCTCTCACAAAAGAGGAAAGACGCCTGGTCCTCGAGTACAAGCTCCCGGATGATGCAGATCTACTATGTCAAGCACGATACGGCATTGCCTTGGATGACCTCCTCAACAAAGCCATTGAACATCCAGACCTTCTGACGGCCCCGGAGGCAGACTTCATTCTTCACGGGCGCTTGGTAGACAGGGACAGAAATAAGCAAATAATCGAGCACTTTCTAGTTTAGCCGGATGACATAAGGGAACTGAGGTGAGAGAAACCGCACCCTGTAGCTTGATAGCGTCAGCATTTGACTACGCAGTCGCTGACTTGAGCTTTCTTGGCAGAGGAAACAGCTATACATGCTGTAGAAAGTCCCAGAGACAAGGCTGCTCGCATCATGCAGGAACGGCAATGGATCGAATCTACAATGTGAAGTAAGAGAAGCTTTCGCACCTCAGCATGAAACACCGGCGCATTATACAGTCCTCGTTTCTGATGAATTGGGTCCCAATCGTGCGCGCAAGGGCTGAAGACCATTGGGGATTCGTGTGTTTCCGAACGGACTTCAGCGATGACGCAGCATGGCAGAGGTGCAAGAAAGACATTCTGGAAGCAGACACTGCCAAGAAATGGACAATACAATTTGGAGAAGAGGAAAACGCCTTTGTGGCTAATTCCAGTGTTGAAGCATTGAGCCAGTGAGCTGCCGCCTTGAAGAGTATATCGGCATGTGCTGACTGCTTATAGGCACTTTGAGATTGTCTGCTCTCAGTCAGGGATGATAGAACCCGGACTTCGGCATAGCGCTTTCCTTTTTGCGGATGCTGGATCAATTGCCTCCTCAGCTACTGGCGCTACACCCATACAAGGGTACGTCAACGCTGCCGATGTGTCCTGCAATCCCGCTACAGACTACGAATACGGTTTCAAGGGCGTCGTGAAAGTCGCTATCACGCAGCTTTCGACAACGTTCTATAACTGACCATTGCGCCGCGGTGAGATAGCCAACCCAGAGACCACAGATAGGTACAAGCAAAGTTGGGAGAAAATGTTTGTTTTGAGTAAAGAAGAAACAGCAGAAGGATTGTACCCTCGGAACTATCTCCGGAATAGATAGCTTATGAATTTGTTTGGACACGTTGAAGGGACTATGACGAAAGAGCTCTGCATTGCTGTAAGCCAAGGTAAGAGGTGATGATCAACTCCATTACGCCAGCGTACTCAACTGCCCAGCTTTCGAACTTCGTACTCAATGCTCTAGATGCTGTCGGCGGATGCCATTTAACGCTCATCTTGGGGAGATAATTGAGCGCAGAACTGTCAGAACCCAGCTTGGAGTTTGGATAGATCTACTTAATAATGATAGAAAAGGAGCGGGGAACTGTTAGAACCCAGCTTGAAACTTAAAGAGATCCATCTGTTGTAGATGAAATTTGAGCGGGGTATTTATCGCAGTAGAGGTCCTCTAGTCAGCTAGAGGGGAAGTATTGAACTGTGCGGCGAGCAGTGTGACCCGCTCTGACATCGATCAATAGCTTGAAGAAAAGAGAAGATTGGGGCGGGCATCTGAGATATAGTTCGGACATTATCATTGAAAAGAACGTAATGGCTGATTACACATCTTTAGGAAAGTAATTGTATCTCAACCAACTTGCAACCCAGTCCAAATATCTCATCAAACTCCCCAACATTGTTGATATCCGTTCATTCCATCGTGAGTATTCATAGCCATCAACCGTAATTGCAGTCTTCCTACGGCACCCATCTCTTCCTTCACTCTTTAGCAGCTCCTCCGACAGTATCCTTCGCTTTACCAGCCGTATCGCTTGTCATGTCTTCGACCTGCCCTGCGGTCTCAGAAGCTTTGCTACCAGCCTTACTCGCAGTGTTCTGTGCCTTGTGTGCCGTCTCGTCCGCTGCATCAGCTGCTGGGTCTCCACTGTCTTTGGAGCTGAACCCAGCTCGCACGGTATCGCCTGCGCCTTGAGCCACATTTCCTAAGCCGCCTGTCACGCCAGTAACTGTGTCACTGAGGCCGCTCCCAAGTGTACCGACCTGTTCAAAGCCATAGAATCAATCAACCTGTCTGTAGGCCTGTAGGTATTAGGTACGAACAGTATTCCCAGCCGTATCGACAACGCCTTTCACGCCTCCACCAACAGTACTCAGCGCATCCTGTCCCACGCCTGTAGCACCTTGACTGACGCTCTCGATTTTCTCTCGAGCTTCGGGGGGAAGGTTCTGGGTCCCTTGTTGCCTGTACGAAGCGTATTAGTGCCAACTTCATTTATCTCCGTGGACAAAGTTCAGCTCAGCTGAAGCTTGAACGAGCACATACATTAAAGCGTCAGCCTGGGCCTTAAGCTTGTCTTGCTCTGTTCCTGGCAAGATATCGAGATCTACCACGCGGTTCTCTGCAACTTTGACCATGATGATATTGATTCAGGTTGCTGAAGTATTCGTTGAATGGTTGCAGAATGCAGTTGGTGGTGACGAGATGCTCAATGAAGTAAACAGATGCCAAGATGATGACGTCACTCATATCGATTTCCTTGATTAATCAAGCCCCTGTGTCCCTTTATGAAGGCACAATATGGTATGTGGCCATTCAAAGATGTTCTAGCGTCTGTGTGAACTTTCATGAGCCTATCAAACATGATGAACAGCATCGGTTTCCTATGATACCTCTTCTCACCGGCGGTTGGAACGATACTGCATCGTTGCTCCAATCTAGATGTGGCTAGGATTCTCTGGGCTGAATGTAAGTAGTCCTCCTGTCAGTCACGTAGATATGGAATTAATCCTTTGCCGGTTTGTGTGGCTAAGCTAGCTACATCATAATTGGTTGATCAAGCTTCCGAGGACCATCTGCGCCCCCTAGGTAGAAGGAGGTCCATAGAATAAAACCGTTGTTAACGACATTCTCCAAGTTGTTGAGCATTGCCATAAGCCTAGCAATCTAGAGTCAAATTCCATTAATGAACTACAGAATGAATTTATGATAGTATAATAGCTAGGATAAGTACACTGTTATAGCGATACATCAAGGAAGGAAAGAAGTTGGTTGCCAGAATGAATGAGTCTCTTTCTGCCAGCAGGCCCCAACTACTTAGCTGGTTTCTTGCTGTGATTGTACTCCAATACTGGGAAAGTTCGCCCTTGAGTTGCTCGATGCGCTGGTTGTTTACTGTGATCGTACTCGAACACTGGGTAAGATTTCGCTCATCTCATTGATGTATCGGGAATCCGCTGCACTGGTCTTTTATTGCAGAAAGACAGTGCCCTCGAATTCTTGTGTGCGCTTGTCATTCGTCATCGTCGCAGATTCCAGTAAGGTTGTTCTTTCCTCTTTACGCTGGAGGCATTCCCGGAGATCCTTGATTTTTTGCGAGTGCCAGGGCGGAGCCAAGTGAACTGTCCTCGTGATTGGAATCATCAGGAGCGCTGAATGACTCTGCCTCCTCATTACGTCGGTGTTCGAATTGGATGGAAGTACCTTGTGATCGGACTACTTCGAGCCCAGAGGATTGTCCCTGGATCCTGGGATCCGGCTCCTTCTCTCCTGGCCCCTTCCCTTCTGGCTCTATTTCATCATCCGAATCCCCCTCTATGTGCTGCTAGCGGTGCCGTTGGGAGCGGACTAGTACTCCGCTTCCCCTTGCTCATGGTCGATGGAGCTAAACGGGATTCGGCGAATTTTATCAGGGCCCACACAAGCACGTTAAGCTTGGCGTCTGAGAAGCCCTTGCCATAAAACAAACCCCTCACATTTTTTGTGTTTGCCCGACGAACAAGATACAACAAGCGTGCGAGATGATCTATTTGATCCCAACCAGATTTGTCAGGGCCTGGGTCGGAGAATTTGTCATTACCGGGGCGTTCTCCCTCAGCAAGACGTGCCTCAACTACTGCTAAATCTGGCCCACGTCGGCACCGACTTCCTTTCGCTTGCGCTGCGCTCTCCTGAGGAAAAACACAAATTCTTGCGTACTCATTGAAGTACCGTTGAAACCTGTCGGACTGCAACCATTCCGTCATTTCGGCTGCGTCTCTGAACCCTAGCTGTGCGCGGAGCACTGCTCTATTACGTACTGCCATTTGGCGACCATTCGCACCTCGTCCACTGTCCGGCATGTTGGCGTCTGCAACAGGCTTCAGCGTAGGAATGATAGAGACTAGGGGAGTACATACCCATGTCTCGTCTGCCCAGGGCTCCTTTAGGCATCCACAGGCACTGGTTTTAATGAAGTCTGCTGCGAGTATACAAGGATACCTGCTGTTCGAGTCTATTGCAGGCAGGATGTATAGTTGTTGCAAAACAGCAGGTGGAGATGGTAATTATGTTGTAGTAAAGGACATTGAGAAAGCGGTGAGGGACACGGAGGACGCGGAACTTGGGAAGATACGGAAATTGGGCGGGGTCATGACGCGTATCTAAGCTGTGTTACGGTATTTTCAACGTGAATGCTTGCATTTGACATACTGCGCAGGCGATTGGGTATCAACCAACACGTATGCTCCGAGTTCAGCTCCACCATCATTTCCATCATAATTAAAACTCTAAATATGACAACGTCGTAGATAGATGAACATGATAGGGGCGTTGATGAATGATGTTCGTATAGTCTGCCCAAAATGTAATAGCGTAGACTCTTGGCGTCCGATCCCTACGCTTACGCTTGCTGCTGTAAGTAGGTTGTCCCACTTCCAAATACATTTAGTTTAGGCTACTTTGTGATTTCCCAGTCCACTACTCCAAGGCCTTTTGTTTTGCTTGTTGGTCTACAATCTAGCTAGTCATGCTGAGCGCCGGAGAAACTGTTGACAGGCTGGCCCAAGGCTCCCAGCGCACAATCTTTATACACATATGGACTTGCGCTGAGCGTTATAAGGCTCATCAAAGTATGCTGGGGAAGTTTGCATAGTTGTTTCCGAACAGGAGCAGCTAGTCGAGGCCGCGCTGTTGATTCCCATTGCAAGTGTCTAGCCAGTAAGACTCGGGCACTGAAATGGGAGCGTACTACCAGGCCATAAACCTGGAGAAAAGCTCCTTGTAGTCGTCAGATTGGTATTGACTGATTGAAGACTGCTCTAAGGGCGTAAAGACCGCGCTGATCATGGAAACAGGATGTGCGTGGACAGCAGGGTGGATGGAGACCGCAGCGCCGGGGCACTTGCATGAATTCTCAACATACGCATACTTATGCCAAATACCGTGAACATCTGGACGCATTGGACATGTGGAGGTTTGAGACCCATGGGAATTAGCAAAGAACCTTGAAATCCCTTTGAATTAGCGCTGCAGAGCTTGTGTCTTGCAAAACAACGGTAAGCAGTAGCTGTAAAGGGGATCTGGACCAACTATCGCGGATTGAGGTCTCAGCTTTCAAGTTCCAACACTGAAGAAACCACAGAAAGTCTCCATACGGTGTAGATCCACACGAGTTCTATACCTCGCAATGCAAGTTTCTGACGATGGCAAGTCATGTCCCGAATATTGGAAGTGGATACGGGCTATGAGCCGAATTGATTGATTGTCTCTGGCGGCCTCTAGCTACGTAAGCTCCCTTTGCCTCCGATTATTAACACCAGCAGCGCCCAATCGTCTTCACCAGCATCCTTCCCTTCGGAGACCTTTTCAATGGGAAAACACAAGCATCCTCCAATACTATCAGTCATATACCTCATCTCATCCTCTATATCTTCCCTGTTATTTTCGTCATCTGATATGGTCTCCAAGTCCCCTTCATGATCATCTTCTGGTCCAAGACATCACGTGATATTCAGAAGGTAGGTGCGGGTCAGCAAATTAGTGCCGAACGAATTCAAGAGTCAACGAAGGATGCGGATTTGCTTGAACCATCCGTGTTGAGATCCAGACAAGACTAACGCTGTGATAGCTGGTCAGCAATATCTCCACGTTCCTTCGGGGCCGGGGAATACCAACGACATATTGCTAATGAGCTATTCCCAATCATTCTGGCCAAAAGAGACACTGTACGGAGCCTTCTGTATACCGATCGAGATTGGAGCTCTTCCCAGTCCAAGCGTCTCGTCACAATCAGATCTTCAACTGCAATATATCGTTTCCTGTGTCTTGCCTAAGCATTGCTATGTTGAGATTTGAGCCACTTCGGCAACCCTTTAAGGTCGGAGCCTTTAGGGATATGGATGTCGATGGCATCTTGCTGCCCGTGGTTCAAGGACAACCGTGGACGATATCCTTCAAATCTAACTTGACATTGTTGGACCTCTCCCTGCCAGTAGTATTTCCCTCCGCTCGCTTTGTAAATAACGACCAAGATCTCTTGTTGATCGACCAGTTTGCAAGCCAGGACTGAAACATCCATCCCTTCATACTTGGCGGCACCAACCAATGCGTCCTTGATGTTGGCGAGATTCTGAGCTTGCTGTCCCCTCAAATCATCATCCCTACTCTTGATAGTGGAGCGAGTAGCTTCGAGTTCCTCTTCCAGGTGTTGCACCATTTGATCCTGCTTCGATTTCCTGTCTGAAGCTTCCCCTCTAAGGGTCTCTATTCTGCCATTCAGCACAGTCCTCTCAGATTCTGCCATAGTCAAGGCCAATCTCTTTTGGTCCGATTCCGACTTGAGTTGATCCTCGGAATGCTTGCAGCTGCTGATTTCAGAACGCAGCTCTTCTCGTGTCTGCTCCAGCTTCTCCAACAGCTTGTTTTTCTCCTCGAGAGTAGATGTTTGTGAGGCCAAATTCTCCTCGTTGAAGGTGATGTGGTCTTGTAACCTCTCCATCTTATCCTTAGCCTGCGCATACTCGGTCGCCCGCAGTTCCTTAGCTTTATCCACTTCCGTACGAAGCGCCATGATGATGGTCCCCCGCCTGGTCACGCGCTCGTCCTGCCTGCCTAGCTGTTTGGTGAGCTCATCAATCCTACCCTGGCGTTCCAGGAGTGCTGCAGCGGTAGCTTCTATATCTAATCTTAGATTTTTATTTGTACCTTCCAAACTCTTGATAGAGTGCTCGTTAGTCGATATGGTGACCGCCTTGCTCTGTAGCTCATTGTCCATGCTGCCAACCCTCGTTTCCAGTCCGGCGATGTAATTTTCCAACGCCGCCATCTCCTTTTCAAGGACTTTTAAACGTTTGCTATCTGCTGAGATCGTCACAGACTGCTCTTGAATTTGTTCCTGCTTGTCCTTGAGAGCCTGTTGGAGCTTCTTGATACGGTCGATAGCGACTCCACGACTGCGTTCTAGAACCTCTTGCTCCTTGGTGGCCTTCTCCTGCTGTTGTTGGAGAGTCTGTTTGTCCGTCTCAAGCTGTTCGTTTTGGCGTTGAACGACCTGGTTGTTGGCTTCGAGCTGCTTTGTCTTTGCCTTGAGAATCCGATTGTTGGTTTCGAGCTGCTGTGTCCGTGCCCTAAAATTCTGATTGTTGGCTTCGAGCCGCTGTGACTGTGCCTCAAGATCCAGCTTGTCGGCCTCGAGCCGCTGTGTCTTTACCTCAAGGTCCTGCTTGTCGCCCTCGAGCCGCTGTGTCTGTGCCTCAAGATCCTGCTTGTCGCCCTCGAGCCGTTGTGTCTGTGCCTCAAGATGATTCACTTTGGCTTTCGCATTTTTCTGCTGCTTGGCCAACAAAGTGTTGACATTATCTCGATCCGTCTTAGCCACTCGCAGCTTATCCTGTAGGCTGCGGTACTTCTGGTGAATCTCGATCTGCGCATCGAAGCTGGCTTGCTGATCGGCCAGTGCCTTTCTATGACATGTTTCTATCGTCTTGATGTGCCGTTCGTGGTCCGCCTGTACGTCTTGGATCCGTTGTTTCGAGTACCTGGCTTCGGTTTCACTAGCCACCTGCTTCTGCGCCTCCAAAATGTCCGCAAAGTCACTGGTCTGCAGTGCTTTCAGCCTTTCGTCGTAATCTCTAGCGTATTCCCCGAGCTTGTCCTTATGTCGATTCTTCTCGTCACGGAGGCAGCGCTCGATCGTCTTCTGCTGTCCTTCTTGAAGCTCTGTGACCCTCTTGTCGAACGTGACCTGCACATCTTCGAGCCTTTGCTGCGCTACGGCCTGTGCAGCGGCCATCTGCTCCTCTGTGGCAGATATCAGCTCGTCAAGCTTGGCTTTCCATTGGCTAAATTCTTGCTTGACGGCTTCAATAGCCTGGAGTGTGTCCTCTACCACGTCTAACCGCTTGCAATTGGCTCCTGTTCGTGAACATCCATTGCATCGAGGCATTCAAATTCATGCTCGACAATCGGAGCTGCCGACGGACCTTGGCTACCCTCTGAATGTGCGTTGGCTTGAGGGCTTGACTTCACCTTGCTAGAATCTTTGATTGCTTTGGCCAACTCCTTTTCTGCTTCGAAAAGTCGCTTAATGGCGTTGAGGGTCTGCTGTTAATCCCGCAGCACGTTTTTGTTGGTTTGGATATTGCCAAGTTCATGATGCTCGTCCAGGCCGGTACGAAGGAAGACGGCTCTCTGGAAAGCCTCGACATTGTAAACGTGATGTCCAATACAAAGGTTCTACTTCTCCCTCTTCGGGACTGTAATGGGAGCCCGAGCCCGTCGTTGACGCTTTATTATTGGCGTTATATTGTGACACTGGGTGTCCTGTGATGATTCGGGCTCACCAATTGAGGTATTGTATGCAGAAATATTTTTATATATACCATTCAGCGCCATTACGGCAACTGTGGGGGATGCGAGCTCTTGCGAGTTCGACTTCGAGGAAAAACCTCTCGCGGGTCTGCTAGAGATCCCTGATATCTTAAGTAGCTTTTAAATATGTCACTATATGTTCCTAAGAACGCTAAGATCACTCTTATCTGTCAGAACATATCATAAGTGTGGAGAAGAGAAGAAAAGGAAATGAAAAACCATATAAATAGGGACGCAGAGTTGAACCTCCCCCACACGGAATAAGCTGGGCATCCGATCCTTTCACACAGGACCGGTGGTGCATATGCCCTTGTAAGAGGGCATTTAGGTACCAGAATAATTTATTTATACGTGTGATTTAGCACGGCTCTTGGTCTCAGAAGACGTGATGGAGCCGCGGCGGTGGCGGTAGAGCCACAGGCAGACTTCTCGATCGCAGAAACGATCAGCAAAGTAGTCGTTGGGGCCATGGAGGTAGTACTGCATTTGACCTATGGCCTTGAAAGGATACCAAATGCTGATGCTGGGGTGAATTTCTATCTGGAGTGGATCGAGCTTCACATTGTACCCAGGGTTGCTGACTGTCACAAGTACGACAGCATCACCAACCCTACACATTCAATTCACTTCACAGGGTCTTTCACACCTGGTACCGGTTTCACAGGGACACGGCGCACTTGGATGGAAGGCAAGCCGATGGTTCCGAGTCAAGACGCAAAGAGTGAAACAATGGTTCGAAGGCTGAGAGTGTAAGGTCAAAGCTTTTCACGGTGTCTTCAACGAGTTCTCACAAATTTGTAGGCGTAGATGCCGGAGTGACTGTAGCAGCTATCTTAAGCTGAATAGAGCGAAATGAAGCATTCAAGTTTGAAGATTCCTGCTTCCATCTCATGAATCTGAATCTGTCACTTCTTTAGAATATGAGTGATCTGATTGGAGACTGCTTGGTCATTGATTTGTGGATGAACAATCTATTGCTATTGACGTTGTTGTTCCTAGCTAGAATTCCATGCAGAGATTTTATCAGTGCGCATGGAGGCCTTGGCAAGCCCTAGCCCTAGTAGACTAGTGTAAGCGAGCCGAGGTAAGCAGGCCTCATCCACCATAGTTTCCACCACTTATTCTAACGCACTTCATCCTCGCTAGGACATCAGCTCTCAGGCCAGTTGCTTAGTCAATCACTAGCCCACCGCCGCCCAGAGCACATAAGTAGCCGGCACCCCCTACAGAGAATCTACAGCTTACCCTTCAATAATCTGAAGATCCTCATCCATGATGCGATCAGGTTGCTTTCGAAAACGAAGCTCAGCCCAAGTAGCCGTGTTGTAGGACGTCTAAAGTATATTGCACAGGTCGATGAAGACCCAGCCTTCAACAGGAATACAACAGCCGCCCACTATTTCGAAACGATGGAGAATTGGGGCTTGCTCGGTCTTTCAAGAGTGATCCTCGAGAAGGAAGCCAGACCCAGCTCCAAACTATGGCACAACTATCGAGGGAGTCTTGACAGGAAGCTCACATCGAAATGTTCCAGATGTTCTGTTCCATTAATAGGTCCCTCATCAAGGCCATAATCCAAGGTCAGCTCCCTCGAATATCCCGGGTACCCTCCGGCCCGCTTTATTACTCACTGGAACATCTCAACAAGCCAGATTCTTCAACAACGATCCTTCAACCACTGGCTGCTCCCTCCCATGTGCCTCAATCTGTGCTCCCAGTACTCGACAGCAAACTCGAGGTGGAAGACAGCTATTTCACTGCACCGCATCGCAACGTTGACATGGGCCGAAATGAAGTATGCTCCAGAGAACGTTGATAAGGAGTAATTGAAAGGCCTCTGACACTTGCTACTCAACAAAATGGTCCTTGCATTCTGGCTTTCCAAACAACGCGTTGGCATGGATAAAACCCGTAGAGTTACACATGCACTGGCACTAACAGATATCAAGAAGTAATCATACGCACGGGACTGTGTTTCGGCTAGTATTCTGCGGAGTGATGGAAGAGGTAGCGACTCATCATGAGAGAAACTGTACAACGACTCTTCCAACCCGGGAAGCACTGTGTCTCTTGTTTACTTGGTCATGTCGATGAGTATGTAAGGAAGGTGGCGCTGTTCGAATTACCACAGCATGGCCGAAAGAGTCCGTATCAATATGAATATCAAGAGCCATGTCCTCTCTTTCAATTCATCGGGCGTAAAGTTCGATGGGACTAAGTACTCTGGTAGTGGGCCAGCTTTGACTTTGTTAGACACCGTCTCTACTCTTGTTTCGGAATGCAACCCGGGTCAAGATGGCTTCAAGAATGGTAAGACTCTTCACGAGCGTACCTTCTCGCCACGAATAATGCTGCTGTGAATGGCGAGATTATCTTGCCCAACCCTTTGGAGACCGTCGTTTCAGAGCTAAGTCCTCTACCGGGTGGGAGTTATGTTACTCTAGCCATATTTCCAGCCTCTTCGAGGTCCTAGTCATCGAATCGCCCAGCAAACCACCGCCTCCTCAACCCCACTTCACCCCAGTATCTTGAACCTTCGCCGCCAACCCGAAGGGCTTTGTGTGTATTGGGACCTCACTAATAATTGGCGTTTTAGCAGTTACTATTTTAGGCACGGTCCGTCAGCTTGACTTACAGACTTTGGACGGCACCGTTATTAGCGTGGGCTAATCTGAAGCTCCTGTCGTGGGAAGAAACACCTTCTCGCTTTCACCGTCCTCATCTTGGACTACAACCACTACGTTTCTGGACTGGAGAGCCAGTAGTAGTCGCTAGCCGAGTATGTACACCTGATTCCTAAGGCTTCATTGTAACAGGTACCACCAGTTCACCAGGTGGTCCAGCGAATGTCATAGATGGAGAATCATTGGCCTTGAATCTTCTAATTTTTTGTCTGTGGGATTGAATACATCTCAGCTCTCGCAAGGGTCAGCAGATCCAATGGTTAGTAGACAGGATTTTGTAGGAGGATAGAGGAGGGAACGGGAACTGTCTCTGCTTTCGCTTTTCGAAAGTCGGACTTCCACAATGCTAATGGTGGGATGATAGCGGAGACATAGTTGTGCAGATACGGAATCGTCAGTCAAAGCCCTCCCCATTTGACCTGCATGCTGAAATCAACTCTCTATCATCGTTATGAGTTATAAGACCATCTGGAAGTTATCAATCTGAGAAGTAGTGGCATTGCCATCAGGGACTCTTCGATGATTCTATGGTAGCTCGTGATAGGAGTTCAAGATACAAATTCGACCAAGGCTATTCCTGAATCCTCTTACACAAGCTTCCGATTGTTATACCTACCGCCATCGACATTTGCGACTCTTCGAACAATCTTGAATTTGGACGTTGCTTAGCGCCGCCAGAATACTGGAAGGGAGCCTAGGCATTGCCATTCTATTCAGTGAACGCCTCATAGTATCGCCCCAGCTACAGCGACACCCAAGGCGCCCAATACCCTAGGGCCAAACGCCGGTGATCCTTGCACAGCAACATTCGTGCTCCGTGGTTTGGCACTAGTCGATGTGCCAAGGTTGGTATTCGTTGCAGTCGCCGTCGTGGAAACGCTGATGGAAGAAGCAGGGCTAGCACTACTCAGTCCCGCTGTGATTGTGACTGGGTTGAAAGTGATGTCTGTAGCGTCTAACGTTCCCGAGAACGTATTAGGACCGCTCATCGAATCGAGGTTTAGACTTTGTACCCCAAAACATATTGCAGAGGTAGTACCTTGGAGCACACAGTGCTCCGATACGAAACTAATGATTCGTCAGGCTTGATCATTGCGAGGATGTTCTGTGAACCTACGTAGGAAAGACACTGAAACTAGCTTCATATCGCAGTGTGGATGGGCCTTGTGTAACTGTAAAGGGAGAGGCATATGGACAATATGGATTGTCTGGATATACAGAATTGGAAGTCGTGGCTGTGTAGGCCTGTATCGCACTGGAAGTGTATCCTGGGTAACGATGAGCGAATGAAGTAGCTGCCGCGGCCGCCGACGAGTTACAATTGACTACGTAGGTTGTTGCGGTGGAGTCCTAGCATTTCCCCAGTCAGCTCGGGATGTAGGAGAAGATGATTATTGCTTACCGAGCCTGCTATTGATCCGACGAGGCCATAGCTTGTAGCGACTCCCAGGAACAGACTGACAACCGAACTCTGCGCCACGCCCAGCGCTGCCAGCGAAAGAATGGGAAATGCGACCAATCTCATGTTTAACAAATGCTTTGGACGCAACTTTCGTTCGTGTATGTCTACTCTCGAGTATGATAACCCGAAATGACAGGAATGAAAAGGTGATATGTTGTCTTTGAGAAAGCGAGAAGAAAAAGAATAGCGACCATCACGTACTAATCTTTCCAGGCTTTCAACTCTGAAACAGACTAGTATTCCTATCACAAGCTCCCTGAATCCTTCGTGAATCCTTCCAACGCTCAACCTCATAAGCAGATCCACCGGGATTACTAGCCCTCAAATCCTCCCAAAACCATAATTCTGCTTGGCCGGTTCGGCCGAGGCCGCGAACTTCGCTCTCTGGGCATACTACTCGGCTTCTGTGTCCTAGTAGATAAGTGCTAACATTGGAGCTTTAACGGCGAATTTTTATGGGAGAACGGTTTGAGAAGGCTCCTAATGCTGCATGGTGACAATTTCTGCACTCAATCAATATTCAGCTAGGGCTGAGCTAGATCCTACCGCAGCATTAGCCTGAATCCTTCTGGGCATACTTTGGCACGTAGAACCGTGCCGTGCAGATTAGTTCCTTGCGGTGAACGTCATAGTCACATGTATTCCATACTTCGCCTACATATCATTAAAAGCAGCATTTGAGCAAGCTTCGATTCCATGCTAGCAAAGTTTGGACTTATTTCTGGCAATATGTGGTGTTTGTGAGAGCTAGACCACTGATCATACAAGACTAAGCCGAGGCCCTCTAATAGCGCCTTTCGATAGTGTAAGGATTGAGTTGATCCTTGTCTAGGCGACAAGAGTCGGGGTGATAAGGTTTCACCCGGACTTTAGAAATAGCCATGGGCTAGAATGGAGGCTGTTCAAGCCGTGGGACGAGCGAGAGACGTGCAAGAAAGAGATCTAGACAAGATCCTTTTTATCCATATGCGTACTTCCAAGATCATCGAGGTCGTACATAGCGGATAAAGAGGGTATGAGCTAGCAAAGAGGCCAATTGAGTATGAGAAGGACAGATGATATACTCTTTACCAACAGGTTCTCGCCCCCTCGGAGCTGGAATTCCTCCTGTCTAGACGCTATCTCCAAACCAAGAGATTGTACCTGGCCTGCAAAGGAGGCGTCGCTGGGAGAGGAGGCCACTTGATCTGGGGCCGGAACACTCTCTTGTTCCAAGACAAAGCCTGCGATATCGGAAGCTTGTAGAGAAATGTTGGTGAAATGAGCTCAGGGATATGCATGGAGACTGTGTTGACTCAATCCGGATATTGCTCCGTTAAGAACTACGAATTCCTCGGAAGGTCGATTGCTTCATTGCCTCACTCAATTCTTTACACGGCTCGCACGGGAAGTTCTACACCAGGTGGATTTCTTGCCCCTCTATTAGTTTCCATTGCAAGGCTACCAGATAACGGTGAACCTTCGGACACATTACATGTTGTGTTGCATGAGATGTTGCCTTCCATGATACATGTTCTTGCTACTTGTCTCCGTTCTCCATTCGCAGTGGTGGCCATTTTAACCTTGCACGGCGTACTTTTGCCATAGCTTTTCGCCGCAGAGTCTTCATTATCACGATACCTTTGAACTTATGACTGCCTCTACCATCGTACTCTGCGAATTCACCGACAGGAGGGCAAATTATGCACCTACCATGCACTGCTTGGTGCCTGACCCGCGTGCGACACCGCGGACGGCGTGAAGGAGCAAGTAGCTAGATTCGAGAATTAAATCTCACCAGGGGCACTCCCGAATAAAGCTCATAATACTTGACCATTTTGACGAATGTTAGCGCAACCACCCGTGTGTTGCATTCACTTGACTACTCGACTGGGCTTTCGGCCGTAGCACCGCTAATTCTTAACTACGCGAGCTTTCGAAATGTCCTAGTGTGGATAGTCAGGACACCATCTTCTCCACAATGACAAATTCTCCTCAATGGCATCGTGGAATATGAGGGGGATCGTGGTGGCGGTGGCAGAGCGGCACCTGCATGGTCCATGTCTACCTCGTAATGAAGCTGCTGGCACTGTCCGCATGCGGAACCGAGATCTCCGTCAGACTTCACCGACTCCACTGTCTGGAATGTATAAGAAGTGCTCACACAGACACAGCTCGAGATATCCTTGGGCTGGCAGAGCTGACTCGAATACCTGCTCCGCCACATATAGCTTCTACGCGGGGTGACTGCCGCCACCATGTCCCCAACGAGGCCGTCTTTGATGTGCCTGAAGCACACCTCAGTAAGAGGCGGCTGGACATCTGCGACATGCCGAGCAGCTCGTCATGCCCGCTTGGGCAATGGCATTCGGAGCATGGCCACTATCAATGTGTCTCATGAGACGGAGCCACACTTTTTCAGTCATGAGATAGCTTTTCCAAAGCAGCCATTCACCAGTCCTCTTGAGAAGGGGGCACATCTACTTCAGAAGGAGGCCTTGAGCAAGAAGCTGTCACACAATCCTCCGTACATGCTTGGAAGGGGCTATCAAGCTTCGGCGAGGTTAGTGGACGGCTACCGTCTCTATCCGAGCCTGACCATGAGCGATGCTAACGTCATGCTCACAGACTTGCATTACTTCACCTCATGAATCATGCAACGACAGGCTATCTGCTCCATCCAAGTATACCCCTTGACCACACCAAGGACCTGCGAATTGCCGATATTGGCTGTGGCACAGGGTGAGTCCTATCAGAGCCAGACTTGTTGGAGCATACCTCGCTCACCGCCATCTGCTCCAGCCTCTGGCTAGGGACCCTCGGAAGGGAAATACCATCCACAGCCCGGCTCGATGGCTTCGACATCTCCGACGAACAATTCCCAAAAGGAGACCCTTACGGCGAAAATGTCTCGCTATCGAAACTCGACATATTCCAGCCCGTACCCGAGCATCTCAGAGGCAAATATGACGTCGTCCATCTGCGCTATTTCATGGGCGTCGCCACGGATGAATCTATGCAAGTTGCGGTCGACAATCTGAATGCTATGCTTAGTAAGACGATTCGGTTCGGGTATGTCCGAAGTGAGGTCGCTGACTGTTTATGGCAGAACCAGGCGGGTACTTGCAATGGGACGAGGAGGATTCGATCTCTAAGATGCCTGTTTGTACTTCCCGAATGGATGCTGCTCAGGCTCAATTGAGATGTTATATCCAGAGGCACCTTTGGCCGCAGACAAAGTCAGTCTCTCTTCCTGTCCGTGCGGTTGAGATGGTCGAATTGACACATCTTGCAGCTGGATCAACAATATTCCTTCCTACTTCAATAAATCCGGCTTGAATGTTATCGAATATGATACTCGTGGACCCCTGCCTATGTACCGCAAGCCCTGGACGGAAGACTTCCTGCTTGCGTATGCCGAGGTGGGCGACAAGATGGAAGATGGGGATGAGCGAGATTGGTTCCGGGGGATGCATGCGAAGGCTGTCGAGGATGCAGCTAGTGGTTGGTATCTCGATTGGGAGTTGATTATGTGCGTTGGGAAGAAGGCGCTTGTTGCATAAAGTCATTATGGAGGAATCTTGACACGTTTTGCTTGACCAAACATTTTGCAGGAAAATTGTGGTTAGATTTGTAGGGTAGAGGGAGGCTTGCACTGATATGCCAAGTAAAAGTCTTGTAGTGGCAGTCTTACTAGTGAGACTTCATGCAAAGTATTAATTTAGCGTTCAAAACTTAAAAGGATTGATTTATTGCCATATAGCTCTTGGACTTGCTCTTTGAACCCTACGGAGATAGTGACATTATCGGCATCAAAAGCACATGGACCTGGAGGTGGAAACCCAAGTGTTGAGCTGTGGTCTCATCCGAAGTCGTATTTGGTGTCTTCCTCGGCCGATTGTGTACTTGATCAGTGTAACTACCCGTGGACATGCTCATTGAGAGACGCGCGGGATAATCATCGAGCGATGCAAGAACAACGTCTGCATGGACTGGGCTGTAGTGAGTCGCAGTTTTGGCTCGTTAGGGCACACTTTCCGAACGGGGCTGCATCGAGGTCTGTAGATTGTCCCAACGGTGTATGACGATAAAGTCCGAGCGAATGCAACGTGGGAGATAAACATGCAGGATTCAGGATTCGGGAGTCCGCATGTATAATTGCGTACCCATTTAGAGAAAGGAATGCTGGCTTGTCACTTTATAAGTGAGCCTGCAATCTCATCAAATGTGGTACGGAAACAAGGAAAGTGATGGGCCTTCTCTTTAAAGTGATCGTTCAGCCGTAGTGGAGTACCGAGGACTCTGCCGAGCTGCGACAAAGGATCTTGGTGCCGAGGATTGTATTATATCCAGATCAATCGTTGCAGGTGTACCGTATTTTAATAATCATCAAATCCTCCATTGTGCCTTGAATCTTGCATTGCAGGCTTCTACGTCCTTCACCACTGTTTTGCATGGAGGTGTCTATAAGGGAGAATGATGGAACATGCATCTTGACAGCGTTCTTCTCTAGGTACTTGCGGTCTAGACCTTTTGTACCTTTTTCATCTTCTTGTGGTCCATTGCATGCGGGACAGATGGTAAGCCAATTGAGTCGAGCGTATATGCGCTAATGCGCTGTCGAGGGGAAAGCAGTAGGGATCTGACTCTTTGACCGCTGTGGGGTCCTCGGGTCCTAGTCTGGATTTTGGCCTTTTTGGTCGTACTCGGGTATCTGTATCTGTAACCTAGCGAGTGACGAGATTCTGAGATTCTGCAGGTGGTGAGGGGGAAATTGACAAGGGATGGCCAAGGCGCCGCAACGCCGCTAGGGGCACACGGCGAGCGGTCTCAGAGTGCGAGAGTCTAGCGCTATATGGTCTAGCATGTTACAGAGGAGTGCCAATGATGTTGTCTGTAGTTGTCTAGCGCTGAGCGTCGAGGCGTACACTATGGACCGGCCCGTGATCCGACTAGGGGGGAGATTTCACATCAAATCAATATCCCTCGATTTAGAAGCATTAGCCAATGAACCTTTCCTCTGCAATAGCGCCCCTAATTGCCGCATGCCGCATGAGTAAACATTGAGGGGGAAAGCTGTACCAGATCACACTCCAAAGCTGTCAGTTGTACCAAAGCTGACCCGTTTGTACACGGTCTTGTGAAACAATGCTGACTCTTCATCCCTTAAAGTGAAATTACACACCCTCTCTCCTTTCATTGAAGCAGTCAAAATTGCAGTGGAAATGACTTTGAGAGAGTCCTTGTGCTCTTTGTCCTCAGCGGCTCGAATTAGCGCGCTATACTACATTGGAACTGTCACAATGTCAGCGGCTGATGTAGCGCTGGACACAAAAACTTCGTCGTCCCCTTCCTCTTACCATCATCGCCACCACTTTCGTTCAGCTCAACCACGTTCTTTGACAGAACATCCACTCCTTACCTTCTTTCGGGTCTAGATTGACCACCACACTCCTTACAGGACCTTCTCTTCTCCGAAGCCCCGGCTGGCATCGTCCGACACTGCTTTGCCTCATTGCCCCTCACTAGCCAGTCAAGCAACAAGCCCTTTCCCCAGCAGGAACGAATCCTTCCTTCTTCACGATGAAGGCTACAATTACCCTCCTCCTTCTTCCAGCAGCGCTGGCATGGCCCAGCTACAATGGCCACAGCCACGATCATGGACACAAGGCAGCACACAAATCTGGTCCTGACCATGTCTCGGGTGCCCAACTTCCCAGTGGTACCGCAACGGGTCCGTTCAATATAAGCAATGCCACTGCTAGTCAAGCAGACACAGTGGCCAATGGTGCTGGCAGTATCACCGCGACACAACATCTTACGAACATCGTCTCCGTGACTGCAAGTGATCAGGCCCCAATCGAGGCTGCTACCGCTGGCGCTGGTGGTGCTGGTGCTGGTGCTGGCGGTGCTTGTTCAGAAACAGCAACTGTGACAGTCGCTAATACCGTAACCGTTACAATCAACGGGGGAGCGGGTGCTCAAGCTGCTAAAACAGCGGCGCCGGAAACTCAGGCTCCCGTGGCACCAGCACCCGTCCAGCAATCTCCAGCCCCTGCCCCTGTCGCTCCAGTATCACAAGCTGCATCGCCAGTAGAACCAGCGGCAACTCCATCGCCCAGCTCCGCCGCTGCTGCGCCAGCCGCCCAAGCTCCTGCAGCTACTCCATCCACAGCAGCTTCTGCACCTCAAGTCCAATCTGGTGCCAGCTCCGGCTCCAAGCGTGGTATTGTCGCTTCAGGTGCCGACCAAAATCAGCTTGTTTCGGCCTTCAACAATGCCGGGAAAATCTCATGGCTCGCTAATTGGTACTCGGCCCCTCCACCAAACCTCAGCCCGAAAATCGAGTTTGTACCCCAGATGTATGATAAGTTCTCCGACAAGAACAATGAATGGACCAACAATGCAAAGAAAGCAATAAGCGCAGGCGACAAATACTTTCTCAGCTTCGGAGAGCCTGAGACGCAAAATGACCAAGGCTTCCAGATGGACCCTCAAACCGCCGCCAGCACCTGGATGCAGTATTTCCAGCCATATACAGGCAGTGTCACCTGTGGCGCCCCCGGTGTCCTTCAAAACACGCAAGACCTCACATGGCTCTCGCAGTTCATGGATGCATGTGACAAGCTCGGCTGCAAGATCGGTTTCGTTGCCATCCACTGGTTTTATAAGGCCGAAGCTGGTAACGAGCAAGGTTTCAAGGATGTCGTCAACAAGGTCGCTGCAATTGCCAATGGCAAGCCTGTCTGGGTCGACAACTTCCGCGCTGACGGCACCAATGCGGCTCAGCAGGCTTTCTTAGCCGATATCGTGCCGTGGTTGGAAGCCAACACCGCGGTTCAGAGATACGCTTACGCCTCGCCCGACCGCTCAACTGGGACCGGCTTCCTCAACGCTGATGGGTCACTGTCGTCCCTTGGCACGTTCTATGCCAACTTGTGAGGAACTCCACCAGTATACGCATAGCATAGGGCGTTGGATATCTAGGATCAGGGACTAACAGGAATGTTCATCGCGGGATGGTAATTAACAATAAAAGTTGATGGCTACGAGGAAAGGGCTTTACTAGCGATTGGATGATGGAAACATACTTCTGGTTGGAAAATCATATTCACTTCTTCGTGGGATTCTGTTCCCCGTGTAGCTTACTTGATCGAGACTTGGTTGGACGCTAATCATGTTTGATGTGTACAATATCATGCACTTACAACGGAGACTTTCGCACCCCCACTTCACGCAGTCGGGGCTTTAGCTGTGACATGTTCTCGTACTCGTTGTTACAGACGCTCGTAAGGATGGTAGGTGAGCGACCTGCCGTGGTTCTACCAGCTTGAGTCGACGTGGACTACAGCGCTGTCTGCTTGCTTTGTTTTGCTACCTTTCTTCGTCGCCTTTTACGCGTTCAGTATTTCGGCACACGCGCTGCCCACATCTTCGATGAAGGTCGGCGAGGCCCGTATCTCAGCAGGCGCACAAGTAGCTCCAACACGGTCCTCGCGGGGGGAGACATCATCGTGCTGCATGCTTAAGCTCTAGCGCTTCAGGAATCTTGCATTTGGGTGCGTTGCCTTTAGCAAGCGGCCAGTATATTTGTGTCCTATGTAGGATGATCTCGTCAATGGATCTGCAGAAGATTCCTACCAGTAAGCGTTGTTTAAACTGCAATTACGCTAATTGGGCTCCACATATCCCCGACTCTCTTGAGGACTTCATCACTACGAACAAACTCGTGCTTTCATAGGCGGGAGCCCTCCCTGATCGACAGCGCTAAGCGAGGCCTTGGAGCATAATCTATAGCGGGTTAAGGTGTTACTAGGGGTTGGTCTAGGGCCCGCACACGGGGGTCCTTCTTGGGGAGTATGGACTCTGTGGGTGGCGATGACGTGGAATTCCATGCCAACTGTGCGAATCGTATGCACCGGAGATGATCGGTGGCCACTAGACGGTACGTCTTTCCGGTCTGGAGCGCACATTTGGCTTCAACCCGGATTGCTTGGGGCGCTGTAGGTTTGAAGCGCGTTCACAATGTTAAGCGACTTGGTAACCAATATTAAGAGCACGTAAAGATTGAAGATTTTAAGTAAATCGACCCGTTCCTTTGGGCTGATCGTGACAACGATTGCAGAAGTATCGACTTGTCCAAGCTGTACCAGCACGGTGTATTGGCCTGCTGGCTGCCTTGGAGGGGAAAACAATAAACATTGTTTCCCCTCAGACTTGCGCCACTAACGTCTCTTTAGCAGATGGTTTGATGGTTCATGTTGTATGCAGGCTTGTTTAGAGCCTCGCAATCTAATATCTGCAGACAGAATTCTGCAGTTGAACCTTGTGTTGGCCTTGATCGGAGATCAGAATTGTGAGAGCGTCCCATTTGTTCTTTCTTCTACGCGCTACCCTCCTTTAACGGCTAAGATTGATAAAGCTGTTGGTCCTATAGATTCCTGCCGTTCATATACTAAGAATCTTCTCGAAATGTGCCTGGTCTACAAACTATCGACCTATATGAACTTCACTGTCGGGGCCTTGGGGAGCCCCTTAGAGCTGTGCTTCGGAGCGGGGAAGTCGACAATTTATCGTACGTCAGCAGCCCTGCAAGGCAAGGCTAGGACACCAAAGAGAGGTCACACCGACCTGGAAGTGTCCCGGAACGCGGACCCTGGAGCAGCGCTTGAAACCGCCTGATTGTGGGCTAACCACGCTTCATTAGCACGCTTATAGCTCCCGCTCCAGTGCCCGGAGAGACACGACTTTTTGTTTTCCTTGACATGCAAGGCTAGCCGGCAGTGGACCCCACTGTCAAACGTCTGGCCCCATAGGCTGTGCATTAGCGTATTCACGGCCCTCCTCATTCCCGTTCATTATCAACGTCTATAAGCCCGGAGTTATCTACATCCGTTCTACACCATATACAGTACATGACCCTTTCCATCACTTTATCCACCTATCTATGCTCTGACTCGTGCTTCGCCGAACAATCCCGCCGGCGATGTTCGAGTCCGGGTCTGAGGCATTTCGACTCTCCAGGTCAACGCACCCAGAAGTACTAAAAAAGCCGATAGCAGCATTCGAAGACGGAGATGTCTCCGAATCTACCGAGTACCAGAGAATGTCTTTCTTCAAAGCAGCAAAATGCATTAATGCAATTTACTGAATGCCACAAGGAGACGCGGGTCCTAAATCGCAGGGTACTGATTACCCGGCCACGGAACCTCGCAAATCGAGGCCTGTTAGCCGGAAACAGAGCTGATATGGCATATCAGATAATCTAACTCTTGATTACGGTTGTGAAACATCGATAATTGGTAATTCTCGTTTCACATAGCATGACGTATGCGAGCCTTGGAACATGATGCCTTCGCCACAACGCGATCACCGCCCCTGCAATCGTGTGGGAGGAGTTCCATCCGCTCACTGTACCTCGGCATTTGACGACGCGCCGTCAAATCGCAGGGCATTATTGACTTTATAGATAGAGGCCCATAAGTGCCCAGGACAGCGTGTTGACATCACAGTACCGAGTACTTCTCGAAATTGTTCGGCTTGGTTCCTGGCTATAACCTGCATCTTTCCTTCACTTATCGTTTATAACGCTCATGTAGATACGCTCTTCGGGCTACATGCACGTAGCCGCCGCAATGTTCCTATGCTGTGTCTGGTACTTCTTTCACGTCACCGTTGATGACGTTGAGATAAATTGAATCGGGCTTATGGAGCCATTTCTAATGGGATCTCATTCACAATGTAAGAAACACATCAAAATCAAATATGATCCCGAGAGTGCGTTTCCCAAAACTTGGACGATCATGACTTGCCAGACCAGCTCAGACAGTCTTGACACCGCCCATAGTGACCTGACAGCGCGCAGATCTCTATTACATAAAGGGCTTAATTCCTTGCTCCAATATAAACTGTTTGCTTTGTAGTAGTCAAGCGGAGCGCCATGGTATACCCGTGAGTCAGCCATCGTGCGTTCACGCAGTGTATGACTCGTCGCGCGAGAAAGTGAAGATTGTGTCCTTCTCCAGCCACGTGGCGGGTCAGGAAGACTACCGCAACCTATCAATAGTGTTCGAAGTTCGGGTGCTCGTGTATTGCTACTAGAACTATGCGAGACCTAGACTGGCCTGCTGGCGGTGATCTTTTCCCATATCATACGAGGATTATCTACGTTCCTTGTTCCACCCATGGATCGGATGCTTCCAGACTTCACGTACTCTTCCATATGCGGAATGAGGAAGCAGAAGGAGTGCAGCCAACTGGAGCCAAGCTTAGATGTAAGTTCGGCAGCTTGTACGGCGAGTTCTCTACAGGGGCAATTCGGCAGCTGATCCTGTCTCGCCTAGGTAGGTTAGTCTCTGAAAGCCTAAAGACTTATACGTCCCGAAGATGAACCTCACAGGCCGCCAGGGGCAGGAGCACTGCCGCGTAGCGAATAGCGACAAGTGCTGATCAGGTAGTAGATCATTTGAGGCTTCCCATCCAGAACTTTCCTCGGCCACGCACTTCTGATGCTGTGGAATAATCTGTTAGAGACAAGTAACGCGAGAGGAGGTCTAACTCATTAGAGATCAAAATGATTACGTGCGCAACTCGGTCAGGATCTTGACACTCCTTTGAGGTTTCAGTGATTACTCGTTGAACATGATCCCAAAACTCTCCCCGAGTCCTCGAAAAGGTTCGGGTCGCTGCAAGTTTATCTCATTCGCCATCTCCTAAGCATCTGATAGGGCCGGAAATGTCTGGAAGTTTCTAGACCGGAGTTGTGGGGTATGCAAGACCGCACGGAGATGTTTGGTCAAGACGTTGAATGCTCACCTAATTGTAGTACTGATCTGACAAGGCACAAATCTCAGTGCGGAGCTCGGGAGGGGTGACTCTTCGAGCCCATTTGAGCCAATCGCATTGGGTACCATTTACTTGCGCCTCGTATTGTGTGGGAAAGCTCCTTTACCACGTCGAACACAGAATCTAGCTAATCGCCGTGGGAAGCACAAAGATGTGCAAGGCGAATGCCGTCACCTTGTAAGCCATTGGTCCTCTGGCGATACGAGTGCCATACGCAGGTGTCCTGCATGAGAACGTTGTACGTGCATGTTAGCGCCATGACCTGATTCAACGCATCTTTAACCTTGCATTTCGGAGACGCTCGGTCTTGCTTGGCATCAGCAAAATACTACACCTGCGTACATCTGGAGAAGTACCAATCATAGATTAGTCTCCACAGCATACCCAGCGTTGAAGTAGTTGAGGACACTCACGGTGATTTACGCAATCACCCACGTCTCAGAATTCATGATGCAGCGTCTGACTGCCCCTGGCCGGGCGATCTCATACTATTGCAAGCTACTTGAACATTTGATCTCCTACTAACGTAGCTTGGCTTCCTCCCCACGCCTGCCAAGAAGGCTTTCCAGACTAATAACGGCTATGACAATGATTGGAATAGTGAGCCAACTGTGAGGACTTGAAGAATGGTATGTTCATAGTTCTTCTCTCTGATCATATCAGCGGTCCTACCTGACCGGGTAGACACATGACAAGGCTGGCGGAGTTCTCGGATCGCATGATGCCCGTTTAACGTGGCATCGACGTGTCGTTTTCTCTCTTTCATACAGAAGCGGGAATTGTACTTATTGGCATGACTTCCAGGCTACTTCAGCGCCCGCTGATCCAGCATGCGACCAATGTCGCCTCAAGAAGGTCAGGTGTGGCCGGGAGCAACCAGAATGCGTCAATTGCAGGCGGAATGGCATATCGTGTACATTCTCTGAGCGAGGCAAGAAATCAAATCAGATGGGCCAAGTGTAAGTCATCAACCAGGATTGCTTGCGCTTCGATCCCATGGGGCGTTCTTCACGATATAAAGCCCCAAATCCGCTTGGGAAGTAACCAGGAATGACTACAAATGTGCTAACATCGTATGCGCTAGTATTCGTAGCTTAAAGGAGATGAAGTCCCGCCTCGACGAGATAGACCAGACAATGTTGCAAGTTAAAAACGTTGTACACGACGCCTCCGCCAAGTCTTGCTCAATCGATCAAGACGCTTCCTCGATGGCGATGCTCATGACAGATCAAGCTATGGAAGGGGTCAGACACCACAACATCGGCGACCAGTCTCCACAAGCCACTTCCCATCATCTCGTCAATGACCAACACTACGGCACAAGTTCACTGGCCTCATTATTCAACGAAATTGAAAATATGCTCGAGACTCGGTTTGGTGACGGAAAAAATGACACCGCTAACTCTAATGAGACTTTGAGAGAGTGCCAATCAGCGCTCCACAAAATGGCCCGGACCATGATGTACCATGACTCTTTGGATTTACCTAGCGAAGATCTGCCTCCAACACTACCTCCTAAAGACGTCTTGGATGCTGTGGTAGACACTTACTTCGGCCAAGTCAACTCTATGTTGCCAGTCTTCAGAAAGGATTCATTCTGCGAGAACATTAATAGAATCTACGATGGCGGACTCGATCAAGCAGACAGTGCCTGGATACTGTGTTTCAATAACATTATACTACAGACTCTGAGCACTGACTCTGTTGACTTCTTGAGCCCAGTAGATGACAGAGGAGCAAGGACACAAAGTGAAAGTGCAGAGGCAGAGTTGCTGCGACCACTGGTGGTCAATTATAGGCGGGGCTTGAAGAAATTAGATTGTTTGTTGGAACCGAAGTTGATCAATATCCAAGCATTACTCTCAATGGTCAGTGAGTCCGTCTAATACTGGATGGTTTCCGCTAGTATTGACATGTCACCGCCAATAGTGTACAATTGCGCAGGAAAGTTTTCATTACCGGCTTGCATCACTTTTGCTACACCAAGCATGCTTCGTTGCTAAGTCTATGGGCCTTCACCAGCAGAACAACATCTCATTGGACCGGACATCTGAGAAAGCAATTGAGCATAATCATGCGTTTTGGGTCCTGTACGTTGTCGACAAAACGATTTCTTTGACTATGGGACAGTCCTGTTGCCTGCCAATGTACGATTGCGACGTTGCCAGCCCCAATGAAGATGAATTCAATCATTTCCACAAGCATTTCGTTGCGAGGATTGAGCTCGCTGCCATGCAAGAAGATTCTTATCAGATCCTCTATTCAAGTCAAGCCCGTCGACGAGGCGATTTTGGAAGAAGTAGTGGTATATGTCAACTCGACCTCAAGTTAGCCCTTGGAGCCAGCAAACATGAAGACTTGCGTGAGGATGTTGAAAAAGAGAGCGGGACTTCATCACCTACCCATTCGCTGCAGTCCTACGCCAGCACCGCTTTGAGTTATCACTTCTATATGACCAGACTGCTGGTGCATCGTGCAATCAAACGGACATCGGACCGGCGTCAATGTTGCAGTGACGCCCGTACATGTATTCGACTACTTCAGCGATTGAGTATGACTTATACACCAGGTGCTTCCGCCGTTATGTCACGCCAGTGAGTCTTGGAGCTTTTGAGCAAGGGCAATGAAAGCGGAGCTGACTTGAATATAATCACAGGATCTACGGAGATCATCCTTTAATACCCTTCTTTGTCCTTTTCGCGAACGTGATTCGAGAGCCTCAGACGGGAGACTCTGTACAAGATGTCCGACTCATGGCAACAGCTGCAAACATTTTACAACAAAGTCAGAGATTCGATAGTTCTCGGGCTTGTGTAGCACAGCTGTCGTTGTGCAGCCAGGCTGTCAATGCTCTTATAAGTAGGACGACAAGCCCAAGCAGCTCGACATCTCTCACTACCTTGGCTCCCCCCGCCCCAACAATCAAACCTCTTACCATCAATACCGACCCTTTTCATACCTACACTGAACTCGCAGGCCGTAAACGAAACAAGCTCAAGTCTGCATCTCGTACCCCCTCCTGGACGAACATCGCTCAGTCCACTCACTCGCAACGCTCTGCTACCGAGTTTGTTCGCATGCCTGAACAAGACCTCTCACGACCCGAGGCCTGGAACTACGAATTCTCTAATCCACCCGATATGAACGTGTCAAATGGCAGCCTCGGGGTAGACTACGAGTCGCCCTTGTCAATGAATCCGCGCCGTGGAGGTTTGGAGCCATCGAATGGTCAGCTCAATGAACACCAGCAGCACATGGAACAGCCTCATTTCAACATGGGGTGGGCCGAAGATGGCGGTGGATACGCTATGGCTTTTCCTCCACAGCTGGGTACGAGGTGGCCGATGGAGTTTGGGATGGGCTACTTCAATGACGAAATCGCACCTAGAAGGTCGGAGCAGTGGTTAAGATGAATGTTTTATGCAATGGAACCGTTGGGTTTACAGAGAGCTGATGAAGATGACTCTCTACGGCTGGAGGCACTGATGAATATATAGACCGATATGGGACACCCTCGGATCGCGACTAATGCTTATGTATGAGATGACGTTCCCAATGTCTTCATCTGATGAACTGTGTCACGAGCTTAGACATAGACGGACTAAAAGCGTAGACCAATCGACGAAGCCAGACCATCGTTAATTGCTTGTTCCACTCTTGGATTCTTTGCAGAAAACCGAGAGACACCGTTTGCTTCGCATGCTACGACATCATACTACCATCCCCAATTCTCATGGGTTCAAAGCGTGGGCCACATGGAAATCCATGTCTCCCGAAGCAGCATACCCATTTCCATCCTCCACGTTCCTGACCCCCGCCGGTCTGGCTCGTACGTCTGCATCCTCATGAAGCTGCAACCTGCGTCCCAATGAAGCTTGAATCAGTATCCTCAGCATATTGCATGTGATGGTAACGAGGACATTGCATCGTTGGGAAACTTTCTCCGCAGGAAAGGAAGCGTGCTTTGCCGATCGGCGCACTGTGCGCATTCCAGGGAGGTTCGATCGCCTGCATACTGGCCCCTGCACCGTTCCCAGCTACGCCTAGAGGCTCCGAAAGTGCATTCCCCACGCTCTAGCGTTGTGCTGACGACGCTTGAGGGTTCCCGGGAGCGCGGCTCGAGCGAGTTGCATCTTTGACTATCGTTCGCGCGAGGTACTTATATAAGCAATCGTCCAATGTTGATCCATGTTTGGGGTTTAGGGTTCGTCGAGAGACGTACGAATCTTTCAAGGATCAATTCACGTTGGGCTACTTTGGATGTCATTTCGATCGGGCTGTTCATGCTCGTGGTGGACTTTAGAGTGATTGAATAGGGTGGTGCAGGTTGTTTTTCCGATGTTCTCCGCTACCGGGTGACAAGTACCTATGCGCCTTGTGTTCCATCGTGTACCTGTGTTTCTGCTTTGCGTGGAAGGTCAAGTTGGAAGTCTTCGTATTGTGCCATCGTTGGTATACTTGTAATTGTCTTGTGCGAGCTTTGCTCTTATGATCATCGTGCATACCTTCGCTCAGGGGAACAATATTCATGCGCGCCGATGAATTGAACAATTTGCTGGTCAGACTGATACGAGATCGTCGAAATTGCTTTGATAGCATCTTTATGCATGTTATATATTGGACAGTGCATCAAGTCGAATTGCTTGAACTTCCTTGTCGACATTGTCCAAGCTTGGGTTTCCGTGGACTAGATCAGTATACAGTACTAGTAGAGCGTTATTGGATAACCCAGCACTGACCACGCCTGCAGGGTGGCCGGTGCGGTAATCTTAGGTGATGGGGAGTGAGTGCTTTAGAATATCAGTGATATGATTGGAGGCTTATTGGCCATTCAATGGGGTGGAACAATCTATTGCTATTGAAGTTGTTGCAGCTAGATAGAATTGCATGCAGAGATTTTATCTAGTGCGCGCATAGAGGCCTTAGCGAGCCCTAGCCCTAGTAGGCTAGCTAAGCGAGCCTGCTAAAGTATTACTAAGTAGGCCTTATCTACTATAGTTTTTACCATTTATTCTAACGCTCCTATTTAAAACCGGCGGTAGTGAGGTAGCCTACTATCTACGCTCCCTACTAATTACGCTCGTTGCTAGTCCTAGCTTATCTCGGAAAGGGCGGAATTTATTAGGGGCGAGAGCCTTAGTTATACCGTCAGCAACTATATCAGTAGTATTATAATATTATAAGGTTAATTCGCTAGTTTCTAATACTATTTCGCGTATAAAATAAAACTTATTACGAATATATTTAGTACGCTAGTAGTTGATTAGATTAGAAGCTAATTTAATAGCTACCTAGTTATCTCCTATTAGCTTAATAGGCTTTATATCCTTTTTATTATAGCTAATCCCTTATAGTAATTCGCTAAGGAAGAGAGATTCTTTAGCGGTATTATATTCGGTAATATATTCTACTTCTATAGTTAAATTAGTATAGAGAGTTTAAAGCTTACTAGACTAGCTAATTAATCTATTCTATAGTTAAAAGATATAGCCTAACGTTATATAAGAAGTATCTCTATTATCTAACTATAATAAGTCTATCTAACTAAGCAAATTACCTTCTAGATTAACGCCTTTAGTAACGTCTCTAGGTCTATAGCGTAGTCTAACTTTAGTAGTACCTACTAGATATTTAATAATTTATTTTACCGAATTAAGGTACTCGCTGGTAGGGTTAATATAAGCTCCTGCTACTGCGCCAAAGCGCTAGGGCAAAAGACTTGATACGGGGGTGTTACGCGCTTAGCAGTAATCCCCTAATAGGGTATGTATAGCCGTAGGCCTTACAACTATCCCCCTTCCTAGAATCTTGGTCCCCCAAGATCCAGGGTATAGGCACCTCGTAGGCGCTAAGCACTGCGGGCCCCAGCTGCTGAAGCAGGAAGGTTTCGGGCGTATCGTAGGCGTTAAGCACTGCGGGCCCTAGCTGCCGAAGCAGGTAGGTTTAGGCGACGGGCGCTCGTAATCGTGCACATAGCGTGATTCGAACCCCGACCCTCTGCGCCGTACAAAGTACGTCAACCCCGCGTTGCCCCTAGAGGGACAGTGCTCGGACCTAGTTAACAAGCTACTGCGGCCCTAGGGTTAGCGCGCAACACAGTTGTAAGCTCCTGCCACTGCGCCAAAGCGCCAGGGCAAAAGACATAGATGCGGGGGTCTTGCGCGCTTGGCAGTAATCCCCTAATAGGGTATGTATCGCCGTAGGCCTTACAGTTAATTAAGAAACGTCTACTTTTTCCGACTATAAAAGCTAAGTCTAGACGTGTTATTATTAATAACTATTATAATTCTCCTACTAGGGCGTAATAGACTTCCGCCTTAGTACGGTCTACTATATATTTATTAGGTACTCTAACTAAGTCGTTACCCTTATCTATTAGTAAGGTAATAGGGTAGTAAGATTCTATCTCTACCTAAGTAATAACTCGCTTAGCGTATAAAGTCTAATTAATATAGATAGTACGGTTAGGGTAGTCTCGAATTATCGCTATCCCTAGATACTAGTTAACGTTACTAAGGTGTTTTATTCTAAATCGTTAGTCCAAATTCTGTTTAAATTCGGCGATCATAGCCTTATTAGGTCCGTATATAAGGATATCGTTAATATAAAATATAACTATTATACTATTTTCGCTAGTAAATATAGAGTAGTCTTTAACTAGCCTAGTATAGCCTAGGGACTCTATAAATTAGCGGACGGTTTTATACTATTCGCGAGGAAACTGCTTAAGGCTATATAGGGCGCGCCTTAATTAGTAGGCGTTAGTAGGATTACTATTAGTAAAGCTGTATAGTTACTTAACCTATACTTCCTCCGTTAGTAAAGATTTAAGGAAGGCAGTAATAATATTAGACTACTCTATTTTATAGTTATACTTAGTATACAGTACTATTAGAATTTATACTATAGTACCTTTAACTATACTTAAATAAGTCTTATTATAGTTAAGACCTTTAATCTACCTAAATCCCTTAACTACCTAGCGAGCTTTATACTAAGCGATCTCTCTATTAGGGTTTAACTTATAAGTAAGAACCTAATATCTAAGTAAGGCCTTCTATCCTTTAGAAATAGGGGCTAGTATATCCTAAGTTACTATCTTTTCTAATAAGTTTAACTTATCTTAGAAGGCTACTATCTACTTCTCTTTATTAGGGCTACTTAGGGCCGTATAAATATTAGTAGGTATAGGAGGTATAGGTATAACTTTAGCCTTATATAATCTAGTAGTAATTCTCGCTACGAATCCCCTATTAAGTTACCTATAATTAGGCCTCGCTTGCACGCGTATTTATATAGTGCGAATATTTAGATCAGCAGGAGCTTCCGGACTTTACGGAGTTATAGTAGCCTACTAGGGATCTTTAGTCTCCTTAGGAGTCTTAAATATATTATTATTAGATAAGTCGTTATTATTAGACGAGGAGTTAGATTTATTTAAATCGATATTCGTAACGTTAGGGTTATTCGAATCGTTTTCGTCCGAATTATTCGAATTATTTATATTCGAATTACTTATTAGATCGACGTCCGTAATAGCGGTTACGTTAGTAGCTTATTCGCCTTACTTAATTAGGTTAGCAGTTAGCGACTTTTATCGCTATATCGATAAGTTAGTAATAAAGAATTCCTATAAGTCGTTATTATTAAAAGACTCTTCTACTGCCCCTATATCTTTATTATTAACGTAGGAGTCTAGCTCCTAGCGTACCTAAGAGGATTTAAACGTACGTTTCCTTTATACGTCTCAGAAGCGGTATTAATTATTATAGAAACCGTAGCTAAGAAATTTAGCCTTAGTAGCCCTATTATCTAACTTCTTCCTTATTAGATTAGTATTATAGACGTAGGTAATATAGCTAAATAGTCTAAAGTTACTAATATTAGCCTTCTTACCTATCTAAGCTTCGTAGGGAGTAGTAGACGGATCTACTAATAATAGCGACCTATTCTTAGTATAGATAATATAATTAATTACCTCGCCCTAGTAGGATTAGCTAAAGCCGGCGTCTCGCAGTACTATACGAACTCTACTAAATAAGGTTCGAAAAGTTCGCTCTATAATTATATTCTAATTCGGCGTATATAGCTCTACTAGCTCCTATTAAATTCTAAAGCTCTATAGGATAGCTTATACTTCCTTAGAGGCGTAGATTAGTTTATTATTACTAGTAAAGCGACTTACTAGTCGTCCCTAAGTCTTTATTAATATTAAGTAATCGCGTAGTATTATTAGGAGATTAGTCTTAAATTTTATTATATAAATCTAGACTATATCAGTAGCCTTGGCCAGCGATAGAGACACACCTGTACGCGGTGCTAGCTACGAACCTGAATACCTATTCAGAGCTAAGATATCTCCCCTAATATATTACAGGTTAAACGATATTGAGACGTCGCGTAGTTGCTGAGAACTCTGTATAGAGTTTTTCGGGCAACGCGATAACACCTACCCTAACTCTACCATAACTATTATACCTCCCCTATAATTAAGACTAGACAGCAAGAATTGGTATCAGGTATAGTATCTTAGCCCGACGAGTAAAGAGTATAGGTAATACCTACCTAGCCGTTAATTTAAAAAATCTAATATCTACGTGCGCTTAATACGTATCTACCGGTTAAGACTAACGCGCAGTCTATCCTAGGGGAAGGCTGGGGTTATAGGTATATAGAATTAAGAGAAGGATATACTAAGTTATAAATTAGAAGGCGTATTTTGGAAAAGGACGGCCCCTATCTAAGTAGCTAGGCGAGCCTTTAGTATAAGCAGCGCCGTATAACTATAATTATAAGCTGAAGGGTTGGCTCCCCCCTAAAGCAAAGTATATAAGGATAGAAGTAAGTACTATCTAATACGACCGGCGGGATATTATGCTATCCGATTCTTTATATGAGTATAGGCCTCCTAGGCGGTGTATATAGCTTCCCCCCTTTCTCGTATCCTCAACCAGCAAACCACCGAACAGCTAAATCCGGTACTACTACGGATACTAATAAACACTACTAATCAGCGCTAATAACTCGAACCCTTACGGGACGGCTATATACCCCCTCCTCCCCCCCCCCTATATCGACACAGTAAAGGTTAAAGAAAGTCATAGGGCGCTCAGCGCTATAATAAAGTCGAAGGATATAGAAGAATACAACAGGGTCCTTAAGAGCTGAGTATAGTACGAAGGGCGTATATTATAGTTAGTATTAGAAATAATGTTATAAAGCGCTCGGTATAATATTAAAGAACATAGTTAAGAGTTACTAGTATTAAGGAGGCCTAAGGTATAATCCCCAGACCAAAAGCAATTGCATCGTTAAGGATAAGCGGGAGTTTTTATCCAGGCACTATACTATAGTTTCTCTTACGGCTAGGAAAGGCACACTACGTATACCATCTACTAGTTTCACAAATAATATAATAGAACACCCTCATTAGTATATATAGATACTAGAATAGGCGTATAAACCAATCAATCAATCAATCAGTAGCCTTATATATAAAGGAGGCGTAATAGCGGTATCTACCCTTAGTAAGCTTAATCTAACTACCGCTAGTAATATCTAAGGAGATCTTTACTCCTAGTACTAATTCCCGTTTTATTAGGTCTTATCGATAAGGAATTCTGCTATAAATTTTAGTTATCTTCGTAATTACGCAGTCTTCGTAATATTTATATAGTAGTACTAATTTTTACAGCTTATCCGCTATCTTAGTATTAATTCCTAAGGTAATATAAGTAAGCTTCTTAATATCTTATATACCTAAGTAACTTAGACGGCGGTACTATTTATCTTAAGATATATAATTAGCGAGAGGTTTCTTTGAAGATTATAATATATATAGTATCTTAGTATATTAAAGATTAAGTAAGTAACTATTACCTACTTAGGTTCTAGTAAGGAGTAATTTACTATTACTACCGTCGATAATATTAAATCTACTATCTTTAATAATAGCGTAGTAGCCCTTATCTTCTAAGTAGGCTACCGAGAGCAAATTATAATATATCGCAGGTATATAGTAGACGCTAGTAAGCTTAATTATCGAAAGTTTTCTATTTACTATTCTTAGATAGTCTACGTTCATCGCGCTTTCCTAAAAGATTATGTTATTAGCCTTATAGCTAGTTTTGCGCTATTAGTAGGCCCCAGCCAAATCAGGGTCTATATCCTATATTAATTGCGGACCCTGAAATCAGCTAAATTAGTAACTTGAGGTAAATAATAGTAGTATCCGTAACCTTAAATTACTATACTAGGTGTCTATAACGTTAGTATTAATAGTTACTTTACTAAACTAATATAGCAATCGCGTAATCCTTCTAGAATACGAATTATATACGCTCAGCTAGTATATCGATAATATTAGTAATAGGG
>JAEUBA010000289.1:0-12692 GCA_018257865.1 Stereocaulon alpinum | reverse complement strand
TTGCGGCTAGGAAAGGCACACTACGTGTACCATCTACTGGTTTCACAAATAATGTAATAGAACACCCTCATTAGTATATATAGATACTAGAATAGGCGTATAAACCAATCAATCAATCAACTACCCTATTACTAATATTATAAAGTAAACTATTCTTATAGTTAGAAAAAGAGTCTAAGCTACGTAAACGCGCTAAGTATAATACGTTAAAAGCAGCTTTCCTTATTATAGGGATCTAAGTAATTATACTAAGGAAAACTATAAGAGAACTCGTAGAAGGGCTTATAAAGGCTAGCGACGCCGGCTCTAAGCTAGCGCACTAAGGTATAAGAGACGTAAAGTTACTAGATTCAGGTATTAAGTAATAGATATAATTATATTACTGAGTAGTAGAAGTAGTAGTAGAACTAATTTCTAAAGATCCCCTAAATATAGGGGAGTCCTAGGTAGTAATACTATTACTAAGCCCCTAGACCCTAACTAATATTATTACGTTAGCGTAGCTATAACGCGTATATACTTAAGGGTTAATAGTATCCTCCCCTCTAGGCCTTAGTCCCTAAGTACTAAAGTATATTAAATAGATTACTCGTTAAAAATCCTTTAAACCTAGTAGGAAACGTAAGGGAAAAGAGTTAACCTAGATACGACGTCGTTAAGGCGGCGTATTATATATATAGAATATTATTACTATATAAAGTATATCGAATAGACTGCTCGTTAAAACCCCTTTAAATCTAGTAGGAAACGTAAGGGAAAAGAGTTAACCTAAGTGCGACGTCGTTAAGGCGGCGTATTATATATATAGAATATTATCTAACTGTAGTAACGCCTAAATCTATTATAATATAAAAAGAATACGTAGTAGGCGTAGTAGTAACGCGTAGTTATTAATAAATATAGTTAACTGCCGACTGTATTAGTAGGTAATAACCGCGTAGCTATATTATTAGTTATTATTATTTTAAATAGCTTTAACGTATAGCGACGTCGTAGCGACGACGACCTACGGGTATATAAATAATAACTTTCCCCCTAACTTTTCTCTCTTTATAACTCCTAATATAACTCGTATATACCCTAATATTAGCGTACCTATATTATAATTAATATTACTAATATAGTTAATAGTTCTTCTTATTATAATAATATTCAAATATTCTCTTAAGATCGTATATCGCTATTACGTAACCGGCGTATATTATTAGCTGCTAATATATTACTTATAGATATAACTTATATATATACTTAATATTATATATCGCTATCGCGTAACCGGCGTATATTATTAGCTACTAATATATTACTTATAGATATAACTTATATATGTACTTAATATTATACGTCGCTGTCGCGTAACCGGCGTATATTACTAGCTGCTAACACTTATAGACTATATTATTAATATACCTTTACCCTATAGGACTTATTTTTGCACGGGGAATAATAATTACGAGCGAGGAGATACTCCTCCCTATTAACGTTATAAAGATAATTACTATAGACTTTAAGAGATACGGAACGCGACAAGGCCCAGGATGGAAGATTAAGGACAGAAAGGGAGAGAGATAAGACAGGTGGTGTCTAAGGTATAAGCGTAGCCAGAGGCTATTAACAGAGAGGTAAATAACTTATGGATAAGGGGGAGTTTTTACCGAAAAGAAGGTTTCTCTAACGACTAGTAGGGCGATAGCCCTACTAGGATAATTCTATAGGACTCCCTTATTAGCAGAGCATTTCTACTAGAGTAGGTGTATAAATCAATCAATTAATTAATACTATAGACTTTATTATTATTATAAGGTATATTATTCTAATAGCTCTACTACGTCGTCTCCTAATATATCTAGATCCTAGAGCCGTTTCGATAGTCTATACGGCGATTAGTACGGCGTTATTTTATAGATAGCTGGATATAATAAGTATAGCGTAAGAGGAAGAAGATTAGGAAGCGAATAACTTAGTAGCGAAAAGTATAGGGTTAAATAATAATAACTAGTAGGGTAGCCCCTATAATTATCGCTAATCTATAGTAATAACTCGCAGCGGCTATATAGCGCGTTATAAAGCTTAAGGAAACTATCGCTAACTACTTAGAAGAGATTAAAAGCCTTTAGTAGTATATTAAGGCTCTTAAAGAATAAGTTATATAGCTATACTTTAGTATAGAAGTAGCGTTAGTTTTTTTTTCTTTCTTTACTAATACTTAGTAAATATACTCGCGTGCGACGTCTCGCTGATAATAGATAGTAATTTAGATAGTAATTAATATAGTCTTATCTCTACCCTACTAAGGTATAAGTAAGTAAGTATAAGAATTATAGAGGAGTATACTTATAGTATAAGACTATTTACTTATAAGGTTTATAATTATTATAACTTATATTATCGCCGCCGCTTACTCGCCGCTATTAGTAGTATTTAAAGAACTAGAGACTATATATACTTACTAACCGTCTACTCGTTAAAGGCTTAAGTTAAGTTATAGGTATCCTTAAGTTCTTTATCTAGTAACTACTAGTTATATTCTTTACCCTAGCTAGTCTATTTAACCTTATACTAGATACCTTACTTATCTTAGACCTTATCTATAATTTCTTTAACCTCCTATATCTTATTATTATTAATAAGTTTAGGGGCTTATATAAAGTTTGCTAACGTCTTATCGCCGTCGCGAAGGTAGTATAGCTTTAATAATAAGATATAAAAAGTATTATAGATTCTATAAGTTTACGGTAGTAGAAGGTAGTAAGCCTACGCTCCTACTTTATTAGTAATCCTAAAAGGCCCTACGAATTTATAAGATAACTTTTTACTTAGGCGTTTTTACTTAAGATTCTTAGTTAATAGTATTACTAGATCTCCGACCTTATAGCTTTAAGGCTTATAATTCTTATTATACTACTTAGCTTAAGACTCTCTAGCGCGCTATAGGCGTTCTATAGCTTTATCTCTTAATACTTATAGTAATCTAATCCTCTTATTTATAGTAGGTATCCTCCCCTCTAAGGACTTATCCTTAAGTTCCTAACGAAGTTCGGGATAGTATCTATATATTAAGTAGAACGGTATTATTCCAATAAAGGAATAAAGATTATTTATATATATAAATTCTGCTATTAGCAGCTATTTCGCCTAAGTAGTTTACTTATTATTAGTAAAGATACGTAAGTAGTACTTTAGTACCTAATTCTAGTATTCCGTCTAACTATTAGTCTAAGGATAAAAGGCGGTGCTTAGGCGGCGCTTAATCTTAAAGTAAAAATAAATAGCTAACTAGAAGGCGCTAGTAAATACTAAACCTCTATCGCTAATAATACTATTAGGTATACTATAATAGTATACTACCTTAGTATAAAAAATATCCGCTAGCTTAGCAGCGTCGATTATAGTAGTAGTAGGTATATACCTTACTATCTTTATAAATCGATTAATAATTACTAGAATAGTATTATAGACTATATTCTTATATTTACTTAGGGGTAGACCTATAATAAAGTCTATTAAGAGCTCCTTCTATAGCTTATTAGTAATAGAAAGCGAACTTAGTTCGCTATAGAGGTAATAGTAGGGAGCCTTAGTTCTTTAGTAAATATTATAAGTCTTAATATAACTATTAACTTACTTAGAACTCCTATACTAAAAGTATTTATAGGTAAGTAACTTATATGTCTTCTTAGCGCTAAAGTACCCTACTAGAGGGTTATTATAGTATTTACTAATAAGTTCTTCCCTTAAGGCTTTATCTCTAGGGATATATAAGCGGTTATTATTTCTTAATAAGTCTTTTAAGTCTATAGTCTATACCTTACTTCGGAGACGGCGCTACGACGGCGAACCCTTATTTATAGAAAAGGATTTAGCCTAATTATTAGTAGCTTATAAATCTTAAATTCCTTAAAGGTAAAGGAATATATAAAGGAATACGAGAGAAACCGTAGCACCTAGACAGAGGAGGTCCTCTACGTAGCGAACGAGGAAAGGGCGCGGGTAATTAGGAAGGCTAAGACCTTCGTATAGAGGGAAAGCGTATATAAGGCTATACTAAAGCTAACGGGCGTATAGAGACTTATAAGATAGGGAAGAGAGAAGAGTAGACGCCTAAAGAAACTCCTATAATTCCTAGCGATTAAAGATAGCAGCGGGGGTAAGGCTAGGGATTTCGACGGAAAAGTAAGAGCCCTAAGGAGGGTCCTCTTCCTACTACCGCCGGCGGTAGACCTAGGAGATATCGCAGGTATAAGATACCTAGAACTGATATAGATAGATAAGGAGATATTAGTTAAAGAAGTCTCTAAGGTAATATAGCACCTAGCGGTCGATAAAGTACTTAGTATTAACGGAATTCTAAACCGCTTCCTAAGGGCCCTAACTAGTATAAGTATAATAGGGGTAATAGTCTACTTATTCTAAGCCTATCTTAAGCTAGGCTACTACCCGAAGTACTTTAAAAAAGCGAATATAGTAATCTTAAAAAAGCTAAAGAAGAGCGACTACTTAAAACTAAAGTCGTATAGGCCTATCGTACTCCTTAATACCCTAGGTAAAGCGTTGGAAGCGGTAATCTTACGGAGACTAAGCGATATAGTAGAAGAGAATAAGCTACTCCTACTATAATAGATAGGGGCTAGACGGAAGCGATTAGTAGAGACTATACTTAAAACCCTTATAGACGCAGTCTATACAGTCTAGAACTATAATAAGAGTATAAAAAAGAGAGTAGTAAGCTGTTAGGGGCCGGCCTAGAGCGAGTTAATAGGGGTGTTATTAGACTAGGAGAATATATCTAAGGAAGGAAAGCTAGATATAGGCGTGCGAAGACCTATGAGTAACCCGCTAGAGCTAGGCCTAATAGGGCTAGGGTGCCGGGTAGGTAAGGTGATAAGTAGTAACGCTGGAAAGCAAAGCCCAGCCCGTAATATTACCCCCCTCCTCTACAAGGTATCGCCCCGATACCTATAGCCAACGATCTAATTAATCTATTAATCCATCCCTTCCCGCTAGCTATATAACGTCGGCGGCGTTAGTAGTAGTTGCGGTATTAAGTTGCGGAGCGCTAAGATTTATCCTCTAAAAGTCGGTATTTAGCGACAGCGATATAGGGACTGGTAACTATATAAACTACTTGCGAATCGTACCCCCAGCGCATTAGATAGCTTATACTAAGCGACGGAAGGTATTAGGATATCGATAGATAGTCTACTACCGTAGCTAGAATCGAAAAGTCGAAAAAGGAAATATTTAAATAAATATAGGTTTCGCGTAGCGAAATACGCAGCGAAATACAAGGCGAAATACAAGTATGAAAATAGTAGCGTTCCACCTAGCTTAGCAATTGGACTATACCAAATTAGGTATAGCTTACCCCTTGTCGGTGTTGAGAAGCGGTATAGGTCTATACCTAGGAACTATAGACTTGCTAGAAGCTAGAGCTTGCTACGCTGCTAAGCTGCTAAGCTACTAAGCTGCTAAGGACTATAGCTTTGCTCCTAATTCTTATTCCTATATAGATATAGACCTATACTCTTTCTTAGCTTTCGAAACTATTAGTGGGGATTTGGCGGTGGCTTCGCGAGGATTTAGTAAGGTGAGACGAACTGCCTACTGGTAGGATCGTCTATTGCGGTGATAATTCGGTAGGACGGTCGAATCAGGTAGTGAGGTAGGATTAATAGATAGTTAGTGAACTTAGTAGGACGTCCGAACTCGGTAGTGAGGTGAGGTCGGTAGTTAGGTGGTATTCTCGCTAGGTTCTAGCACCTAGCTAGCTGCCAGCTATACTAGCGGTATAGATATCCGCGATAGTATCCTACTATCGCTTTTCGGGGTGAGTAGAGGGACGAAGGCTGAGGTGCTTAAGGTATTACTAATAAGGGTTTTTTCTTTAATACTAGCTTAGTATTGAGATTAGGTAGGCTATAGCCTCTTTAGAACGCGTCCTAGTATTCGTATTAGTCTGCCCTTGCCCCTGCCTCCTAGGCAGTGTAGGTATAGTTGTCGTATTAGTCTGCCCTTACCCCTGCCTGCAGCAGTGTAGGTATAGTTATTAGAGTACCTTCTAAGCAGGCTTACTTCTTTATCTTTTATTAATTAAGCGGCCTCGATCCTAGCCTTTGTTTTAACTCGCTGCTAAGCCTACGAGCTCTGCCGTTTATTTCACCTCGCTAGTAGACTTACGAGGGCGGGGGGTTGCGGTGCTAGCACTTTTAGTATCGCCTAGAGCTAGTTATAGGGAGGTGAAGGTATTTCGCTAGGAGGTTTTACATCGCCCGTTATGATGGAGATATATTCTAATATCAGGGGCCGGCCTAGAGCGAGTCAATAGGGGTGTTATTAGACTAGGAGAATATATCTAAGGAAGGAAAGCTAGATATAGGCGTGCGAAGACCTATAAGCAACCCGCTAGAGCTAGGCCCAATAGGGCTAGGGTGCCGGGTAGGTAAGGTGATAAGTGGTAACGCTAGAAAGCAAAGCCTAGCCCGTAATATAAGCCTACTTTTAGTAGACGTAGCTAGGGTATTTAATAATATATTATATAAGAGGCTACTATACGACCTTTAGATAAAAGGTACCCTAAGTATAATTATAAGATAGGTTAGGAGCTTTCTAATAGATAGGGCTACGTCTATTATAATATATACCTTTCGCGCCCTAGTAGCGCTGCGCGATAGGATACTAAGGTTTATTTAAAGACGTAAAGTAGTAATAGTAGGTATCCGTTTATTAGTAGAACTAATTGCTAACGATCCTACTTCTAGGGGGTATACGCTCCTTATACTTATCGAGCACGGAGCGGGGTAGTATAACGTCTTCCTTTACCTATACGTATAGCGCTGCGGTAATACCCCGTTAATATTATTTCCGATACTAAGTATTAGATTACTGCTAATACTAAGCAGACCCTAATAGTTACTAAATATTATAGTTACTTCCCCTTCTAGACGCTAGTCCGCTAGCGTGAATTTACTATTATACTTAATTACTTTATAGCGGTGGCCTAAAAGCGGGCTAGTAACGTAGGTAGAGCTTATTAAAAACCTTTAAAACCTTATAGGAAAAGGAAGGAAAAGAGTCTCTATACTATAGTTACCCTATACCTTATATAATATTATAAACGTGCTCTAAATCTGCGATAATACGACTATAGCTCGTACTCGTATTACTATTATAATATAATTACTATAATCGGGGGTTATAGTAAAGTAATCCCGTAGCGATATTAGCGTAGATATATTACTATACTATTCCTTCTACTTCCTTTTCCCTCTTTAGTAATAATATATTTTATAAGTACTACCCTTATACTACGATAGCAAGTCTTTAATAATACTAATAGGTCGTAAGTCTTTATTATTAATAGTAAGTCTATAATTATACTACGTATTTCCTATTACTAAGAGTTAGTAGTAGATCTTCTATATTATAAGCTCCTACTACTGCGCCAAAGCGCTAGGGTAAAAGATATAGATACGGGGGTATTACGCGCTAGGCAGCAACCCCCTAATAGGGTATATATAGCCGTAGGCCTTATAACTATCCCCCTTCCTAGAATCTTAGTCCCCTAAGATCTAGGGTATAGGCACCTTATAGGCGCTAAGCACTGCAGGCCCTAGCTACTAAAGTAGGTAGGTTTTAGGCGTCGTAGGCGCTAAGCACTACGGGCCCCAGCTACTGAAGCAGGTAGGTTTAGGCGACGGGCGCTCGTAATCGTATATATAGCGTAATTTAAACCCTAACCCTCTACGCCGTATAAAGTACGTCAACCCCGCGTTACCCTAGAGGGATAGTACTTAGACCTAGTTAATAAGCTACTGCGGCCCTAGGGTAAGCGCGTAACACAGTTATAAGCTCCTGCTACTACGCTAAAGCGCTAGGGCAAAAGATATAGATACGGGGGTATTACGCGCTAGGTAGCAACCCCCTAATAGGGTATATATAGCCGTAGGCCTTATATATATATAAACTACCTTATAGCGAAAAGGACCTATATTCGTAGGGCTATACCTCTATACCTAAGGTATAAATTAGCGTATCGTAGGGTAGCGGGATACTATAAGGGATATTTATCTATTCTATAACTACGCGCCGTTAGTTAATATTAGAAGATTCCCGCCCCTATAGCGATAGAAGCAGCGGGGCTGGTAGCTACGCTATCCGCTACTATTATACCGCCTAGGGTAGATAACCGCCTAAAGGACCTTCGTAAGAGGGTTACCTAATAGCGTAAGGATTATTCCCTAACCCTAGGGATATATAGTAGCTAGATAGCGTAGCGGTTAGCCTCGCTATAGGGGAGGTTAGAGGTATTAGTAAGTAATATCCTTATTTTTCTAATACTACGTTAAATCGCTATAGGAGGTAAGCTGAGCTTATTTCTTCTTATTATTCCCTAATATCTACCTTAATCCTACCTTTCTACTTACTATACCCTAAACTCTCTTCGCTCTATACCCTCTATACCTTTTCTTATCCTTCGGCTATACTATATTATCTTACTATATTCGCTACTAACTCGCCGTAGGCGAAGCTGGCGAGGGAGGAGGAGGAGGATAATAATAAGGAAGATAATAGTAGGAAGGGTAGTAGTAAGGAGGTAGAAGCGGAGGTAAAAGCGGAGGTAGGTAAGGAGATAGAACTAGAGGTAGGTAAGGAGGTAGAGGCGCTAGTAAAGAAACCCTCTACGGTTTAGGTATATTATATTACCCGTTAGCGTACCGGTATTAGTACGATATATTAATATAATTAGATTCCCCGCAACTGGGCCCTTAAGGCCGCAGAGGAGGAGAGGAGGAGGAGGGAAGATAAGGAGGAGAGTATAAGGGAGGCGGTAGAGGTAAGTTATCCTTAACGAATACTCTACGTATACTAACCGTTTACGCGTAGGCCGTATAGATCGTATTTTTTTTTATTTTATATTTAGCGTTTAGCGTTTAGAGTTTAGAGTCTAGTATTAGCGGGCGCTTATATCTTAAAGCTATCTTTAATAGCTAATAGTCTTATACTTACCTTATTTAGTATCTTTATAGCTATAATACCCTAATCGTTCGCTGTATACGTATAACTAATACGTCGCCTATACTATAATAGGGTCTATATATCTTTTCGACTTCGTAGGTATTTAATTCCTCTATCCTTTAATAATATCCTCTAGCGGGTACGGGCGTTTATATCTTAGTATACTAGCTCTACCCCTAGTTTTTATAATATCGCTACGTCTACAGCTACTTAATACTCTATATTCTTATAATCCTCGCTTTATTCTAACTAGGCACTATAAATAGCGCAGTTTTAGTATATTAATAGGTTAACTTATTCTTTACCTTCCGGTATTATCGCGTCTGTTTATTATAAGCGCGTTTTAATACTAGTATAGTATTAAGTTCTACTTCTGGTACCTATTCGTTATAGATATCGCCCTACCTAGTCTACTTAACCTTATACTAGATACCTTCCTTATTTCTTACCTTATTAATAATCTCCTCTACCTCCTACTATTCCTTATTATTAATAAGTTTAGGGGGCTATATAAAGTCCGTTAACTCTACGCCCTCGCGTAGTTAGTAAGGCTTAAGTAATAATATATAAAAGGTATTATAGATTTAATAACTTATAGGCAGTATTAAGCGGTACGCTTATACCCCGACCTTATCCTTAATCCTAAATAGGCTAACGAACTGATAGGATAACTTCTTACTAGGACGCCTTTATTTAAGGTTCTTAGTTAAAAGTATTACTAATTCGCCTACTTTATATTCTTTCGGCTTATAGTTTTTATTATAGTACTTCGCTTATACCTTAATAGCGTAGCGCTAATAGTCTTCTATCTACTTTTAATAGTTTTATAGTTATTCTACCCGTTCCTTTACTACCGGTACCTCCCCCTTTAGGGAGCCGTCCCCAGCTTCTTAATATAGTTCGGGGTTATAGCTGTATATAGTATAGAATAGCGAGTAACTAATAGTACTATAGCAGCTATTTATATAGGCAAACTTAGTAATTAGTAATAGCTTTACCTAATTAGTTTACTCCGCGTTAGTAAATATTCGTAGGAAGTATTCTAATATTTAGTTCTACTTTTTAGTCTAGCTATCCGTTTACGGATAGAAGGCGGTACTTATACGGCGCTTAATCTTCGTATAGTAGTATAAAGTTAACTAGAAAGTACTAGTAAATACTGCGCCTCTATTACTAACTACGCCTATAGGTATACTAAATCGGTATACTATTTTAGAGAAGAAGAGCTCTCTAAGTTCTTCTACTATAATTATTTTCTTTATAGCGAGATAGCGGACCGTCTTTATAAACCTATCTACTACTATAAGGATAGAATTATATATAATACCGGCCCGTTTACTAGGCGGTAGTTCTATAATAAAATCTATTAATAGCTCTTGCTATAGTCCTTTAGGTAAGGGTAATAATTATAACTCCCCGTAGGGATAATACTTAGGAACCTTTATTCTTTAATATATATCGTAGGTATATATATAGCTTCGCGTCTACTCCGCTATATTAGCCTAATAATACTTTCGCCTTAACAGTTCTAATATCTTTACAGCGCTAAAATAGCCTACTAAAGGATTATTATAATATCTACTAATCAGCTCTTATCTAAGGGTACTATCCTTTAGGATATATAACTGCCCCTTATACCGTAGAAGGTCCTTATTATTAAGAGACTAATCTATATACGCGGTATAATAACGTTCTACTTTAGGATTTTAGTTCTTCCTAAATTTTATAACCTATTTATCTAAGTCTTATAGTTCGCGAATAACCTATTTTAATAGTTTTTAAGGCTCCTTATACGGCCCTTCTATAAGTTCTCTTATAGTTTTCCTTAGTATAATTACCTAGATCCCTATAATAAGAAAAGCTACTTCTAACGCGTTATACTTAGCACGTTTACGCAGCTTAGACTCTTTTTCTAACTATAAGGATAGTTTACTTTATAATATTAGTAATAGGGTAGTATTAAATAGTAAGGCGCCTTTATAATCAGGTCGCCTTAATAGCGGATTAGCAGGATTAGTTTTTCCTACTTAATAGGTAATTTCAAAATCGTACGTAGCGAGCTTAAGCACCTAGCGCGCTTACCGTAGCGTTAGCTCCTTTAACTTTATAAACCCCCGCAGATTATTATAATTAGTAAGTACTTTAATAAGGTATAAGCTCCTTTCTAGGTAGTAGCGCTACTACTTAAAAGTATCTACTATTACTAGTAGTAGCTAGCGACGAGATCTAGGTATACGTCCTACTAGCTACGAACCTTCAGCTACTACTCGTAGTAGTCTAGAGAGCTAAGAGATCTTATACTATAATATAGTAGGCCTAACTCGCAGCGGTATCTATATTACTTAACGCGCCTATAGTACCTAGGGGAGATCCCTTATTCTCCCCTTTATCCTCCTCCTCCTCCTCCTCCTTAACGAATTAAAGCGATAAAGAACGAACTATCTATAGTATAGTTAATCAAATAGTAAAGTAGTATAGCCGTAGTCTAATATATTAGGGAGAGAAGATTATAAAATAGGGTACGCCTACCTTACCTACCTATATAAATAGGAGAGAAAGAGTATAGAATAGATATATATAGAACTAAAAACTTAGGCCTAAGTAAAGGCTCCTATCTAGCTATTCCTTAGATACTAGTAATATTTAAAACTATAAGGGGCCTTATCTACCTTAAGAGTTATAAGATAACTGCTATATAAAGCTTAGTAGGACTAAACGTCTACCTCCGCCGTTAATAAGTAGGTAAAGTATACGTATATATAGCGAAAACTTACGCGTAGAAGGACCTCTATCTATAGTACCTAGATACTAATACTTATATAGGGTTAATTACCCTAATAGCTAGGTACTATATTAAGGTACTAGCGGGATATAATATCCGCTTTAGCAGGGAGTAACTATATATATATAGATAAGATTAGGCGTAGAAAAGAGAGAATAGGGTAATAATAGGAAAGGGTAGTAGAGCTAATAGCTAGTTTAGTAAGGTACGTAGTATTCGGCCTAGGCTATACTAACTATACTACGAAGGCTTAGGCCTATAATAGAGAAGGATATCTAAGAGGTTAAGATTAAGCTAAGGGAAGGGATAACTAGGTTATCTAGTAGTAGAACGGAACCGCTAACTTTAGGGATTCTTATAATAAATAAAACTAGACGGAAGTACTAGTAGTATATAGAGGCCTACCTATTAGTAGGTTATAAAATATAGGAGAAGGGTTATAGATATACTAAAGTTTTTACCCTTTTAAGAGGTTTCTTTAGCGGCCGGATAGTATTACTATTAGGTATTATACGTACTCCGTAGGACTCCCTTATTAGCAAAAGCGTTTTACTAGAGTAGGCGTATAAATTAATTAATTAATTACTAGTAGTTCTTAATTATATATTTTATAATTTTATTCTACTAGGATTATCTTATGTAACTAGAAAGCTACGGGCCGCTAGTTATCCGCCTTATTAGATTAAGATAGGATACTAGTAATAGTAAAAGCTAATATATCTATTTCTACCCTAATCTTTTATAATAGGTTAAAGTACTATAAAAGGGGTACTTCTATAAACTTTTAATATAGTTCTTAAAACGCTCGCTCTACGTTATTAGGCTATTTAAATAGCCCCGTCTTCTTACCCTCCTTACTACTTTTTAAAAGGCTAGTTAGGGGTATAGCGATAGG
>JAEUBA010000288.1:0-12708 GCA_018257865.1 Stereocaulon alpinum | reverse complement strand
TCTCTTGCGGCTAGGAAAGGCACACTACGTGTACCATCTACTGGTTTCACAAATAATGTAATAGAACACCCTCATTAGTATATATAGATACTAGAATAGGCGTATAAACCAATCAATCAACTACTAGCTATTATTATACGATAGAAAGCTATATTAGAGTTGAAAAACTTAGTTATTTCGAGATTTTACCTTTTCTTATAATCCTATATGAATTAAGAGAGACACTTAGACTTACACGGGATAGAGTATCTATTCCGAGGTCTTGATAACCTAGTACTGGAGACGCTTGGAGCGCGTTGACCTTAACGACTTCTCAATGATAATATGTAAACATCTACGGTCTAGGGCCAAAACTATAAAGCGGTTTATTCCTACTCTATATCTTTAGGCTGTGTAATGATGTAAGAAAGATCTGCTTATATGTTATTCGCTTTATTATTCCAGCTGTGATTAGTCGTATATTATCTTTCATCACTGGCTTTCTCCTTTCAGATACCAAGAGTCCGAGCTATCGGGCTGCTGTAACGGGCCGAGGTAGCGGGCCGGGGTAGCGGGCCGGGGTAGCGGGCCGATTACCAAGGTCCCCTGAGGATTACGCCGAAAAGTATGCGAGAAGGATCCGAAAAGTCTCACGCTAGGGTACTCAATGATATCTCAATGATATCGGTGGAATGTAAAGTGATGACCGAGGACCCCGGCTCACGGAATTGAGCATTCGCGAACTCCCAGAGACAGAGTGTATACCCAGCCCTCGTGGTAACTTCAGGCATCTTCGTCTTATTGGCCAATTGGCAAAATCTCGAAGCGGGCTCGACCTGGGTCAGACTTGTCAGCATTGTGAGATACATTACTCGGCACACAGGAACAATAATCATAATCCATGTCACACGTTTATGATGATCTTGACGAAGAGCGAAATGAAACACTGGCGGAGAAGAACCAGAAATACTGGAAGTGAGTTTCTCACCTCCATCCTCATTAACAGCCTCCACGAAGTCCCCAACGCCTGGTGCTAAGACCTCGGACCGTATCAGCACGGCATCGACATCCGTTTTCAAAGAGAAATGGATCCAAGATCTCCAGCAGACAATCTTCCAACACCTGCGCTCCAACCTCCACTGGGTAGGCGTTGACGAGACAGCCAACGGGGGGAATGGCAAGAGGATGCTCGACTACGCATGTGGAAATGGCCTACCGTCTCAAGTGAGTCTCCGCCGTACCTAAGCCATTCCGGGTCACATCGCCAACACCCTCGTGCTGACACGTGCCCCCAGGCGCTTTCCCCTTACTTTTCTAGCTGCGTCGGTATGGATGTGTCGGAAGGCATGATAGGGAAATACAACGAAGCGGCTCTCGAACGCGGCCTGTCGGAAAAGCAAATGCACGCCATTCACGGCGATATCATGGCTCCTACCGTCGACCCTGCCCTGCTCACCAGAGATCTCTCGAATTTCGATCTCGTAGCTATCTGTATGGCGTTGCACCATCTTGAAGATCCCCAGGAGGCAGTGAAGCGACTGGTGGACAGAGTGAAGGTTGGAGGTGTGTTCTTGGTGATTGATTGGGCGACGAGTGCAGAGAGACACCAAGAGCAGCTACAGGCGGCGCGGACTGGGAAGGGCGCTGAGAATGGTGGAGGTGGTAGCGATCATGCTCATCAGCATCATCATCAGCATCACCATGATCATGATCATGGCCCTGGTCGGTATCCGGCTGCTCACACAGTGGCTCATGATAGCTTTGCAAAGGAAGAGATCGAGCAGGCATTCCACAATGCTGGGTGTGACGAGGTGGATTTCGTGCTGTATCCCACTCGATCGGAGGTACCCATGGCGACAGGAGGATCAATGCAGCTATTCTTTGCTCGGTGTAGAAAGACGGCCTAACATAGCTTCGGCCTGGATAAGTGGAGTGGAGGAATGGTAAGCGGGACGCAGATCTGTGATTGGAGACCAGTCTTTGCATCGATAGTTGGTAGCAATAACAAGCATTCTCTCTTGCAACGGTCCGCTACCATCCAGCATGGCTCACCATACTTAAGTATCAAAGGAGACTCTCTCAAGCCCGTTTCTCTCCCACCTCCAGTCCTGCTCCCACACCCCAACCATACATAGTCTTTCAAAGCCACCCACAACCAAAATGTCACCCCTAGGCCCCCCCCACCTCTCCTCACGCATGCACAGCACAGTGCAAGCAATGCTTCCCCAAATCAACAACAAATCCTCCACCCGCGACTCCCCAAAAGATCCCACACCCCCCAAAATCGACCTAGCAACAGCAGAGAATTGGCTCCTGCGCCCCGAGCTAGAGATCTTATGCAAGCAGGCCATCGCGCAGGATATGACCGCTGAGGTACGAGTCCCTACGCTCAGTCTCGCAAGCCTACCTTCATCGCCCCCCCCTTTCTTATACTTGCCCTTCCTCGTCACATCCTCTAAAGGGTAAAACTTGTGAACGGGACTTGCTGAATTACGTTCCGTACACGCCAGTCCTTCTCATACCCCAGAGGCCTCGGCGGAGATCCCAGCCTCCTTGCCGCCCTGGCAGAAGTCGTGAATCGATATTTCCGTCCCGCGATCCCGATCCGCCCCGAGCAAATCGTTGCGACGGCGGGGGCGAGTGCGTGTTTGGATGGGGTGTTTTATAGTCTGTGTGAGGAGGGCGATAGCGTGTTGGTGCCTGCGCCTTATTGGAGTAAGTGCTTCATGCCCTGGTTATTGCTTCCTATATCAATGTATGGTATCAAATGGGACCTTCGGCATCAAGAATTCGCCATCTGATGATAATATTTGCGGTTTATGGTGTTTTTCTAGGCTGACAAGGACATGTCGAAACCAGATGGCTTCGATTTTCACCTCTCCCTCCATTCCCCCACCATCAACCTCATCCCCGTTCATCAATCCCTTGGTACCCCAGCGGGGGCACTTCTGCCTGCGCTGAAACGCGCCTACGATACAGCGCCGGAGCCTACGAGAGTCAAAGCCATGCTTTTTACCAATCCAACTAATCCGCTCGGGCAGTGCTATCCTGCGGCCGTGATACGTGAATGTATGCTCTTCTGCGCGCAGAGGGGATTACATTTCGTGAGCGATGAGGTGTATGCCTTGTCGGTGCACGGCGGCGGAGGGGCTGAGGAGGCGGGTAGTGGTTGGGGGGGGAAGGGAGAGGAGGAGAATAATGGATGGGGCCAGGGATTCGGTTCTGCACTGGCGCTGCTGGAGGGTCCGAAGGAGGTTGGGGCTGGGGAGGGTGAGGTGACTGAGGAGCCTGATGGGGAAGGTTCGGAGGAGGGGATTGATGCTAGTCGCGTGCATGTCATCTGGAGCATCAGCAAGGATCTCGGGCCCAGTGGGTTCAGAATGGTACGTGCTCCTCCTCCTCCTCTTGACGCCGTAACGCCCTCGCGCGCCATACCCGTGATATGTGCCCCAAACCCTCCCACCTATCTCCTCCTGTTACACCATTTCCACATCCGTATTAACGCTATACACCCCTCAAATCCGAACTAACTCCCCACAAGGCCAGTCTCATCTCCCCCTCAAATCAGCCCCTCCTAACCTCCCTCGCCTTCCTAAACACAACCCAGCTCTCCTCTCTCTCTAGCCTATGTACCACCCACCTACTAACCTCTCCCCGCCTACCACATCTCCTGAACCTCATGCGCCAGCGCCTGGCGACCTCTTACGCACTCGTCACCAGCATGCTCAAGAGACGCAGAATCAGCTATGTGCATGCCCGGGCGGGGCTGTTTGTTTTTGCTAGATTGGCCAAGGGGACTCGGAAGGTTGGGGAGGAGATGGACGAGGATTTGCTGGTGAAGAGGCTGAAGGAGAGGGGTGCGCTCGTTGCGGCTGGGAGAGGGTTCCATGTTGGAGAGGGAGAGGGGGAGAGAGGTTGGGTGAGGATCTGTTTTGCTATTGGGGAGGATAAATTGAGGGAAGGGTTGAGGAGGATTGAGGAGGTGTTGGATGCTGAGTGAGAGGTGTACGGTGGGATGTTTGGGGCAAAATGATGATGTATGATGGGTGCTAGGCTTGGCCTAGAGGCATTTCAGGAATTGTTGAGGGGCTTTCCGGGCTCTATTTCAGATCATTTCTCGGGGCGCTTTAGGGAGCTTTTGTGGGGCTGTTTTAGGGCCCATTTCAGATAGTTCTACAGGAACAAAACTTAACCATGACAACTCCTCATCTTTCATCGCCTCTTTCCATTTCTAAGACCAATCCGGATTCTAGCATACCAATTTGGTTTCCCGTCAGAACGGATCCATCTGCAGTTGGCTGGCAAGACCTCCTGCTGCCAACGCGCCCATTGATATCGCTGTCGAGACGGCTTTCATGTACGTGGCGCAATCTCCTACTGCGAAGACACCGGACATGCTGGTCTCGAGAAACGGCTGGGTTGTTTTTATATCTCCTTGCTCGGTCAATTCGAGTAGTAATTGATGCGCAAACGGTCCATTGACTACGCTCTTGGGTTTGTGGACCTGAGGAGTCGTCCGTCAACACTGCATCCACCGACATCTCGTGTATGATGAGATCCAGGTAGTTGTAACAAGGTGGAGAAATCCCGACTTACCAGGAAACCTTCTGTCTTCTCCCTTCTATCCTCATATCTCATGATCACTTGCGATTTCTCTGGCCCTTTCGATAGCTTTGAGATCCGGCTCTTGTCGACCTTGATACCGCTGACACTTCCCTTGAGCGACATACTAATCTGGTCACCCAGCTCATCTGCTCCATCGGTATAGATTGTGACGTTCTTGGTAAGTCTATTGGCCATGCGCGCCTGGTGAAGAGCAGCGTTTGGCACTGCCAGGTCACCTATAGCCAACACTCCAGCAGAAGCACACCCACGGTCTTCGTAGCCGTGACAGAACAAGCAGTGAAAACTATCCAGACATCAGAATCAATGCATTCCGACACCAGGGCTAGGGACTACACACATGCCCGTGCCCCAGCTCTCGCCATAACCGTCTATGTCCGGATAGACGTCCCGAATGCCTGTCGCCAGTACTAGCTTACGCCCCAGCCATATCTTACCTGCTGAATCGGTAGCCTCAAAGCGCCCTTGGTCATTCTTCTTCACGCTCTGAATCTTGGTATCGTCTTTGAATTCAATGGTGTCGTAGCGTGCCTTGATGTCTTTGCGGCCTTTGTTGCGGAACTCAGCTGGGTCATGATGGTCCCAGGTCACTACATTGTGCATATGCGAAGTCATCTGGTTTCGGTACACGTTGGAGTCGAAGACAATGGCAGTGTAGAGCTGACGGGCAAGGCCGGTCGCGACCGCCAGACCTGCTGGGCCTCCGCCGATGATGAGGACATCGCGAATTTGGTTAGTTGCCATTTCAGAACTATCGAGCGAAGTCGTCGATATTTCTGTGAATGAAGTTGAAGATGATTTTCGCAATGAAGATGGAAGATGAAGAAGAAGTGAGGAAGGATTGTTGAAGGTTTAAGATGTTGTTTAGTAGTTTAGCAGGGAGAGAAAGGGTAAGCTGAAGTTGAAGAGCATAGAGTCGAGTTGCTTGAAAACATGAATATCTTTGTCTGCGTTCCTCAGTATTACATCGGCCCGGCCAATTGTTGAATGCTTCCGGTAAGTCTCCATGCAGCCCAAGACACCGAGACACCGGATCAATCAAAGATCTGTGTTACTAAAATAGTCTAAAGGCATCTAATTGTTTTATTCCTCAGCGCATAAAACGACAGGCTCCCTGGTAGTCGCGTCCTGAGCCACTTTTCCAAAAAGAAGGTCACATCACACAATGCCATCCTCAACATCTACCATGACCATACCCCCTCAGACCACGGAGGGTACCTTTAACCAACCCAATAAGACTGATACTTCGCGAGAGCTCCAGAGTATCTTCTCCGTTCTAAGCCTCAACCTTGAGTTCTGCCTGAACGCATTGAAAACTGGAGAGACCAAGGATGAGTTGCAGAGAGCACTCCACGATGATACTTCCTTGCCCGACCGGAAGATCTTCGACGCTGCCTCGAATACAATCAACTTGCTTCACGAGGTCGAACAGTTGCTCGAGCCGGGGCATCTAGTGTTGGCTGATCATTTCCTGGGTAGGCATTGATATGGACGAGCCAGAAGTTTCGAGATCGCTCACTGTTCTTATCAGGCTATACCAATACGAAGTGCCTTTGCGCAGCCGTCGAGATGAACGTGGCAGACACCCTCGCCAAGAAGCCGTTGAATCTGACCGACCTGGCAACTTCAGTCGAAGCCCGACCCGATCGCCTGGGACAAATTATGCGCGCCCTGTACAGCAACGGCATCTTTACGTACGATGAGGGCACCGGCCTCTATTCCAATAACCACACCTCCACCATCCTCCGCTCGGACCATTGGACGCAATGGCACAACTGGGTGCACCTATACGGAAACCAATTCTACGATATCGCGCGGGGCATTCCCGCGTCAGTGCAAAAAAACGCCGTGCGCTGGGGCGCGCAGATCAACTACGACACCGACCAGGACATGTTCTCGTACTTCCAAGACCGGGGCTGGGTTCCACAGCTACACAAGACGCTCGGGGGCGGTGCCATCGCGCAAGCGCCAGGAATACTCGAAGACTACGACTGGAGCGACGTGGCCGAGAAGACCGTCCTCGACATTGGTGGCGGTGGGGGAGCGCTCGTGGCGTCGCTGCTGCGAAAGCACAAGACGATGCGCGGGGCCGTCTTCGATCTGCCCAAGGTTATCGAGCACATCCGGCCCTTCTTCCTCGCTGGCGGCCAGTTTGAGGATCTAGGATCACAGGTCGATCAGAAAGATCTCGTTGCCGGCAGTTTCTTCGAGGCCGTACCGGCGTACGAGGTCTATACTATGAAATGGGTGCTTCATGATTGGAAGGATGACGATGTCGTCAAGATTCTTGAGAATGTGCGGCAGGCGATCGTTCCGGGCGAGAAGAGCCGCTTGGTCGTGCTGGAGAGCATTCTCTCGGATGATCGAATAGGTCGTTTGTCGAGATATGGTGATATCAATATGATGATGACAGCGAATGGGCAGGAGCGGACAGAGAAGCAGTGGAGGGAGTTTGCTGGCAAAGCGGGATGGAGGGTTGGGGGCATCTTTGATCTTAGGAATGCTTGGGTCAAGGCGATCGAACTTCGTCCTTGAAAGTGAGGCTTTGCATCAGGTTTCACTTTTTGAGCTGAGCTTTTCTTCTTCTTGAATTCCCAGGCTTTTTTGTCATTAAGACATTCCTGCATTGAAATGACACTGAGAGACCATTCGTAACATCCCATCCCATACGACCACGCTTCCGAAAGTGACATGGCGATTAATATTCACTGCTCGCGAAGGTATGCAAAGTCCATGACCGCTGTACCTTGAAAGATGTGACCGCCTTAGCAAACCATTATCTTGCACCAGTCATAGATGTCGCTAAACACGAATCCACCATCCACCAGCCTTACGGTAAGATGCCCACCATCCCTTTGCTTTGACAATAGTGAATTGGACTCACGCCAACACTCCGGATCCTGAATAAGCCGACTCCTCTGGATCCCACGACCTGAGATTCGGCCTACTACGTGACCGCGCTGGAGCAAGGGAGATTCCCATCGGTCCGCTGCTCTCGATGTCGCTTGCCTATAATCTTTTGCCATGTTTCCTATATCAGCTGCTCTCTCGTCAATTGCTTATCGAGGTATAAGAGCTGTTCTTTGATTACTTAATGACCAGTACAGCCTTCAGTCTTCTGATGACTGGTACTATTATGGCTGTTCAATCTGAGGGTGATGCTGGCGGGACAGATGGATCGAGGGCCGTGAGCGGGACGGTTGGCAAGGATGGTCACGAAGAAAAGAGATCAGGGGCTGGGACGGATGGGTATAAGTATCGTGTTGCTGATAGCGAGGTTGTGCACGGGGATCAGGAGTATGATGGACGCGTGATTTTGTATATCATCAAGGGTGAGCAATTTCCTTACTCTCAGCGCAAGACTCTTCTACATGGCCAAATTTCAAATTCCTCTTATCATTCCACAATACCACCTTATCACTCTTTCAAGACCCCCGTTTACAGCAGCACCACCACCATCGAACTAATTGGCTAACTTGCGCGCACCCGACACAGCCGACGTGACATCCTACATCAACTACATCAAGCCCATTCTCCTCAGCCTCGAGCTCAACATCCCACACGTGCTCTCCGTCGTCGACACCCACAGTGAATGGTACTACAGCATCCACCCCGAGCGCTACGTACCAGCGCTCAAGGACCGCGATCCGGTCACAGGCGAAGATGTGATTGTGTTTGAAAGCACGGCATGCATCCAGTACTTGGCCGAACGATTCGATAACGAGGGCGTGTGGACAGGCAGGACGGCGAGAGAGAAGGGCGAGGTGGCAAGCTGGGTCGCCTACCAGACGGCTGGGATCGGGTGAGTTTCAAACGCTGCCAAGATTCTTCTTTCCTTCCAAGCTGTTGGTATCGTTTGTTCCTTTGCTGATGGATGGATGTGCACCGTTGGCAGCGCGACAGCGAAATACTGGCTTTATTTCCTAAAAGGGTATCCATCGCGCGCTGAGCCGGTGACACTGCCGAGGACTATTGAGAAGTGAGTCTATGGCTCCACCCTCCCTTCCGTACTTGGCTTCCATGTGGCCTTGAATATGGTCTGACGACTTCCCAAAGGCTTCACAGCAATACCCTCCGTCAATGGGACATACTGGAGAAGCGGCTCTCGCTTCCCAGGCAGGACTACATAGCCCTGAGAGACAGGCCAACCCTGGCCGATCTCTCTTATTTCCCGTTTGCGATGCCATGGATGTTCCAGTTCTTGGGGGTAGATATCAAGGATTGGCCGGCCATTGAGCGGTGGAGCCAGCGCATGTTGGACCGACCCGCTGTGAAGGAAGTGTTGCGCAGAGGACCTAAATTGGGACATTGATTTGAATTAGCGAGATGGAACTGCTCCGATGGGGTGGATGGCAGCGATAGTTCTACGTGGCACGGGGAGAGTTTCCGAGCTCTAAATATAAGATGGTTTGTGAAGAGGTCTAATGTATTCTGTACCACCCATAGGGGAATTTCTCTTCATGAAGCGTACTAACAAATTTCAAGGGGTGCAATATATCGGAGAAAATCTACTCTTAGAAGCCCCGTGAAGTTAACTTTAAAAGCAAAATCCTACTACTAACTTAAAGGCTTTCTATAAACTAATTGTTAATATTTAAATAAAATTACTATTTATATATTCTTTATATATTAATATTACTTAAATAATATTTTATAATATTAAAGAAAAAGTTAATAAAAAGTTAATTAAAAGTTTAAAAAAACTATAATTAGATTTCTATTAAAGTATACTACTAAAAGAGAGCGAGTAAAAGGTTTAAATTATATTAGTAGTAGTAGATTAAGAATACTAAAGTAAAGAGCTTTAAGAGCTCGTAGAAAGAAAAGAAATATATATTAAATAGGTTAAGTCTAAAGAGACTAGCTCCGTTAGAGCCCGTTAGATTAAAATCTATTAGAAACGCGAAATCTAAATAGGATATCTACTAATATCTAATATCTAGATATATATTTATACCGATAATAATTTTAACTTAGTATATAATTTAATTTAAATATTAATTACTTAAAGTTCTATTCTAATAAAATATTATATATAAAATTAATTTAAGTTTAATTTTTAAATAATAATAAGTAGATTTAGATTTAATAAGTTAGATCTAATTTAAATCTTTAGAGGCTATTAAGATTCTTATTTTTAAAACGGCTATAACTTTATTAATATTTAATAAAATTAAAAATTCTTAAAATTTCGAAATCGTATTAGAAAATTATTATATATAGTAATATTATACTATATATATATTAGATATAAACGTTTCAATTTTTTTAAAAAAAAGATTTATAACTTTTACTAAATAGCTATTAAATAACTATTAAAAATTTTAATAATTTAAAAATTACTAAAAGTTAATACGGCTCGTAGAGGTTTAGAAATTTTGGAATAAATTTTAATATATATTTAATTTAGTATCTACTTAACTACGTACTAGAACTAGTAAGATAATATAATAGTATAAACTAAATCTATATAAAAGAAAACAAATATACTATAACTTTATTTCCTAAAACGTTATAGTTAATTAATTGATTGATTTATACGCCTATTCTATTATCTATATATACTAATAAGGGTATTCTTTTATATAATTAGAAAATCTAGAGGGCTATAAGCCCTCTAGACGCGAATAAAACCTTTTTAGGGTCGCCCCTTCTAGCCAAAAACTCTCGCTTATCAGCTTACCTATTACTCTACTCCGCCAAACGTTATAGTTATTTATATAAATATTATATTATTAAGTTTATAAAACGAGTATCGTTCTATTATATACTATCTATAAAGAATTTTCTTTATTAAGTATATTAATAAATTTAGGGATTTGGATATTTTATAAAATTCTTACTCTTAGGGCTATCTTACAAAGTTAAACGCCTAACGTAATATACCCGCCTAAAAAGATTTTAGACGGTCTATAAAGATCGTTAATTTAAAATAAAATTATTTATAAAATTATTTCCTAAACTAATTAATTAATTTACGGATAGATTAACTTATTTTACGAAAATAGATAGAATTTTAGAAATTATTATAATACTCTATAAATAATTTCAAAGACTCGATTCTTTTATAGATAATTTATAGAATATTATTTCCTATTTATAAAGCCTACTAACTTTATATATAGTATTTAATAGTTTACCCGAAGTTATACTATTAGGGCTTAGGGGTATACTCTCGGAAATACTAAGCTATAGAGTCTAATAGTAGCGCTAAGAATAGTAATTAAGTAAGGAGTTAGATTTAGCTAATTATTACTATTAATAAAGTATCTAGATACTTAGGGGGAGGCTGCCTACTAAGAATAGTAGCTAAGTTAGCTAAGGCGCTACTAAGGATCGCTACTACTAATTCCTAGTAGAAAGTACTACTACTAAAAGTACTACTAAAAAGCCCTACTACTAGTCCCCTTCTAATAACTCTCCCTTTTTTTAAACCCGCTTTATCCCTAAGGCTTTCGACTCTTTAAGTACCTTTAGTCTCTAATAGCCCTGCTATTAGCCTCGCTAAGATCTCTTTATAGGCCTAGGTATAGGCTTATTTTTAGAGACTAGGAGATATTTCCTTTACTAGCTATATCTTTAGGTCTTCTTATTCTTTATTCTACTTCTCAGTGCGTATGTCCTGCTTTAAGGATAATTATATTTTGGATTATACTTATATCCGTAGCTTTAGTAGATACTTTACTTTTAACTCCTAGTATATATTATCTCTCTCCTCCTTCTATATAACTATCTCTTTAGCTTTTAGTAGATCTGCTTTCACTTCCTTATATAATTACTGCGTGATATTAGGTTAGTAGTTAATATATCGATAATAGTACCCTTTAAAGACCTCCGTGATAATAAGGTCTAGTAGTATAATAGGAGGAGAAGAGTTACTAGCGATAGCGGAATTACTAAGCGGAAAGTTAATAGTAGTAGGGTTACTATAAGGAGTATTACTAGTAGCTAGGTTACTATAAGGCGTACTACTACGATCTAGTATTAGTAGAAGATATTTATAAACTGCTAGGAATTAAATAGTAGCCTTTTAGGCCTCCTCTATATAGTTACTTACTATATTCCTAACTCCTACTAGCTCTTATCTTATAATCTTAGCGGTATAGGCTAGCGTAGTAATATAGCTATCTAGTTATAATTAATAGTCGTATTCTACTATTATTAGTATATTTCTAAGTATAATACGGAGAAGTTTCTTAGTAAAATTGCTATTTACTAGCGGTATAGCTATTTAGGCTAGGTCCTCTTTAGTTAATAAAAGTAACTAAGTTAAGTTCTCCTATAGGGTCGCTAAGTATCCTTTATAATTCTTTTTTACTATAATAAGCTCGCTTAGGTTTACTTTTAAGTATCTTAGCTAACCCGCTTAGTTTAATAGTTATAGATAAAGTTAGGTAGCTATACTTAGGTATAACTCTTAGTTAGTATAATTAACTAAGGTCCTATAAGCCTAGTTACTAACTTCTATTTATAGTTTCGCTAACTTAGCTAATATCTACTCCTAAAAGAAGTTATTACTTACCTTATTAAATCGAGAGTTTATTTAGTAGGTACGTCTATTATTAGTTTTAATAGTAAGAGATATAAGGTACTTAGTCCTAGTTATTAGGTAGGGAAACTCGCTAATTTTCGTAGTTAGACCTTAAATCTCTAGCTTAGGGACTAGTAGGCTTAGTTTATATCTTTTAATAAAGATATTATTATTATTGTTATATCGCGCTTTCCCAAAAGTTGCTAGGGAACCCTAAGTTGCCGAGCGCGCTAGTAGGGCTAATAGTAGGATATAGCGGAATTAGTAACTTAATATTACTAATAGTATTAAATCAGCCTAATCTGTAACTCTTTACTACTAATTTAATAATATTAGTCTAGCTAGTAACTAGATATTACTGTTAGTATAATATCTAACTAATTAGTATATCTATTACGCGTTCAGCTAGCTATCAGCTTAATTAGTAATATAACGCTACTAATATATAGCTGCTAGTCTTCTTTTTAAGTTATTATAATTAACAAACTCTTATATAGTCTATATATATCTACTAATTAGTAGCTATATATCTTTATATATAATTTAAGTAGGTAGTTAAAGCTAAATAAAGTCTT
>JAEUBA010000287.1:0-12817 GCA_018257865.1 Stereocaulon alpinum | reverse complement strand
TACTATCCCTAAGTACTCTTATATACCTATATAGAATAAACTATTATTTAGAGAAAGGTATAACTACTACCTAAAGCTTAGGAAGGTAGAAAGCTTAATAGTAGTCTAACTCTAAAGTAGGAAGAATAAGTTTAACTACTTCCTTTATAAGGCGAAAGTACTAGGGGTCTATAGTACCTACTATAGTTATAGATAGAGGAATTAGGATATAAAGTATATTCTCCTATACTACCTAAAGCTTAGCGATACTTAAAGGGAGCTTATTAAAGAGGTAGAGACTTATAATATTAAGACTATACTAGCTAAGGTTACTAGTATAAGAGCGGCTATAAGATAGCTAGTTAGGTTAGGATTCTTAACGTAGTATCGACTTACTAAGGAATAGCTCTCCTAGTCTAAACTCCCTATTAAAGTAGAACCGGTAATAAAAACCCTAAAGATAAAGAAGCCTAAGCGTAAGTAGAAGCTAAAGGCGGCGGAGCTACTAGAGTATTATAGGGCCTATTAGGGTAACGGAGATTATTATTACTAATATTATAGAGCCTAGCAGCGAGGTTAGATAGGCGGAGTAAAATAATAAGTAAGCTAATAAGCGAAAGTTTTTAGCTAGAAGGGGCGACTCTAGAAAGGTTTCTTTTACGTCTAGAGGGCCTTCAACCCCCCTAGATTTCCTAATAATATAAGAGAACACCCTTATTAGTATATATAGATACTAGAATAGGCGTATAAATCAATCAATCAATTATATTATTAGTTATTATTATTTTAAATAGCTTTAATATATAGCGACGTTATAACGACGACGACCTATAGGTATATAAATAATAACTTTCCCCCTAACTTTTCTCTCTTTATAACTCCTAATATAACTTATACGTTCCCTAATATTAGCGTACCTATATTATAATTAATATTACTAATATAGTTAATAGTTCTTCTTATTATAATAATATCTAAATATTCTCTTAAGATTATATATTACTATCGCGTAATCGGTATATATTATTAGCTACTAATATATTATTTATAGGTATAACTTATATATATACTTAATATCGTACGTCGCTATTATATAACCGGCGCGTATTACTAGCTACTAATACTTATAGACTATATTATTAATATACCTTTACCCTATAGGACTTATTTCTATACGGGGAATAATAATTATAATTAAGGTAATACTCCTCCTTATTAATATTATAAGGATAGCTACTATAGACTTAATTATTATTATAAGGTATATTATTCTAATAGCTCCGCTACGTCGCCTCCTAATATATTTAGATCCTAAAGCCGTTTCGACGGTCTATATAGCGATTAGTACGGCGTTATTTTACCAACGGCTAGATATAATAAGTATAGCGTAAGAGGAAGAAGATTAGGAAGTAAATAACTTAGTAGCGAAAAGTATAGGTTAAATAATAATAACTAGTAAGGTAGCCCCTATAATTATTACTAATTTATAGTAATAACTCGCAGCGGCTAATTAGCGCGTTATAGAGCTAGAGTAAACTATCGCTAAATATACAAAAGAGATTAAAAGCCTCTAGGAGTATATTAAGGCTCTTAAAGAATAAGTTATATAACTATACTTTAATATAGAAGTAGCGTTAGGTTTTTTCTTTTTCTTTACTAATACTTAGTAAAGATACTTACGTATAACGTCTTACTAATAATAGATAGTAATTTAGATAGTAATTAATATAATCTTATCTCTACCCTACTAAGGTATAAGTAAGTAAGTATAAGAATTATAAAGGAGTATACTTATAGTATAAGACTATTTACTTATAAGGTTTATAATTATTATAACTTATATTATTATCGCTACTTACTCGCTACTATTAGTAGTATTTAAAGAACTAGAGATTATATATACTTACTAACTATCTACTTATTAAAGGCTTAAGTTAAGTTATAGGTATCCTTAAGCTTTTTATCTAGTAGCTATTAGTTATATTCTTTACTCTAGTTAGTCTATTTAACCTTATACTAAATACCTTACTTATCTTAGACCTTATCTATAATTTCTTTAACCTCTTATATCTTATTATTATTAATAAGTTTAGGGGCTTATATAAAGTTCGCTAATATCTTATTACTATCGCGAAGGTAGTATAGCTCTAATAATAAGATATAAAAAGTATTATAAATCCTATAAGTTTATAGTAGTAGAAGGTAATAAGCTTATACTCCTACTTTATTAATAATCCTAAAAGGCCCTACGAATTTATAAGATAACTTTTTACTTAAGTATTTTTACTTAAGATTCTTAGTTAATAGTATTACTAAATCTCTAATCTTATAGCTTTAAGGCTTATAATTTTTATTATACTACTTAACTTAAAACTCTCTAGCGCGCTATAGGTATTTAGTAGCTTTATCTCTTACTACTTATAATAATCTAATCCTCTTATTTATAGTAGGTATTCTCCCCTCTAAGGACTTATCCTTAAGTTTCTAACGAAGTTTAGGATAGTATCTATATATTAAGTAGAATAGTATTATTCTAATAGAGGAATAAAGACTATTTATATATATAAATTCTACTATTAGTAGCTATTTCGCCTAAGTAGTTTACTTATTATTAGTAAAGATACGTAAGTAGTACTTTAGTACCTAATTCTAGTATTCTATCTAACTATTAGTTTAAAGATAAAAGGCGGTACTTAGGCGGTACTTAATCTTAAAGTAAAAGTAAATAGCCGACTAGAAGGCGCTAGTAAATACTAAACCTCTATTATTAATAATACTATTAGATATACTATAATAGTATACTACCTTAGTATAAAAAATATCCGCTAGCTTAGTAGCGTTAATTATAGTAATAGTAGATATATACCTTACTATCTTTATAAATTAATTAATAATTACTAGAATAGTATTATAGACTATATTCTTATATTTACTTAGAGGTAGACTTATAATAAAGTCTATTAAGAGCTCCTTCTATAGCTTATTAGTAATAGAAAGCGAACTTAGTTTACTATAGAGATAATAATAGGAAGCCTTAGTTCTTTAATAAATATTATAAGTTTTAATATACTTATTAACTTACTTAGAACTCCTATACTAAAAGTATTTATAGATAAGTAACTTATATATCTTTTTAGCGCTAAAATACCCTACTAAGAGATTATTATAGTATTTATTAATAAGTTCTTCCCTTAAGGCTTCGTCTTTAGAGATATATAGATAGTTATTATTTCTTAATAAGCCTTCTAAGTCTAAAGTTTATACCTTACTTTAGAGATAGTACTATAATAATAAACCCTTCTTTATAGAAAAGGATTTAGCCTAATTATTAATAGCTTATAAGTTGTTAAGTAGTATAGGCAGATCCTATATATTGTATAGCTTTTATAGATATAGTAAAAGGTATTAGTATTCTTCTACTCTCAAGAGGATTATCTACTACTGCTTAGTAGTACCTACCTCTAGGAAGTAGGCAAGCAGTACTACCTATAGTAAGTAGGTAAGCAGTACTGCCTATAGGAGGTAGGTAAGTAGGTAAGTAGGCGCTATAGTATACTATTCCTACTTTTATACTAGGAATATCGTAATAACCTCCCTATAGATAATAAAAGATAACCGGCTTCTAGGCCGGTATAGTATATATATAAATAGCTATCGCGAAACTAAGACCTATCCTTCTTTAGCCTGCTACGAGGCCGCTTAGGAGGTAGCGGAGCTGCGGCGTTTCCTACTATAGGAAAGTCTAAGCGACGCCTAGAGGGACTAATCTAGCGTACTTCCTCTTCGTACTCTTCGACGAGTTCTAATATATCTTATAGATCTTTTAAATTATACTATTAATCGAATTCTAGCCTATACCCTTTCTATCTTAGTAGATATTCTGTAGTAAGGCCTTAGCCTTTACGAATTACCCTCTTATTTAGCAGCTGCTCTATGTTATAATCTTAACTATTAGCGGAGACCGCTTAGGGGTGCGTAGGCTAGGGACGTTAATAAGGGTTATCTAATAGCGGAGGGGTAGGCTCTAGCTATACTATTATAAATACTAGATATACCTTCTAGTCTTTAGGTACGGCTAGATAATAGGCTAAATATCCTACCCTTTTAATAACTTTAAATAGACCGACGTACTGCTGCGATAATTTAGTAGTAATACTAAGAGTTAATAGAATAGAATACCCCTTATAGAGGCGTAGCAGTGCCTAGTCTCCGACTTTAAGAAATATAGGCTAATACTTTCGGTTATAGTAAAACTTATTCGATATCTAGGCGAAAGCGATAGCGTCGGAGGCTATTATCCTAGCTAAGAAATAATTTAGCGCTGACGATATTATAATAAGGTCTAATAGCTTATTAGGAGTAAACCTATAGGCTACTTTATTAAGTATTAGTCTAAATACTAAAGAATTATTAAGAAATACTTAGATACGGGGTAAGACCTCCGGCTATTTAGAAGGTTTATTAAGGCTATATATATAGAATCTTAAGGCGATTTCTATAGTTTAGTTTATCCGCTTACTGCTGCTATCTATTTAAGGGTAATAGGCGGTAGAATAGAGTAAGCTAATACCTAGCCTCTTAAAGATAGTAGTCTAGAATTCTAAAAGGAACTTCCTATTACGGTTAGAAATTATTACTTTTAGGAGTCCCTAGTTAGTAATATTAAGTCTATCTAGTAGAGTTACTGCCTATTCTTTTATACCCTAAGTTAATTTGCTTAGTATAAAGGTTATACGCTTCGTAAATTTATTAGTAACTAATATAGCTATATTAAGGTCCTTTTTAGAAAGGGGTAGTGCTAGAATAAAATCGATTATTATAGTATAGAAAGGAATAGGCGGCGAAGTAATTAGATTTAGGCTATTATACGGTGCGTAGTAACGGGTCTATAGAATAAGGTATTTAGGGTAATATCTAATAAAGTTACGCAGGCACTTAATGAGTTAATAAATATACTAAGAGGATACTATAATTTTATAATATCTTTAAAATCTAGGGTGGCTATTACTATATATAATTATTAGGATATCTTTAATAAGACTTAAAGGAATATATAAGTATTAAAACCTAATAATATAATTAATATAGAATATTAGACTAGGCTTTTTGCTAAGATTAGGAACTATATTAGATACTTTAGCAAGGGGGAAGTTGCTAGTCGTTTCCGTCGAAGTTTCCGTTAAAGCGACGCTAGGGCGAGGTCTAAAGTAAGGATCTACTTTATAAGTAGGTAGATATTCCCCTCTAATAAAAGGTAAGGGTACGGCGTCTATACTAAGAGTATTATTAGTATTAATCTATACTAGAGTGCGTTTCTAGAAGGTATTAATCTAGTAGCTAGTAACTAAACGGTTATAAAACTCCTTATTTATATTAACTAGGGTTATAGCGAAGAGTATATCTAATTCTAAATAATTATTAGGGAGTACTAAAGGCGTATAGCTAGCTAGCTTAGATAATATATTAGGTAGAATATATTCCTTCCTAGGCTTATAGGTTACGTCGAGACGGAATTATCGAAGGAATTATAAAGTATATACTAAGCGAACGTTTATACGTATAGTAGATATAGTAGATATAATAGAGCTTTGCTTAAAGATATCTAAAATAGCGGAATAGTCTATTTAGACTCTAACTAAGTTTTTTAAAGATTCTACTATATAGCGTACCTTTTTAATTACTTAGATAAAGCCGGTTATTTCTAACTTAGTTAGCTAGTAGTTCTGCTCCGCTATTATTAGTAGGCGAGAGAGGAATAGGATTAGCTATATTATAGACCGCGTAGGCTATTTACCTTCTTAATTTTCGAATTCTTTTATATAAAAAACTACTGCACCGAACCTAAATTCCTTAGAAGTATTAAGATTAATTTAGAGAGTTTTAGTAGGATTGAAATATACTAGTATAAATAGCTATAATATTACCTTTTAAAGCTCTTTAAAGGAAGCGAGCTCCGCTAGAAGCGGGGGAGGGAGCTACTTAGTAGACGAATATCGCTTATAAGCCCTACTAGCGTTGCTAGGAGATTCCTTTAGGAGGGCTATCTTTAGTTCCTATAGAGGCTTTACTAGCTAAGTATAGTAGTAGACGTACTATTAGAGGTACTTAGTAAGTCCTAAGTAGTACTCTAGCGCCCTAAGAGTATTAGGATACTAAAGCCTACTAATAGTACGAAGCTTATCTTTAGATAAGGTTAGTCTAAGGGAATTAATACGTTAACCTAGTAGATTAATATTAGGGTACCCTAGATACGTCTTAGTAGGCGAAATAGAAATATTATAGTTAACGAAAAGCTAAAAAAGTTCTTAAAGATCCCTTAGGTACTATTAGAAAGACCTAGTACTAGTAATAATATTATTAATATATATATAAGTATACTTAACTAGGCGAAGAATCTTATTAATCTAGTATTAAATATATATAATATTATTTATATACCCTATAACCGGAATATTAAATGTTTCCTACCTACGGTAGGTAATAACGGTTAGTATATATCTATCCTTTAGATATACCCTCTATTAGTAAAAGAAAGAAGATATATTAAGTACTAAGATATAAGAATATCTAACTAGACTACTAATAATTTCGGCTTATAGGGGGACTAGATATATGTTAGGGATAATTAAACTATTTAGACTATAAATATCTACTATAGTATAGCCCTTTTTAGTACTATCTAGTAGAGTCTTCTAAACGACGAAGACTAGGTAGGAGAAAGGGGTAGGTTCCTTAGTCTAGTTAAGTCTACTTTATTAGTATAATTCGTTAAAAGTTTTATTAACCACTTAACGGTCTTAAATACTAAGAGGGTATACTTTAGCTTTCCCTAAGATTTTAGTCTACTAGTTATTCCGCAGCGAAATTCTTATCTATTCTTCCTCCGGAACGCTAGCAAAGCTATTATCGACCTATAAGGTAGGAAAATCTTCAGCTAGCTATACTAGGGCGGCGACGGCGTCGTTATTACCGAATAGTATAATACTATTAGAGCAGCGTACCTTACTAGGAATAGGTATAGCTACGTCTACTCTCGCGTTTATAGCTTTAGAGCTTTAGAAATTAGGGGCTAACGTGCGTTCTAGAAGCTGCGAAGGCACCGTAGCGAAATTAGCTTCGACGTTAGCTTAGAAATAATTATTATAGTCTATTTTAGTAACGTTTCCTAAACGTACTTTTCGGGGAATTTATACTAGGGAATCTAAGTTATTTCGTACTAGAATCCCAGAAGTATTATAGTCTACTAAATAGATATATATTATAAGGTTACCTTATACCGTAGGTTCGAATAAGAAGTCCCTATCTTTAGGTAGTATAAGGGGCGTTATAGGGACTATAGCCTTAACTTAAGGTAGAATAATAAAAGCCTTCTTAACTTAAATATACTTTCGAATAAAGGAACCTCGTTAATAGGCTATAACTAAAGCGAAGGCGTTATAGCTACTAATATAAACTTTCTAGCTAGCGATATTAATAATAATCTTTTTAGGACCGAGGATATTATTACTAATTAGTATTTTAGCTCTTAAATTATTAATAATATAGACTTCCCTATAGAAGTATATTAGGACATCTTTACTAGTATCCTTTTAGAGAGTAGGAAGGTATAGTAGGATAGTAATATATTCGAAAGTCTTATATTTAGAAGTACCAAAGCCCTAGACCTTTAAGGGAGAAGCTATCCTCGAAATTTTAACTCCTAGAAGTAGGGATAGTAGCTATAATTAGTTAATAAGAGTAACTCTATACCTAGAGTTAATATATACTTTAGTGTTAGCGGTATTAGGTATAAGTCTTACTAAAATTTTGGTATATATCTAGCTGCGGAAAGCAAACCTATTACTAAGCTCCTTTATTAAGATAGTAGATTCGACTATATCTAGCGGCGTTAATAGAGGAAGGATAGAAGGCGGTAGTTATTCTAGGGTAGCTAAATTAATACTAATAGTCTTAAGTTTCTACTTAATAGAACTCTCCCTCTTATATACTAGGCTAGAATTCCTACTACTAGAATTCTTACTAGTATTTTTACTATAACTACCCCGTAAATACTTATAGAGTTTATTTTTCGAGGGGAATAAATTATTATAGTAACGGTAGTAAGCTTTAACGCTAATAAAACCTATAAACTATTTATCTAGCTAAGTATCTTAGCTGGAGTAAAAGAACTCGTTCTATAATTATCCTACCCGCTATAAGAGTAGGTATCCTCCTCTTAATTATTAGAATAATAAGCCGAACCTTCTTTAGTATTAGGTAGTTATTATTATTCTTCCTTAGTATCCTCTACTATAGCCTAGTAAGTAATTACCTTCTAATAGAAAGTCCTATTCGGCTGCTAGCGATTTCTATTTAGAAATCTTTAATTATTTCGCTAGAACCGATTTTAGTTTCCGTATCCTTAATTTACCGGATAGTTCGATGATATCGTAGAACCTAACGTATTTTAGGGGCCGCTAATTTATAATAGCTACTAAGGAGTAGGTAAAGGAGGTACCTACTACCAGAAGTCTAATTACTAGCCGTATACCTATTATAGAGTAGAGTAAGTATTTAGTAAATAAGGACGCTGCGAAAGGTTTTAAGCGTAAGGTCTAGTACTACTAAAAGGGGATTACTATCTATAGCTAAATAGTTAACGACCTAAAGGTTACTAACTATATACCTAGTTATAACGAGGTTAAAATTAATAGTTACCTCTACTATTATCTTAAAATCGGCCTTATTAATTTCCCTAATATATTCCTACGGAAGTATTCGAATTATTTTTCGGGCGCCTTACGGCGTACTCCTACTATTCGTACTTATATCTATTAATAGCTTTAAGGAATAAATTAATTATTATAGTATTATCTAGCTTAGTAATATCTCTTCGAAGTTCTAAATTAATACTATTATAGATAATATTAATAAGATTTCGAGTATTTACTAACCTAGTATCTTTAGCTAATCTAAGGATCCTCTATATATACTTATAAGGTTCCCTTTAGGTAGTAGTATCTCGAAAAGTATAACGTTCTTTTAGAATAGTATTAATAGCGATATTAGGTAGTATACTAAAGCAGTTAAGGAGTAGTCTTATCTATTCGCTAAGATTAGTATTATTAGTACTATACTTAATAAGACGTTTCTCTAGCGCTGAAAGCTCTTCTAGCTACTAATCTATAGTACTTCCTAGAAGTAATATCTTAAGGTTCTCCCTAATAATAGCACCTCTTATAGCAGCGAGATCTTTTACTCGCTTTAGGAATAAATAGATATTACGAAAGATAGCTTAGCTATTAATATATTTAATAGTAGCTCCTCTAGAGTATACCGTCTTACCGCTATAATTATTATTAAAAAATCCTAGCTTTATATTCTATTACCGGTAATTCCTAGCAGTATTATTATTACCCCCTAGGGGGGTAGGGTCTAGAGTTCCTCTAGGGCTACTTAGTAGCCTACTAAAAAGGCGTTATAAGGCTACCTATTATCTTTAGTTAATACCAGCTTCTCGTAGATCTTCGTCGTTATTAGGATATTAATTTAAACTTAAACTTTCACCGCCTCTAGCGGTAGGGTTAGGCCTATAGCTTCTAGAAGGTATATTATTTACTAGACTAATAGGCTACCTAAAGATAGCTTCGTCCGCTAAGATAGCTCTAGTAGAGGGGTTACTTTACGGGGAAGTAGAAGTAGGGAGACTTAAAGTAGGGGCTATAGGAGGTATATTACCTATAGAGGGGGAGCTAGCAGCTGATAGAGTACTATTCGAACTAAAAGTAGCAGGTCTCTTTCCTAAAGACGAGGACGAAGTTACTATTTCGAAATTAGCTACAGCTTTCCTTAAAGTACTTCGATCGATAGTCTAGTCCTATAGGTATAGGAGTAGGTTAATAGATTAAGATTAGGAACTTCTTAAATAAAGATTAGAAATCGAAGAGCTTAATAAAGCTACCGGCTGTAAGGTAGTAAGTCCTCTTTTTATATAGAGCTACGTAGCGGCTAGGCACGCAATTACTATTATAGGGTTAATAGATAGGTAAGTGCGAGTATAATTTATAGATTACTAGTAGAGCTAATAACTAAGGAGGTAAGAAGGAATTCGAGGCGTACGCGATTCTTTAAGTCCCTAGCTAAGCCCGCTTATTAAGCGTGCTAGGAACTTCGCCTAATATACTAGAAACCTACTAAGTATACTAGGCCTAGCACTAATATTCGCCTTCCGCCTTATAACTATCCTCCCCCTTAGGAGGTTTAGTCCCTAAGCCTTATTATAGGTTAACCTAGTAGTAGTAATATTACTACTTATAGGCCTAATACCTATAGAGCTTACGACCCTAGTAATATAGGTATTATAACTTAGTATAAAGTAGTAGTATATTACGGAATAGTAGCGCGTTTCGCGAATTACTTTACTTTTAAGGTGGCGAACGTAGTAGCGCGTTCCGTACTAGCTAAACCTTATAGTAATTCGTCTAGTCTTCTTCCTACTAGTAAGTAATATTAAGCTTCTAATAATAGTAAGTACTTATCTCCTAATCCTTACGTATTATTAAGCGTCGGTATTAGCAGTATTACTGCAGCAGCTTAATATTTTTACGGTAGTAGGGTAGCTTACTTATTAAGGTATTCGAATCTAGTATATTAATCTTAGTTAGTTAAGTATTATAGCCTAATATAGCGATCTTACGAATCTCCTAATACCGCCTTAGACTGCTACTTTCTTTTTAACTCTTAAATACTTACGTAACTATAGAAGGAATATATTAATAATATTAGTAGTGCTATCACCATTAACCCCTCGCTACTATAGCCCTTTAGGGCGCTTCCTACCTTCGCTGCGTACGCAATTAACTAATAAGTAAGGGAGAACGCGAAGTTAGGCTAATAGTAGGTATAGTAGCTTCTCCCTTAACTAAGGCCGCCTCCTTATCTCCTACTTCGCCTAGGGCCGCCTCTTCTCCTACCTTATAACCGCCTCCTATTATAGGGGCTCTTATATCGCTACTACCTCCTCCTCCCGCTCCGCTAGCTCCGCTACTGCTAAGCTAGGGCTCTACCCCTCCTAGTAAGTATTCCGTATCTGGTAAGAGGGGGAGAATATAAGGAATTATATTAAGGTATCTATAGCTCGCGCTTGCTTACGTTATATATAGGCTATTACCTAAATCTTAGACGCTATATACGTTTAACTAAGTAAGGGTAGCCGCCGACGTAAATATAGTAGGTACTTATAGGGGGGGTACCCCTATAAACCTAATATTACGCCTACTTTATTCGCCCTTACTATATTTTCGGCTACTACTAGCCTAGAAGTTCGCGTAGCCCTTTAGGCTTAGGAAGGTAAGAATTATTCGGCTTTATATACTTAGTATAGCTTAGCTAACGAGTATAGCTACGCTTATTATTACTTATCCCCTACCTCCTACCCTACCTATACCTATCCTACCCCCTACCCGTCTTACAGCGGCGCCTACTAGCCCTTCGGGGTTAAGCGTTTAGGGTAAGTTATTACTCCGTTTAGGCCTATATAGATTAGGCGTGCTAATACTAAGTAGTTATACTTAGGTACTTAGGCCTTATAGCCCTCTACTTTTTCCTTACGGCGCTTACTACTACTAATTAGCTTTCGCCCTATAAGGCTCTTTTTAATTCTCGTATATACTTTTTACGTAATTAGGTAGTTATACCCTTTAGGGCTAATAGATTTACTTATAGGCCTTATTTTAAGTTACTAGCTATCCCCTCTTTTATAGCCTATCTTATCTTTTATTTACTTATAACTTAGGGTCTTACTATACTATAGTTACTTACTTACTTACTCGCTTAAAATCCCTAATAGAGTCCTTTATATTACTAAGAAACTTAACTAGTTCCTACGAATCCTTATAAGGGTAAGTATCCTTCTACTTAATAAGATACTTAAGGTAGCTATTACTAGTCCTCTTATCTAGCACCTTATTAACTTCCTATTCCTCTTCTTCGTCGATAAGGACTGCTTACGGCTCTAGGTCGTCGCCTTATAAATACTAAGGCTTTAGTATTAATATATAGAATACTAGATAAATCCTACTATATTTGGTAGGGAGTTCTAATTTATACGCTTACTTACCTATCTTCTCTAGTACCTTAAATAGTCCTAGTTACCTATAATTAAGCTTCTTCTTTAGGCGTAAGGTATATATATTTATACTTCGCAGTAGTACTTTATTACCCTCCTTAAAGGTTATAGCTTTATAGTTACTATTATAATACTTTACTTACTACTTAGTAGCTTACTCCTATATCTCTTTTAAATATAATTAGGATTTACGTAACTATTCTACTCGCTCTATAGTAAGTAGCGCCTCCCCTTCTAAGCTTCTACCCTTAGGAGTACTTCCTAGATCTGCGGTATAGCCTATTAGTAGGTCTTACGGTATTCGCTTAGTACTTACGTATATACTATTATTATATACGAATATCGCTATTAGTAGTAATTCCGGCTAATTATCCTACTTATAGTTATAGTATACTTATAGGTAGTATTTAAGTACTTAGTTCTACCTCTTAGTCTAACTATCTATCTAAGGGTAGAACGTAGTACTAAGCTTATACTTCGTACCTAAGTACTAGTAAAGCGTTATCTAGAACTTACTAGTAAACAGCGAGCCTTAATCCGTAATTAATTCTTATATTATACCTTATAATAAGAGGAATTCCCTCTATATTATATCTATTAAGCTATTTACTATTAAGTCTTTTATAGTTACTATATATATTATATATTTCGTAAGCTTATCTACTAAGACTAAGATTATATTATAAGTTTTTCCTATATATACGTCCCTAGTAGGGGGTATATCTATAATAA
>JAEUBA010000286.1:0-12872 GCA_018257865.1 Stereocaulon alpinum | reverse complement strand
GCTATAGCTTATGAATGAGGATAACGTTTTGTTGTTATCAGTGAACGCAAGATAAGGCGTAATTCCGATAGCCGGTCTATATATTTATAAACGCCGATCCTAAATGCTACTGGCTATACATACGGATACTTCACTATTTGCCTAGTTAGTCATAGTGTAGCACAATTATATAAGGGTCCTGTTATAAACATACGGAGTAAAAATGTTTTATACTTTCTATATCTTAAATTATATGTTTTTAACTACAAGACATAAAGCTACTTAATATATCCATCTCATATTGTGAATGTTTTGTTTTAGTTTTCGTATTATTATTTAATAAATTCCCTTATGTGAAAATATGTATACGGTAAAGATTAATACTAAATCAATACAATGTTAATTACTTAATTATTAAATAATTTAAAAACTATTAGTACTATAATCAAAACAATGAGATTGTTGTCTACTTTTTTAAAGAGAATAATACAAGAAAAAAAAATATATTAGATTGTTAATAATGGGGTTATATAACATATAGAGCTGTATCTGTAGTATATAATTAAAAATTTTATCTAGATCGCTTTAATGAAATAAAAGAAAAGGCTTAATTTGTATATGAAAATGAATCATCTAATACTGTGGCTAATCTTGTAAAAGACGAAAAAAAAAAATATCAGCATATATGTGCTGAAAGAAATAACCATGAAAGGACCTCTGATTGTGATGAGCATACAGATGACTCAACCGGTTTAACTAAAGCCACTAGAAGCTGTAATCATGTATTACTAGGTGATGATACAAAAGTAGTTTAATGACATTATTCTAAACTCAAAGGGTCATTAGATTCAGGTAATTAAAATGCACCAGTTGGATCCAAGTAATCAAAATGCACCAGTTGGATCCAATAACATAACCATGCCAAAAACCAATCTAAGTAATAAACATATAGATATTATTAAATGAAGAGATGAATGGTTTAAAGCTGTACAAAATAGCCAGCCGCTGGCTTATACTGATCCTTTCGAGGGTTAACTTTTTGAGTATTAGGTTTAGAGATACATTTATATATATACCTCATAGCCAGAACTTTAAAAGTGTTATCTCTTATATTAGCAGTATATTAATATTTTCACTTTGTTTAAATTGTAAAGTTGTATATATTAATATATGTGTATATTAATTGCTTTATCAATGATTTGTAATTTATACAAATCGATTTGTTTTGCACAGGTGTTTATCTGTAATGTAAATTTTAGGTTATAACATATGTTTTAATGCTAGTATAAACAATAATATTTTAAGTTCTTGTTTCCCTTTACTATATATTTACTTAATGGTATCTGTCAACCTGTATAAAATATAGCGATGTATTTAATATTAAAAGTAATTACATGGTTAACATTGATAAACAGTTAATTAAACTTTGACGTGACAAAATATTACGCGGTAAGTTTTTATTTGAAAGTCATACAATGTTAATTATATCACTTTTATTGATACCTTTAGTTGGTGTATTGTTGGTCTCTACAAAGACATACCATTATCCAAGTAAAGATTACTCTTACGATAATTTAGTGTTTAAGACAAACCACGATCGTTATAGAAAACTCGTAAATGACCTGACATCTGCTTATATCCCAGATTTATCTTCTCATAATGGCGTGACATCTGCTTATATCCCGGATTTATCTTCTCATAATACAGATCAATGAAACAAACGCCTAAAATTTACAGCATTAAATACATCAATATTAACACTATTTGTGTCTTTGGTCATGTATGTATTTTTTGATTTCAGTAGTAATCAATTTCAATTTGTGCAGGAGTATCATGAGGTAAGTTATTTTAGTTTTTATTTAGGTGTGGATGGTCTATCTATATATTTTGTCTTGTTAACAACAATAATAATGCCTATCTCATTACTATCAAATTGAACATCTATATCTCATAACCTAAGGTCATTTCTTATAACTATTTTATTGTTAGAAACACTATTGTTGTTGGTGTTTTTAGTATTAGATATATTATTGTTTTATATTTTTTTTGAAAGTATATTACCTCCTTTGTTTATATTAATAGGGTTATTTGGTTCAAACAATAGGGTAAGAGCAAGTTTTTATTTGTTTTTATACACACTTTTGGGTTCCTTATTTCTACTGTTATCTATCGTAGCTATGTCCTCAATTATAGGAACTACTGATTTTGATGCTTTATATAAAACAAATTTTAACCGTTATACTCAGTTATTATTATTTTTTGGTATTGCTATAGCTTTTGCAGTTAAAACACCTATCATATTTTTAAACACTTGATTATTAAAAGCCCATGTTGAATCACCATTGAGCGGTAGTATAATATTAGCTGGTATAGTTCTTAAACTAAGTTTATATGGCATACTTAGATTGATTTTACCCTTACTACCAAAAGCTTATATAAGTTGCACCTCTTATATATATATAATTGGTGTTGTCACTATAATATATGCTAGCATAAGTACTTTAAGAACTATAGATGTAAAAGAGCTTATTGCTTATTCATCTGTTTCTCATGCTGCAGTATATCTTATGGGTGTTTTCAGTAATACAGTACAGGGTATCGAGGGTGGAATAACATTAGGATTAGCTCATGGCTTCGTTTCTTCTGGACTCTTTATTTGTGCAGGAGGTGTCTTATATGATAGGTCTTCTACTAGATTAATAACCTATTATAGAGGTATAGCTCAACTAATGCCTTTATTCTCTACTATTTTGTTTATTTTATGCTTAGGTAATTGTGGTGTGCCTCTTACTTTGAACTTTGTGGGTGAGTTTTTATCATTATACGGTGCGTTTGAAAAGTCAGCATTATTCGGAGCTTTAGCTAGTTCTTCTATAATTTTATCAGCTGCATATACCATTTATATGTTCAACAGAATAGCCTTTGCTGGATCATATTCTAAATTTTTCGTTGTAAATATATCTGATCTTAATAAACGTGAATTTTACATTTTATCAATATTAGTATTGTTTACAGTAGGTTTAGGTGTATATCCCACACCAGTTTTAGATGGCTTACATTATTCTGTAACCACTTTAATTTACCGTCTACAATTGGATATATAACTTTTGGATTTATTTTTTTACATCTTAATAATAAAATTATTTAATATAAACTACTTATTAAAAACATAGGAAAAGCTGTTAACTATAAAACGTCTTACACTATAAAAGATTTATACAGACTATACGCAATAGTTAATATACTATAGTTGTATGGTATTATACACCATGCACATCGTTTTGCAAAAAATGAAGATTAAAGGATTGGCACTAGTCCTCCAATGTTTAAGTAAACGTCGGCAAACACTGGGCAAATTTCAAAAAAAACTTATTATAAGTGTATTTGAAGCGAAATTCACTAGAGCTTTATGTGACATAATGTAAATCTATATCATATATACAGTGAAAACGTTCAACGACTAGAAGGTGAGTATTGCTCACAATAACCTTCCAACCATGCCTGGCATTTTTAAAAACTTTCTATATTACTTTGGCCTATCTTCATATAAATACTTATTGTAAACAATACAATAGTATGTAAGATATGTTCGTATAATAATTAATTTTTAAGTAAAAATTAATGAAAAAACTTAACTTGTTATCTTGTTTATTTTGCAGTGAATTTATCAAAATGGAAAAAAGAAAAGTAAAAGCTTAAGATTAGGACAGTATATAATACACAGAAAATGCTATACGGCTAGAAAAGTCCTTTTTAATATTAAACAATAATATGAATAATTATGCAAACAAAAGTCTAAATATATTTAAACATACATCACCACTTACAGATAAGGAAAAAAATATTTTTTCTAGTGTTTTACCAGATAATGTACAAGTAAATAAACCTGCACATGACATTGATCCTGTTCATAAGTTAAACTTCTATAAAACAAAATTAAATAAATTTAACACATGTAAGATAAAAGTAGAAAAAGGTAAAAGCAACAACTATGTATATATACCTAGACATTATTTACCTGCAAATAAGGAATGACACAATAGTATATATGCTTTTAATAATAATGCAATTAGGTTATTATCTATTACTGATAAAACCTTACTTAAGCTAGTAAAAGGTTATTTTAATTTTTACAGCCACAACTTAGAAAATAATATAAAGTCTCCTCATTTACGTAAAAAAGCTAGAATGTTATCAACTAATAGGATATTAACTAGCAAAGCAGAGTTGAAACATACAAACGATAAAGTAATAATTACTATATATATATATAATAGACAAAAAAAGTATTATCTTAATAAAATAAGGAAAATTGATACAATAGATAATATAGACAGTCTTCTTACTAGTAATATAAAAAGTCTATTAACAAAACGTAACGGACCTTGGCCTTCTAATTTAAAAATGGAAATAGTAAAAAACAAAGGCTTAAATATGATATTAAAAATAGATAAACAAAAAAAAATAGTTTTAGAAGAGCTCAAGAAAAAAACAGATGGTAACGAATTTAAAAATTACGAAACAAGATATTTGAAATATTATGCTATTAAATCTTTACGTAAAGAAATATTATCTACTTATATTAAACAATTAATATGTTTTAATCAATCTAAATTTCAAGAAAGATATCTTAAACCACTTCTTAGTCTGGTAAATAGAACCTACAATAAAAAGATAGAGTTTAATTTTGTAAATCTTAAGTATTTATACCTTAATAGTTATATTTTTTCAGAAACTTTAGTTACAAAATTAAGAAATAGAAATAATAAGTTATTAAAAGTATTAAAAAAATCTCTATTAATGTTTAAATTACCCTCTATGGACAGATGGGCTGTGTATAACGAGATTTACAATAGAAAAAGAACAATACAGAATTTAAATATTGATAGCATTATTAGTGACTCATTACATACAGGTATTAACACACATAGTCAAGACATATTAGAATCATTACTGTGAAATGTAAATGCATCCTATCCTATATCTAATTTAAAAGACTATAAAACTTATGAAGCACAAGGTTTAATGCATTTTAATTATCCATATTATATGCTAAACTCTCTTTGAAAAATTATGAAAAATAAGTATGTTACTGGTATAAGAGTAGAAGCGGCAGGAAGATTAACAAAACGTAATGTTGCCTCTAGGTCTTTATTTAAACTTAGATATAAAGGTAATATAAAAAACATGGATTCTTCTTATAAAGGTTTATCTACAGTTCTCTTAAGAGGTTATGAGAAATCCAATCTACAATACACCAAGTTAAAGTCTCATATTCGTATTGGATCATTTGGTATAAAAGGCTGAATAAGTAGTTAAATATATATATTTTTATCTACATACTCTTTTAGTTTTATTTTGGCGTAGGTTTAAATATATATAGTGGAAAACACATTTTGTAAAACTAAAGATATGCTATTTCTGAATTAGTCTTTTTATGCTTCGATAAACACACTAGCCTGTTTTTAACTATTTTTCCTTTGTTTAGTTTTTTTTTTATTTTTTTTCAATAAAAAACAAAAAATATAGCAATAATTTCTTGAATTATATGATATATATGTTATATATCTCATAAATATCGCGTTGCCTTCAATATAGAAAGTTATTAAAAATGATGAAATAGTCTGAAGCGTTTTGTAAGAAACGAAGATAAGGGATAAATAACCCATATAAAAACAGAGATTGTAATTAAACCAAATCGAGTATTATAGTATAATTATAATCAAGCACTAGCACATTGATATTGTGTATACATGTAGATATTAAATTTTGCAAACATTATTAAACTTATTACTAGTTTACTAGAATATTGTTAATGTGAACTGCAATTTATGAAGAGTTTGCAAAGACATGTCTTAAACTGTAAAGGCCATGATTATAATCTGGCTTAAATTACTTCTAGATACACAGTTATAACATATATAAATAATAAAAATGAGAATATTCAAAAGTCATCCTTTATTAAAACTAGTTAATTCATACGTAGTAGATTCACCACAACCATCTAACATAAGTTTTTTATGAAATTTTGGTTCTTTGTTAGCTTTTTGTTTAGCTATACAGATAGTAACAGGGGTAACATTAGCAATGCATTACAATGCTAGCGTCTTAGAAGCCTTTAACTCAGTAGAACACATTATGCGGGATGTTAACAATGGATGGTTAATACGATATTTACATTCAAACACAGCATCTGCATTTTTTTTTTTAGTTTATTTTCACATCGGTAGAGGATTATACTATGGATCATACAAATCCCCTAGAACGTTAGTTTGAACAATAGGTACAGTTATCTTTATTTTAATGATAGCTACCGCCTTCCTGGGTTACGTGCTTCCATATGGGCAAATGTCTTTATGAGGTATAAAAATGCCTCAAATGTATAGTTTAGATTCATTTTTATTTGGTATAATTCTTATTATGGTAATTAATTTAACAACAAATACTATATCAAGTAAAATCAGAGGTATATATAGAATAGGTCCACATAACAAAGATATATTATCTGTTGTTTATGGTTCTCTTTTAGGAGATGCTCATGCTGAAAAAAGATTATCTGGAGTTGGTACAAGAATTTATTTTTTTCAAGAAGATACTCACTTAAAATACATATTTTATTTACACAATTTATTATCAAAAGCAGGTTATTGTAATAATAAGCTACCTGTTATAGGAGAAAGACTAGGAGTTAAAGGCAAAGTACGTAAAATTGCAAGATTTTCTACCTGAACTTACACAAGTTTTAATGTATTACATAGCGAATGGTATATAAACGGCATAAAATGTGTGCCAAAAAATATAGATATGTATCTTACACCCTTAGCTTTAGCTATTTGAATAATGGACGATGGGGCTAAAGTGGGCAAAGGTTTAAAGTTTAGTACTAACAGTTTTACCTCTGATGGGTGTATTTATCTTGTAAATGTTCTAGATAAAAAATTTAATCTTAAAGCCTCGGTGCAATCTGCAGGTAGTAAGGACCAATATATTATTTATATTTGAAAACAATCTATGAGTGATCTTTCAAAGATAGTTTTTCCATATATAATACCTGAAATGAAATACAAAATAAGCTAAACTATATATAGTTATTTGATTAGGCATAAAGCAATTTTTACATAAAAATTATGTTAATAATCTTATAGCAATGCTGATGAATACGGTCAAAGATATTTGTTTAGTATCAAGACCGTCGGTAGAGTAAAATATCGCTACAGACTGGCTCATCGGCAGGTGTCTGAAAAGATGCTCAATGTACAGTCGGAATCTTTTCTATTATACACGTTTTAATATAATGAACACAAGGCTTTATACTGTATTAAATTACAAATACCTTTATAAGGTGTGTATACTGTACATGGTTTGCTTGTTTTAAATATTATACGCATTAATGCGGGAATAAGCAAATTAAAGATTTGGCAACAGTTATAACTAGTCTTATGAGTGCCATACCTTGAGTTGGACAAGACATAGTTGAGTTACTTTGAGGTGGCTTTTCAGTTAATAACGCCACATTAAATAGATTTTTTGCCTTACATTTTGTTTTACCTTTTATATTAGCTGCTTTAGTTTTAATGCATTTAATTGCACTACATGATAGTGCAGGTTCAGGTAATCCTTTGGGTGTTTCAGGTAATTATGACAGATTACCGTTTGCCCCTTATTTTATTTTTAAAGATTTAATTACTATATTTATCTTTATATTAGTATTATCTCTATTTGTGTTTTTCATGCCTAATTTATTAGGGGACAGTGAAAATTATGTGATGGCCAATCCAATGCAAACTCCTCCTGCCATAGTACCTGAGTGATATCTCTTACCATTTTATGCTATACTTAGATCTATACCTAATAAACTGTTAGGTGTTATTGCTATGTTTTCTGCTATATTAATATTATTAGTTATGCCATTCACTGACCTTTCTAGATCTAGGGGTATACAATTTAAACCTTTAAGTAAAGCAGCTTTCTTTATATTTGTAGGTAACTTTTTAATATTGATGGAATTAGGTGCTAAACATGTAGAATCCCCATTTATAGAATTTGGACAAATATCTACAGTTGTTTACTTTGCACATTTCTTAATTATAGTTCCTATAATTAGTTTATTTGAAAATACATTAATAGAAATGGCCAAGAATGAGTCTATAATTATTAAACAAGCTAGATCTTACAAGATAGGGGCAATACACATGTCATCACCTACATCGTTCAAAACTAAGCATTCTCACCTTAAGACATTCCATAAGAAGATAGCACGAAGTCGTAAAACACGAGGTCGTAGTGGTCATCCTTATAGCCCTGGTCGCTCACATGAAAAGGTAGTTACTTGAGGGGGTATATTTTTATTATTAAGTCTAGCCTTAAACGCGGGTTTGTTTACACGTATGGGCTTTTTAACTGGCTCATCTTCACATTGTGACGCGCCTAGACCTTGAGGTATTTATTTTCAAGATAGCGCAACACCACAAATGGAAGGTTTAGTTGAGTTACATGATAATATTTTATTTTACCTAGTTATAATATTGTTTGGGGTAGGATGATTATTAGTATCAATAGTTAAAAACTATACTAACACAGAAGCACCTATCTCACATAAATATTTAAGTCATGGTACGCTAATTGAATTAATTTGAACCATTACACCCGGTCTTATATTAATATTAATTGCTTTTCCATCTTTTAAGCTATTATATTTAATGGACGAAGTAACTGACCCAGCTATGGCAGTATTAGCAGAGGGACACCAATGATATTGAAGTTACCAATACCCTGATTTCTTAAATAGTGATGACGAGTTTATTGAATTTGATTCTTACTTAGTTCCAGAATCTGATTTAGAAGACGGTGCACTTAGAATGTTAGAGGTTGATAATAGACTAATAATACCAGAATTAACCCATGTTAGATTTATCGTAACAGGTGCTGATGTTATACATTCTCTAGCGTGCCCAGCTTTAGGTATTAAATGTGATGCATACCCAGGGCGATTGAATCAAGTTTCTGTTATGATTAACCGTGAAGGGGTCTTTTACGGTCAATGCTCAGAAATTTGTGGTATATTACATAGTAGTATGCCCATCGTTATAGAATCTGTATCTATAGAAAAATTTGTCTCATGACTACAAGAACAATAGTTAAATCAGTTATGTTTAACAATTTTCGTTTATTTTCTAGTATTACTCCTGGGCCATTGCCCCCAATAGCTGTTAAAGATAATGAAATAACTAATCACACTATTAATAAATTATTAAAACGACAGGTTTCAATAACACAAGGAAAGCTAAACAAATTGTTAACAATAAAACGTGTAGTTTTTGATTTGCCTCTTACTCTTTTTGGGCTTTGCGAGTTTCCAAGTTGCCCCTACTATACTTTAGTTGGACCACCTAGTACCAGGGGTCTTAAAACAGGTATATATATATATACACATATAAAAAGCGGTAGCTAGTATGTAGGGTTCAGTAATAGTTTTTCTATAAGATTACAACAATATTTCAATCTAGACCCTCAGTTTGTCAAACAGGATGTACTGTTACTTGTTCTACTCAACATATTAAGTAGTTTGTGCTGAACACAGTTGAGATTTGTGCTACTTAATATATTAAGTGGGTTTGCCTATTTTATAGGACTATGATTTAATCTGTTTCATCACTTAATATTTATATATTTCCATTATAACTGTATTGATTAATTTATATCTGTTTTTTTGAGTTAAGTTATGTTTTTTCTGAGAAACATAACAGGTAGGTTTGGGTTCTACAAAAAAAAAAACAACGACTATGTTTTTTTAATAGTTAGGATATGCATTGTTGTATACAATTTCACACAAAAATGAATTTATGTTTAATTCTTTTTTTAATAGGTATTTTAGGCTTTGTTTTAAATAGGAAAAATATAATTTTAATGCTTATTTCTATAGAAGTAATGCTTTTAGCTATTACATTTTTAATATTGGTAAGTTCATTTAGCTTTGATGATATATTAGGACAAACATACGCTATATATATAATTGCAATAGCCGGTGCAGAATCAGCTATTGGTTTAGGTATATTGGTAGCTTTTTATAGATTAAGAGGAAGCGTAGCAATAGAATATAAATAATGTATTTAGCGATAATACTCTTACCAATGTTAGGTTCAGTGGTTTCCGGTTCTTTAGGTAGAAAAGTTGGAGTTAGCGGAGCACAATTAATTACGTGTTTATGCGTAATGGTAACAACAGCTTTAGCAATAATTGGCTTTATAGAAGCAGGGCTGAATAATACACCTGTTTCTATTTTATTATTTAAATGAGTGGATTTAGAGTCTCTTAATGTATTATGAGGGTTTAATTATGATTCCCTAACAGCCTCTATGTTAATACCTGTATTAATCGTTTCTTCTCTAGTTCACATATACTCAATAGGTTACATGAGTCATGATCCACACAATCAGAGATTTTTCAGTTATTTAAGTTTATTCACTTTCATGATGATTATTTTAGTTACAGCAAGCAATTTTCTATTGATGTTTGTTGGTTGAGAAGGTGTTGGTGTTTGTTCCTATTTATTAGTAAGTTTTTGATTTACCAGAATAGCAGCGAACCAAAGTTCCATATCTGCCTTCTTAACAAATAGAGTGGGTGATTGTTTCTTAACATTGGGTATGTTTGCTATGATATTAACATTCGGTAGTCTGGATTATTCTACTGTGTTTTCATTAGCCCCCTACGTAAGTGGAGATGTTGTTACTGTTGTTGGTATTTGTTTGTTAATTGGAGCTATGGCTAAAAGTTCACAAATTGGTCTTCACGTTTGGTTACCTCTTGCTATGGAAGGTCCTACACCTGTTTCTGCTTTAATACACGCAGCAACTATGGTTACAGCAGGGGTTTATCTATTAATGCGAGCATCTCCTGTAATAGAGTATAGCTCAACAGTGTTAATACTTTGTTTATGAATAGGTAGTATTACTACTGTATTTAGTTCTCTAATTGGTTTATTCCAGCAAGATATAAAAAAGGTTATAGCTTATTCTACTATGAGTCAATTGGGTATGATGGTTATAGCGGTAGGCTTGTCTTCATATAACATTGCCTTGTTTCACTTAGTTAACCATGCTTTTTATAAAGGACTTTTGTTTTTAGGAGCAGGTGCTGTAATACATGCTGTATCTGATAATCAAGACTTTAGGAAATATGGTGGTTTAATAGGATTTTTACCTTTAACTTATTCAGTTATACTTATAGCTTCTCTTAGTTTAGTGGCTTTTCCTTTTATGACAGGTTTTTACTCTAAAGACTTTATACTTGAGTCTGCATACGGACAATTCCATTTTTATGGTCTTGCTGTTTATTTTATTGCAACTATTGGTGCCACCTTCACTACTTTATATTCAGTTAAAGTTTTATATTTAACATTTATAACTAATGCTAATGGACCTCTAGTTAACTATAAAAAAGCACATGAAGGTGATGTGTTTATGAGCTTACCTTTAATGATATTGGCGGTTTTTTCTATATTTTTTGGTTATATAACTATAGATATATTTATAGGTCTAGCTTCTGGTTTTTATGCAGACAATAGTTTATTTATGCATCCTTTACACGAAATTATGTTAGAAACTGAGTTTGCTGTTCCTAATATATTCAAACTATTGCCCTTATTGTTAACCGTTATCTTAAGTGCAGTATCTTTAATATTGTCTGAATATTTATCTAATTTGCTTGTCAAGTTTAAGTTTACTAGATTGGGTTACAACACGTTTAGTTTATTTAACCAACGCTTTTTAATTGAGCTTTTCTATAATAAATATATTACTCGCTCTATTCTTAACTTGGGTGGACAAACTACCAAAGTTTTAGATAAAGGCTCAGTAGAACTATTAGGTCCTTATGGTTTAGAAAAAGGCTTGCTCAAATTAAGCAAAGGCTTAAGCAGTTTAGATACTGGTGTTATAACATCTTATGCTTTATATATATTAATAGGTCTAATCTTATACATACTAATGCCTTATATATGTATTGAGCACATTTATATATTATTATCAATAATGCTTATTTTATCAGCAATAACTATTATTATTATGAGCCCATATCAGCCCAGTACTTTTAACACTTCACCCGTACAAAGCGGGTTTATTGACCCTTTTGGTTTTCTAACATCCATACAACAATCTAATCCACAGTTACAACTTAACGCAAAAACTGATTCCGTCCATACAAAAAGTAATGTAATGCCAAGTATAGCATTATTTAGCTCAGCTAAGGTGAGATGTTTTTCCACTAGTGTTATAAAATTAAAATTTGACCCGTCCAATAACACTAATATCAACGATTTGCCCGCTGGTATGAACAGAATTGTTGCTCGTGAGTTCTACTACGAAGAAACATACGGCCGTAACCAACAAGATGTCCGTCGCATTAGTGAGACACTTAGTACCTCAAATAGTCGGGAGGAGTTAACTACAGTATTAGATCGTATTGATACAGACTCTAACGAATTGACTAACACACACCATGATATGCCAACTAGAGACCAACATTACTTTAATCTTGATACAGTTAGGGAAGCAGTTATTGATCGTCTAATGGAGTTAGAACAACAAGATACTGACAATAACAGTAGTCCTGTTATTAACCCTAATAGCAACAATAATGATGACCCTAACAACAATGATAATAATCGTCCTCTAAATAGTGATAGTAATAGTGCTGGCAGTGGTGATAATAATGGTCCTCTAAATAGTGATAGTAATAGTGCTGGCAGTGGTGTTAATAATGGTCCTATCAATAGTGATAGTAATAGTGCTGGCAGTGATGATAGTAATGGTCCTATCAATAGTGATAGTAATAGTGCTGGCAGTGATGATAGTAATGGTCCTATCAATAGTGATAGTAACAATGGTGGTGTT
>JAEUBA010000285.1:0-12996 GCA_018257865.1 Stereocaulon alpinum | reverse complement strand
GGGTTATTAATATCGCTCTATCCTTAAGGAAGCTTATAGTCTACTAGATAATCCCCTTAGGGATTCCTTTTATCCTTAAGTTATAGAGTAGCCTTTTATAGGATATATTATCGAATACTCCTATTATATTTAGTAATAGTAAACTCGCTACGTTATCCTTACCTTAGTTCTATATTATATAGATTAAGTCTATAATAGTCTCTAAGGCTATTTCTACTAAATATCTCTTCCTACCTCCTATCTAGTATTCTAGGAGTAGGTAATTTACTTTAGCTATTCTACTAAGTTATTTTACTATTACTATCTCTAATACTTTCCTAAGTATATTTAGTAGTATAATAGGTTAATAGGCCTTAGGCTTAGAGTAATTAGTCTTCTTTAACTTCTTTAATATTACTATATTCGCTTTGCGGAACTTCTTTAGGTAGTATCTATAATCTAAGCACGCTTAAAATACCCTTTAAAAGGTCTCCCCTATTTCTATATATACCACTCTTAGGAACCTATTTAGGATCCCTAAAATCCTTAGGGCCTTATTCGTTACTAAGTACTAAATTACGTCCCTTACCTCCTTTATAGTAATCTCGCTATCTATTATAATAGGCTTTAGGTAATTAGCCCCCTTAATATCTATTAGGTCTACTAGGGGTAAAAGTAGGAAGAGGACCCTCCTTAAGGCCTCTACCTTCCCTTTAAAGTCTATCGCTTTATTCCCGTTCCCGTCTTTAATAGCTGGGAATTATAGTAGCTCTTTAAGGTATATACTCCTCTCTCTTCCTTACTTAGTAAGTTACTATACTCCTCCTAGCCTTAGCGATATTCTATAGACCCCCTCTTAGAAAGCTATTATCCTAGTCTTTTATAGGATAGTAACTTTTTTCCTTTTAGTTTAGTAGAGAGCCTCTTTAGTCTATATATTTCTACTATAGTAGTAGGCCTTAAGTGCTACCTATAATACCTTAGTAACTCTTATATACACCTTATTCTAGTATAGTTTAGCTCTAGCGTAGGGTTCCTTAAATAGGATAGTATTCTCTACTACCTCCTATAGCGCAGCTATAAGCTTATTAATATATATATTAATTACTTCCTCTAAGTCTAATAAGTATCTACCTATAACCCTATTTAAGATCCTTACGTATTTCCGGATCTCCTCGCTAGTTACCTCCGTCTCTATCCTTTTTTAGGCTCTCTTTTAGTATACCTAGTACTTACTTTAGGTCTATTCTAGCTCTGTTATAATTAGTATATAATCTAACCCTATATTAAGGTCTTCTCTTACTCCGCACTTCGCTATTATATTATACGCGCCTTCGGTTAGGAATATAAGGTCGATAGCGCTCTCTAAGCCCCTATTTTACTATATAACTAACTTCTCTAGTAGTTTAAGAATTATCCCCTTCTCTCCTACTACTTCTAGTAGCCTATCTACTATTATATAGTATATAGCTTATCCTAAGTTATTCTATTAGGGGTAGTATAGGTTGAAATCCCCTACTATAATATATTCGCCTTCGCTTTCTAAGGCCTCCTTTAGCCTTAGGATAGTTATAGGGCTATCTACTAATATATAGCTTACTAGTAAAGGGTTATAGATATTATATACCTATACCCTCTCTACTATCAGCTCCTTAGTATTTTCGTCCTTAGTATTAGCGTCGTTTTAGGTTCTCTTAGTCTAAATCTATAATAAGTATAAGTCGCCCTCCTAGTACTCTACCCCCTAGTCGTTAGGATCTATCCTTTTATTTATATAGAAGTATATTCTAGCCTCTAAGTCTCCCCTATAGGTTAAGTAGAACCTACTTATACTTATATTATATAAGGTTCTATTTATTAGGTTATATACCGGCTCTTAGATTACTAATACGTCTATATCTTTTATATTATTATTTTTAAGAAGTAGTGCTATTACTATATCCTTCTTCCTCTATATATTATACTATAGTATTTTTAGGTAGGGTATATTCTTTATTAGGTAAGGGCCGCCTAGACGTTCTCCTATATTTAGGTATCCTTAGTAGTCTTTACTACCCTTAATATCTATTTAAGGGTATTCGCTAGACTAATCCTCTCTATAGATAGGGGCTATTACCCTTATTCCGCTTTAGAGAGGGTTATTAGTTATCCTCTCTTCGCTACTTCCTTAGTTTCTTTCTAAGGCTTATCTGTTATATCTCCTAGGGCCTTCCTCTTCCCTTTTAAGATTACCTTATACTACCCTTTTAGGCTAGCCCTTCTTAGTATCGCTGGTATTAGTATTACTAAGTATTACCTTAAGGTCTCTTTAAAGTATTTTAGCTTATACTTAATTCTCTACCTAGCCTTAGTATTCTCCTTCTATTAGATTAAGTAGGTTTTACTTTATACTAAGTACTCCCCTTTATATACTACGTATTTAGGCTTACTATTAGCTCTTTCTATATAGTTATTAGTTATATAGTTTTAGGCGTATATCCTATAGCGGGTAGGGTATTTATACGCCTTAGTAATATATCTATACCTATAGTAGTTAAAGTACTACTTAGGGGTAGCTTCTCTCTCCTAGTAATTATAGAATAGGAGGCTATTCTCTACTACTATTCCCTCTATAATAAGTCGGTTCGCTGCCTTTAGGCTTAGGACTTTAATTATTATTATAGAGAATCTCTTCTCCTTCCTAAGCGTATCTAGCTTCGACGCGAATATAGGCTATTTAGCCTTTATTATCTCTAACTCTAGGTAGAGCTTCCTATTATCTTTTCTTAAGGTTTTAAAGATCCCTTATTAATCCTTTATATCTATTATCTTTTCTACTCTATAAATTACTACTATTACTATCTTCTAGAGGACTCTTACTAACTTATAGAGTCTCCTTACCTACTTATTATCCTTCTCTAACTCCTCCCTAGCCCTTACTAAGGCCGTCTAGAGAATAATATCTCCCCCTATAGTCCTCCTTACTATAATAATCTCCCTAGTCGCCCCTCCTACTCCTCTAAATATTTATATTAGTTAGGGGAGGGTTACTACGGCTATCTATATCTTTTCGCTATTATTATCGATCCTAACCGTTATCTGCTTCGCTTTCTTAATATCTTCCGCCTTAGGTATAGCTAGGTAGATAGTATTCTAGCCCCCTTAGGCTATACGGGCTACGTCCGCCTAGCTATTATTTACCCTTCTAGTTAGGTAGTCTTTATATATTAATTAGCTGCGGTATTCCTTTATAGCGTATCTCTTAGCTATATTCTCCTATATATACTCTATAATCCTCTCTACTATATTCTAGAAGAAGCTTTATACGGTCTTATTTATATTTACTTATAGTATCTCCTAGACCTTCTTTATAAACTCTAGTAGCGCCTACTCTGTAGCCTTTATATACTACGCTCTTTTATTAGTTCTTTCCCTACCCTAAGGGCCTTATAGTCCTCTAATAGGCTTCTACTACTATTGCTATTACTTTATTATTACGTTAAGACGCGTACCCTATCTACCTTCGCTACTAATAACCCCCTTCTCTCCTCCCCCCCTATCTTATATTATTTTACTAGGTTCGTAACCCAGTGTAATCGCTCGTCTAGCCTAGTAGGCCTGTTCGCCCGTCGTACTCGTCGTCGTCGCTATCTCTCTCTAAATTATTCGGTATTATTATCCCTATACTATCAGCTGTTTTAGCTATATTTAATAAATACGTATCTCTAATTTATTATTTACTAAGCTACGTTAATAGTTCCTAGTATTAGTATTCCCCTAAGAACCTCGTTTTATAGTATAGTTTTATATTATTTCCTTCTTTCTATATTAGCGTATTAAATATACGCGTAATATTAATAGGTAACTTACGGTCTTCTTTTAGGTAATACTTATATTACTTTATAATATAGTATTAATTCTAGATATTAACGGCTATATCGGTTTACGCTATATAGTTAATAGGTTATATCTATTATTATATACTAATTATACTTATAATAGAGGTCTAATTTATTATATAAAAGCCTATCTTTTCCCTCTCCTAAATATAAAGTTATCTAACGGACTAAATATAGGAGTAGAGGAAAGTTATATACCTATAATAATAGTAGGTACTAGTTTCTTCGTAGGGCTAGTTATAGGGTTATTAGAGAGTATATTAATATTATTAATACTAGTTATCTTTAAAGAGACCTCTTCTTTATATATTTATTTAGAGGTATCCTTATTAAGGTTATTATTATATCTTTAATATTTCCTAGGCTTTACTACTCTATTACTTTCTTTAATACTTTTCTTAGGCCCTAGCTACTTTTCTTTAATAACCTTAATCTACTAATATATTAATACTTAGAATAAGTTACTTAGTTTAAAGCGTACCTTTCGCTTATTCGCTTTAGTCTCCTAAGCTTTTTTAGTAGCTACTACTTATTCTACCTTTATCTTAGCTATTATTAGAAGATTTCTATTACCTATTTAATATATATAAGGGTCTTCGCTAGTAATAAGGTAGTATAAGGTTATTAAGGAGTATTATCTATAATAATATAGCTAGCTATAGGTAGCTAGATAGGTAAGGTCCTTAGGGAAGAAAGTAAAGTTTTTTAGAAAGGGGAGGCTTCTTTAGCGTATTATTATTATATTATTTTAATTAATATCGAATTAGCTTAGAGTCTATTAACTAAGTTAAATAGAAACTTAACTAAGTTAGACTAACTTCTATCTAACTTAGATAGAATTCTATCTAAGTTAAATAAAACTATCTAAGTTAAACGAAATTTTCCTACCTTTTTAAATAGTTACTACTATAACTATACCTCTAGCTATAGTTCCCCTATATAAGACGAATATTACTATTTTATCTATATCCTTAATAAGTATATACTGCCTCTACTCTATTAGCCTAAGACCTTAAGACCTTAGATACTACCTACTTAAGCGTCTATTAATAAATATATATAGAGCCGGACTTACTAGATTTACTATAGTATATTAATAATATATACTTTACTACCGGCTCTTAAGTTATATAGGTATAATATAGAGTTATATTATTAGCTTAACTAATTAAATTAGTTCTTTAACTTAGTTAATAATAATTAGATACCTCCTTCCGTTTATAAGACGTCCTATAAAGAGAATCTCTACTAGTAGATATATATTAAGCTAGCGGAACTATATCCTCTATAGTAGTAATAGTATTTAAATTTATTAGAGATAACTAATTTAGGTTAGGGAAAGTAGTAGGTAGTATTAGCTAAGTCTTTATAGTATAATTCTAAAATATAAATATTATATTAGTAGTCTTAAGTTAAATAGTATAGTTTCTCTATACTCTCTAATTTAAACGATAGGGTCTACTATTTATAGTATTTAAACTAGTCCTTAAATTTATACCTTCTATCTTTATTATTACTACTAATTAACTTACCTAAAGTATTAAATCCTATAGTACTATATCTAGTCTATATCTATATTTACACTTTTAAAGGTATAGATAAGGAGGGAATAAAATAATTATAGTTTCCTTATTAATATATCTATATAAATGGCCAGCGATGGAGACACACCTGTACGCGGTGCTGGCTACGAACCTGAATACCTATTCAGAGCTAAGATGTCTCCCCTAATACATTGCAGGTTGAACGATGTTGAGACGTCGCGTAGTTGCTAAGAACTCCGTGCAGAGTTTTTCGGGCAACGCGATAACACCTACCCCAACTCCACTACGACTATTATACCTCCCCTACGATCGAGACTAGACAGCAAGAATTGGTATCAGGTGTAGTATCTCAGCCCGATAAGTAAAGAGCACAGGTAACACCTGCCCAGCCGTTAATTCGAAAAATCTAATATCTACGTGCGCTCGATACGCATCCACCGGTCAAGACTGACGCGCAGTCTATCCTAGGGGAAGGCTAGGGTTGTAGGTATACAGGACCAAGAGAAGGACATACTAGGTTATAAATTAGAAGGCGTATTTTGGAAAAGGACGGCCCCCATCCAAGTAGCTAGGCGAGCCTTTAGTATAAGCGGCGCCGTATAACCATAATTACAAGCTGAAGGGTTGGCTCCCCCCTAAAGCAAAGTATATAAGGATAGAAGTAAGTACTATCCAATACGACCGGCGGGATATTATGCTATCCGATTCTTCATACGAGTATAGGCCTCCTAAGCGGTGTATATGGCTTCCCCCCTTTCTCGCATCCTCAACCAGCAAACCACCGAACAGCCAAATCCAGTACTACTACGGACACCAATAAACACCACTAATCAGCGCTAATAACTCGAACCCTTACAGGACGGCTATATACCCCCTCCTCCCCCCCCCCCGTATCAACACAGTAAAGGTCAAAGAAAGTTATAGGGCGCTCAGCGCCACAATAAAGTCGAAGGATATAGAAGAATACAGCAGGGTCCTTAAGAGCTAAGTATAGTACGAAGGGCGTATATTACAGTTAGTATTAGAAACAATATCATAGAGCGCTCAGCATAATATTAAAGAACACAGTTAAGAGTTACCGGTGTTAAGGAGGCCTAGGGTGTGATCCCCAGACCAAAAGCAATTACATCGTTAAGGATAAGCGGGAGTTTTTATCCAGGCACTATACTATAGTTTCTCTTACGGCTAGGAAAGGCACACTACGTGTACCATCTACTAGTTTCACAAATAATGTAATAGAACACCCTCATTAGTATATATAGATACTAGAATAGGCGTATAAACCAATCAATCAATATCTATATAAATAATTTATCTTATTTCTTAGAATATATAGTTAAGCTATACTATAGCTATTTACTAGGAAAATACTTTTTAAACTACTAAAATAAGGTTAGTATATAGTTAAGGCGGAATAGCGGAGGAGATATAAACTTACTACCGCTAGAATATATATAATAATAGGAGAGCTAGTAAATATAACTAGTTTCTTTAGTTACCTATAGAGATCTTCCCCTAGTAAGTTAATTAACTCTTTAAGTTTTACTAACTTTAGTATATTAGCGGTAAGTTTATTAATATATTTAGTATAAATACTATCTAGCGGTATCTTAGCCTAATTCTATATTAGACTAGCTAACTCTATAAAATCTATATAACCCTTACCGCTATAATATAAATCCCCCCCTTTAAGCTCGTCTTAAATAAGACTAAGGTTATTAAGCTAAGCGAGTCTTAAAAGGCTTATAACTATAGTAATAGTACGTAGTCTATATATATATTTAAAGTAGTTAGTAGTTATTAGCGTAAGTATCTCCTTACTAGTAGTATAAGTAATTAAGTATTCTTTAGTATATTTAGCTTTTACTACGTTTTAGATCCTCTAGTCCTTAGTATAAAGAGCTATCTTTTATATTAATAAAGGCGGGTATATAATATAACGAATCTTATAGGGAGGTAGTTATACTAGATTAGTAGTCTTAAAGATATCTTAAGTATATAATATCCTATTCTTAATATACGGATAACTAATATTCTATTTATAGGCTAATAGAAATATATTATAATAACTCTATAGCTTATTAGAAATATCGCCCTCTAAGTTAAGATACTTAAGTTTAAGTCTCTTAAGATAAATATTCTCTACTTTTTATACTTTCTTAAATATAATATTATCTTCTATTATAGTTATAAGTTAGTGCCCGTAATCTTTATAGAAGATTAATAATAAAATAGCTATATATCGCTTATTTTATACCCGATTTAGAAAATTTGAGCGGCGTTGGAAAGCTCTCTATTTATAGTATATTTTATATATATAAAGCTAATCTCTACCCCTAAGACTTCTAAAGTTATTTAAATAGTAAGTATTAAGCTTAGTATTTAGTAGCGAGCTAGGGCTACCTATAATATATAGCGAAAACGCTTCTTTTACTTATAACTATTACGTAAATAGGCTAATTTTAAAAATTATTAATACGCAAGTAAGCTAATAGCTGACTTTAAAACTTATAAAATTATCTAGATATTATATAACGTATATAGCGCGAGGTATTACTGCGAAGAAGTTATAATATAGATTCAACTTTTAGTAGTTAAAGGCGCTAGGCGGAAAAGGGTACTATTAGGGTATTAAGCTTAGCATTTACTAGCGAGCTAGCTGCCCGCAAAATATAGCGAAAACACTTTTTTTACTTACAACTATTGCGTAAATAGACCGTTTTTAAAAATTTTTGATACGCAAGTAAGCTGATAGCTAACTTTAAAACTTATAAAATTATCTAGATATTATATAACGTATATAGCGCGAGGTATTACTGCGAAGAAGTTATAAAGCAGATTTAACTTTTAGTAGTTAAAGGCGCTAGGCCGAAAAGCGTACTATTAGGGGGAGAGAAGTATAGGGGTAATCTAATTAGCTGTAAAGGCGGAATTGCTCCGAAAGTCGCGATATTCTATTATTATAAGAAAGATATCCTCCCTCTTTTTAGCTTTAATCTCTTTAGTAAGAGATTAGTAAGTTTAGTAGTATTAATATTATTATATATTCTACTTATATAGGTATAGATATACCGTAGCTTTAATTGATTGATTGGTTTATACGCCTATTCTAGTATCTATATATACTAATAAGGGTGTTCTATTACATTATTTGTGAAACTAGTAGATAGTACACGTAGTATACCTTTCCTAGCCGTAAGAGAAACCATAGTATAGTACCTAGATAAAAACTCCCGCTTATCCTTAACGATATAATTACTTTTAGTCTAGGGACCACACCCTAGGCCTCCTTAACACCGGTAACTCTTAACTATATTCTTTAATATTATACCGAGCGCTCTATAACATTATTTCTAATACTAACTATAATATACGCCCTTCGTACTATACTCAGCTCTTAAGGACCCTGCTGTATTCTTCTATATCCTTCAACTTTATTATAGCGCTAAGCGCCCTATAACTTTCTTTAACCTTTACTATATTAATACAGGGGGGGGGGAGGAGGGGGTATATAGCCGTCCCGTAAGGGTTCGAGTTATTAGCGCTAATTAGTAGTATTTATTAGTATCCGTAGTAGTACCGGATTTGGCTGTTCGGTGGTTTACTAGTTAAGGATACGAGAAAGGGGGGAAGCTATATACACCGCCTAGGAGGCCTATACTCATATAAAGAATCGGATAGTATAATATCCCGCTGGTCGTATTAGATAGTACTTACTTCTATCCTTATATACTTTACTTTAGGGGGGAGCTAACCCTTTAGCTTATAATTATAGTTATACGGCGCCGCTTATACTAAAGGCTCGCCTAGCTACTTAGATAGGGGCCGTCCTTTTCTAAAATACGCCTTCTAATTTATAACCTAGTATATCCTTCTCTTAGTCCTATATACCTATAACCCTAGCCTTCCCCTAGGATAGACTGCGCGTTAGTCTTAACCGGTAGATATATATCGAGCGTACGTAGATATTAGATTTTTCGAATTAATAGCTGGGCAGGTATTACTTATACTCTTTACTTATTAGGCTAAGATACTATACCTAATACCAATTCTTGCTATCTAGTCTCGATCGTAGGGGAGGTATAATAGTCGTAGTGGAGTTAGGGTAGGTATTATCGCGTTGCCCGAAAAACTCTATACAGAGTTCTCAGCAACCACGCGACGTCTTAATATCGTTTAACCTGTAATATATTAGGGGAGACATCTCAGCTCTGAATAGGTATTCAGGTTTATAGCTAGTACCGCGTATAGGTGTGTCTCTATCGCTGGCCACCGTAGCTTTAATATTAGATATTAGGTATTAATTATCTTAGTCTCTTCTCTTAGCTAGTTTCCGACGACTTTAGCTAGTATAATAATAAGAATAAAACCTTTCTTTACTACCTTAGTTTTAAAGGCTACGCTTTTCTCAATTTTCTTAATATATAGATAACCGAAATCCTATTAATTAGTAGAGGGATATATATTATTACTGCTCTATACCTTTAACTTCGAAGATAGGAGATACTTAGTATAATAGATTATACTATTCCGCCTTTTTAACTTCTAAGAGAGTAAACCTAAGCTAATTTATATTTAATAACTAACTATAGATAGCGCTATACTATTTATTCTTAATACTATTTTATTACCTAATAATAATATTCTATTACTATACTAAGGTTATTTTCGATCTTAGGTTTATAGAATCTTTTAGAGAGAATAAGGTAAGTTAAGATTTACTTTATAAATTAAATTATAATTTTAGAGTAGAGTACTTACTATTAGTATATTTCTAGTTAGATCTTTTATATATTAGGCTGCGTAATCTATATATTCTATATATAGTACTATTATAAAATAGTCTTAGCTATATACGGTTCCTATATAAGTAGCGTATTATAGGATTATTTAAAAGAGTACCTAATCTTTTTAAAAAAGTAGACTAAATAGAAGAAGTTCCCTAAGGTACCTAATAACTACTATAATTTATAATAAGAATAGATATTATCTCGCTTATCTCTCTAAGTATTAGTAGAGCTTTTCTTAATCTTTTTAGCCCTCCTAGCGCCTTTAAGTTACCTTTAATTAAAAGGTAGTAGTATAATAAGTATATTATATAATATATAGCTTAGATTTAGGTTAGTTTAACTTAGTTAGTATAAGATATATTATATAAGGCTAGGGTAGTATTTAGTAGCAGGAAAATAATAAGGTAAAGGTTAAAGTACTTATATTTAATTATAATCCTACTATTCTAATACCTTTAGATCTTTAGTAGCTACTCTATCTACTACTACCCTAACTATCTTAATATTATATAACTTTAGAACCCTACTATTATAGGCCTTATTAATCTTTAATACTTTCTCCTTATCCTCTTCTATAGTATCCCCTTCCTTTTCTTATACCTTTTCTTCCTAATTACTAGTATAGCCGCTATTATTTATATTAGAACGGATAAGTATAGGATTATTTAGAGGCTAAATAGGAATACTAGTAGGCTCGCTTAATTAAAGGGGAGAATTTATAAGGCCTTAGGGTAGGGGATTTAGCGAAAGAGGTAGTAGAGTCTTTATATAAATAATTCTATATATTATAGGTTTTCCCTTTAGGTCCTACTATAAGAGAAGAATATTTTAAGTAGTAGGAGATAGTAAATATACCTTAGTAAGGTTAATTTAGATAGGTTATATTACCTTTAATAGATACTATTATACCTATTAATAAATATCCTAACTATTTATTAACGTACTATAACTAACGGAATACCCCTTATATAATATAAAGCTCGTAGCGCCGGTGACTACGCGAATATATATTATAGATTATATTTTATAAATCTTTATTTATAGTTATCTCTATAAAACTTCTAAAGTTAAAGGAATAACTAATAGGTATAGAGGATTTAGGGAACGAACTTACTTAATAGTAATAATAACGAGTATAATAGGCGAGCAGGCCTACTAGGCTAGACGAGCGATTATACTAAGTTATAAACCTAGTAAAATAATACGAGATAGAGGGGGAGGAGAGAAGGGGGTTATTAGTAGCGAAGGTAGATAGGGTACGCGTCCTAATATAATAATAGAGCGATAGCGATAGTAGTAGAAGCCTATAGGAGGACTATAAAGCCCTTAGGGTAGGGAAAGGACTAATAAAAGAGCGCAGTATATAAAGGCTACGGAGTAGGCGCTACTAGAGTTTATAGAGAAGGTCTAGGGGACGCTATAGGCGAATATAAATAAGACTATATAAAGCTTCTTCTAAAATATAGTAGAGAGGATTATAGAGTATATATAGGAGAATATAGCTAAGAGATACGCTATAAAGGAATACCGTAGCTAATTAACGCGTAAAGACTACCTAACTAGAAGGGTAAATAATAGCTAGGCGGACGTAGCCTATATAGCCTAAGGGGGCTAGAATACTATCTACCTAGCTATACCTAAGGCGGAAGATATTAAGAAAGCGAAGTAGATAATAGTTAGGATTAATAATAATAGCGAAAAGATATAGATAGCTATAGCAACCCTCCCCTAACTAGTATAGATATTTAGAGGGGTAGGAGGGGTAACTAGGGAGATTATTATAGTAAGGAGGACTATAGGGGGGATATTATCCTCTAGATAGCCTTAATAAAGGCTAGAGAAGAGCTAGAAAAGGATAATAGGTAGGTAAGGAGACTCTATAGGTTAGTAAGGGTACTCTAGAAGATAGTAATAGTAGCGGTCTATAGAGTAGAAAAGATAATAGATATAAAGGATTAATAGGGGGTCTTTAAAACCCTAAAGAAAGATAATAGGAAGCTCTACCTAAAGTTAGAGATAATAAAGGCTAAGTAGCTTATATTTATATTAAAGTTAGATATACTTAGGAGGGAGAAGAGGTTCTCTATAATAATAATTAAGGTCCTAAGCCTAGAAGCGGCGAACTAACTTATTATAGAAGGAATAATAGTAGAGAATAGCCTCCTCTTCTATAATTACTAAGAGAAAGAGGCTACCCCTAAGTAATACTTTAACTACTATAGGTATAGATATATTACTAAGGTATATAAGTACCCTACCTACTATAGGATATACGCCTAAAACTATAGTACTAATAATTATATAGAAAGAGTTAGTAGTAAGCCTAAGTATATAGTATATAAAGGGGAGTACTTAGTATAGAGCAAAACCTATTTAATCTAATAGAAGGAGAATACTAAGGCTAAGTAGAGAATTAAGTATAAGCTAAAATACTTTAAAGAGACCCTAAAGTAATACTTAGTAAGGCCTATATTAATAATACTAAAAAGGACTAGCTTAGAAAAGTAGCGTAAAGTAATCTCTAAAGGGAAGAGAAAGGCCTTAAAGGATATAATAGATAAGCCTTAAAAAGGAACTAAGGAGGTAGTAAAGAGGGGATAACTAATAACCCTCTCTAAGGTAGAGTAAGGGTAATAGCCCCTATCTATAGAGAGGATTAGTCTAATAAATACCCTTAGGTAGACTTTAGGAGTAGTAAAGACTACTAAGACTACCTAAATATAGGAGAATATCTAAGTAGCCCTTACCTAATAAGGGATATACCCTACCTAAAAATACTATAGTATAATATATAGAGGAAGAAGG
>JAEUBA010000284.1:0-13088 GCA_018257865.1 Stereocaulon alpinum | reverse complement strand
AATTATAAGCTAAAGGGTTAGCTCCCCCCTAAAGTAAAATATATAAGGATAGAAGTAAGTCTATCTAATATAACTAGCGGGATATTATACTATCTAATTCTTTATATAAGTATAGGCCTCCTAAGCGGTATATATAGCTTCCCCCCTTTCTTATATCCTTAACTAATAAACTACTAAACAGCTAAATCTAGTACTACTACGGATACTAATAAATACTACTAATTAGCGCTAATAACTTAAACCCTTATAAGACGGCTATATACCCCCCTCCTCCCCCCCTATATTAATATAGTAAAGGTTAAAGAAAGTTATAGGGCGCGTAGCGCTATAATAAAGTTAAAGGATATAAAAGAATATAGTAGGGTCCTTAAGAGCTAAGTATAATATAAAGGGCGTATATTATAGTTAGTATTAGAATTAATGTTATAGAGCGCTTAGTATAATATTAAAGAATATAGTTAAAAGTTACCGGTATTAAGGAGACCTAAGGTAGGATCCCTAGACTAAAAGTAATTATATTATTAAGGATAAGTAGGAGTTTTTATCTAGGTACTATACTATAGTTTCTCTTACGGCTAGGAAAGGTATACTACGTATACTATCTACTAGTTTTATAAGTAATATAACAGAACACCCTTATTAGTATATATAGATACTAGAATAGGCGTATAAATAAATTATTATGTAAGCTGATAAGCGAAAGTTTTTGGCTAGAAGGGGCGACTCTAGAAAGGTTTCTTTCGCGTCTAGAGGGCCTTCAACCCCCCTAGATTTCCTAATAATATAAGAGAACACCCTTATTAGTATATATAGATACTAGAATAGGCGTATAAATTAATCAATTAATTAATAAATTATTATTAATATATAGAATACTAAGTACTTGTCAAAATATAATAGGTAGAATACTTGATTATCTAGCTAAGTGCGACTATACGAGATATATATAAGGGTTAGGGCTAAGCCTTAGTTATTAATAACTAAGCCTTAGAATATCGAACACCCGAATTTTAATACTCCTACTTAAATATAGTACGCCGAACACTAGATATATTAAATTATAGTCCGCTAAAATAACTAATTTACTATACGCTAGTTACAACTACTTTTTACCCTAAATACCTAATATTTAGTAGGATAGTAGAGCTTATCTTTTACTACTACTACCAAAACTTTCCAGAAAATAGCGAAACACAGTTATTTAAATTTTTATTTTAATAATTATCTTATATATACTAATTTCCTACTAATAGTTAGTTAGGTAGTATATAGGGCTAATAGATATAGCGAAGTATAATAATAGCTTTAGGGATAATCTAAGTATAGTTACCCTAATAGAGTCGTATTCGCGCGCGATTCTTAGGGGTACTCCTACTAGATTTAGGTAGTTACTCCTACTAAAGCTCTGCCTTAGGCGATATATTCTAAGCCTAAATTATTGCGGAACTCTATAAATTTATCCTTATAAAGAGGTTTAGTAAGCCTATTAGCGACTTAATACTTAGTAGGTATATAGTAGAGGTCTACTATACTATTCGTAACTTACTCCTAAATAAAGTAGTAGCGTATATCGATATACTTACTATAAATATAGAATTCCGGATTCTTTATAAGGGCGATCGCGCCCTAATTATCCCTATAGATAATTACCGCTTAGGGTTCCTAGCTACTAGGCTTAAGCTACCTTAGTAGGTTTTAGAGCTATACTACTTCCTTAGACGCTAGGGTCTAACTAATATATTTAGCCTTATAGGTAGAAAGGGCTATAATAGGTTATCGCTTAGATAACTAGCTAATAGCCCTACTACCTATATTAAAGATATAACCTAAAGTAGATTAGCGCGTATCGCGGTCTCCCGCCTAATTAGAGTCTATATAGCCCGTTAGTACCTAAATCAGCCCTAAGAACGTTAATTAGTATTTAGTTATTAACTTAAGATATTAGAAGATTCGTTTAACTATACCCTAATAAGCTTATATTAGGTTTATACCGTAGCGGCTAACCACCGATATAGGGTATATAATATTAGGTTAAGTCCCTAATATTACGTATATTAACGACCTAACAGCCTTCTAATATAGCAGGCGGTCTTAGGCGTTAGCTTAGAAACCGTTAGGGGCTTTTTCTAGATAGCAAGTCGTCTCTATAGGGGTTACGGTTTCTTTATATTCTTAGAGGCTAAAGTCCTAAAGCACTTTCTTAATATAGGCCTCTTAGCCTAGTTATAGTATTTATTATTAGCGGTTCTGAGTAACTATTATCCCTAGGTAATAGCTGTATAGCCTAAGATCTATTATATAGAAATAATAGTTAAGGGTATCTTTAACCCTTTAAATAGCTTCCTTACTAGGGCCTGTAATTAGCAAATTATCTATATATAGGGTAATTAGCGTCCTATCTTTAGGGTTGATAAATACGCTTAAGTTAGCTTCTAACGGGATAATACCTAATTCAGCGTTTACAAAGCTGGCGAAGGTATTATACTATACTTATAGGGATTATTTCAGGCCGTATAGGGCCTTATTTAGGCGGTAAACTTTTACCTCCCCTTAAATAAAGCCTTTAGGCTATTCTATAAAGATCTCCTCTTCTACGTCCTTATAGAGGAATACTATTTTAATATCTATCTACTTTAGGTCCTAATCTATAGCGGCGGTAATTATAAATATAGCCTTATAGCTTATAAGTTTAACTACTAAGGCGAAAGTCTTATTATAATTAAGGCCTTTTTATTATTTAAAACCTTAAACGACCTAGCGTGCCTTATAGTATATAATTTCCCCTTTAGGGCTACGCTTTAAGGTATAGACTTATCTACCCCTAAGAATTTTTCGGCCTTTTAAGGGCGACGTTAGTATTTAGGTATTATTAGCTATAAGGGAGTTAAATTCGTTATTTATAGCAAGCTCCTACTATATTTTATATATATTATTAGCTATTACTTCGGCGTAGGTTTTAGGTTTATAGGGTTCTACTAAATTCGCCTAAGCTAGTAGAGAGATCGCTAAATACCTATAGAGGGGATCTAGCGAGAGGTCCTATATATTAGGGATATTAAGCTTAGGGTATATTACTAGGACTTAAGTTATCTCTCGCTCCTCTATAGTACCTATTATTATTAGCGATACTAGCTGCGATAGGGCTAGAGAGCCTAGCGTTAATAGTAAACTTAGGTCTAAAGAAAGAGAATATAATATTTCTCTAGAAGTTAGGGGTAAGGGAGATAATTCTCCCCCTAAAGGAGGCGATTCTCCTAAGGATTCTTAGTTAGGTAATTATATTAGGGATACGTTAAAGTTAAAGTTAACGGAATTCTAATTCCTATTATATACTTCCCCTAAAGCGGAGGTCTATTAGTATTTAGCTAGGGGTTCTTTACCCCTATAGAAGCGGGGCCGTTTCTCCTATATATAGATGTTAACGGCGCGGATAATAGCGCGCTATTTTAGTAACTATAGGCGAAAGATATAGCTATCCCCTTTATATCCTAAGAGGAAATAGGGGTCGCTTTTATCTATAAATTTCTTTTAGAGACGGTTTTACGCCTATATTTTAGAGCTAAGGGTTCTTAGGTACCTAAGATAGGGCTTATACTTATAGAAGGCCTTATATAGGGTCTTCCTAAGCTTTACGACTAGGCTCCGGATAGTAAGGTAATTAGCTATTTTTATAATTTTAGGCTAAAAAGACTTATCGAGTTTAGAGCCTAATAGTAGAGGGTAGGTATATCTAATAAGGACCTGCCCGAAACGTTCGGTAGTCCTATTTTATTCTGGGTTTCTAGGTACCGTAGGCTTATAGATAATCCCTTTAAGGCTGAGGTATTCTTAGAAGGTTCCTTTAATATATTCGCCCCTATTATCTATATATAGGCGTTGGATTAGGCGCCCTACTCGCTTATATTTATACTAGAACCGTCGGAATAGATCGCTAAGCTCCGATTTATATTTTACGCAGTAGACTTCGGAATAATAGGTAAAGTTATCTTTAAAGATAACTACCTATTTACTATCGTTAAAGCTAATAGGCTTAATAGGTCCTATAATATTACTATAAATAAATTCTATTAGGCGTATTCTAGGTTTAATAAAGTCCTTATATAGGGTAGACTAATAGCGGCTTAGAATATAGTATTTATAGGTTAATTTATCTAAGAATTTCTTTAAGAAGTCTACTTTAGTAGCTATATTAGGTAGCTAATCTATATTTTATTAACCTATATAACCTATACGGGCGTACTAGAGCTAGCGGATAGCGTCTAGAGGTACGCTATATATATTTAATATGAGTTATTACCCCTAGGGAAGTTCTAATATATAGAGGCCGAATCGTTATTTAGTAATTATATTACTAAGCTTAGGGTATAAGATTATATAGCCGTTTTTAGCGAATTTAATATAGATTCTAATATCTATTAGCTAGGAGCCTAAGAGGAGGTTTACCCCTAGCTTAGGTATATAGAGGACGTTATATAGTAGTATATTCTTTCTTAGGTATAGGATCTTTACTATCCTACGCTTAGTAGGCTTAAGCTATACCCTGCTAATTCTAGTAATTAGAGTTCTAATAGCAGGCTTAAAGGTTATAAAGTCGGAGCGCTAGTAGAATAAGTACTACGTATATCCTATATTAATAATAGTTAGGCCTAATAGATTAACTTCTAGCGTCGTTACTGCTATATATCTAATATTAATTATAGGGACCCTATTCGTACTAGTACCTTAAATATTAAAGTCGCTATTAGTAGTAAGGGTCCCGAATATCTACCCTTTAGTAGGGCTATTATTATATTTAAACTTCTATTTCTTAGACCTTTTATCCTTAGACTTAAACTTTTTAGGTTTTATTTCGGGGTAAAGCTGCTAGTACTTTATAATTAGATAAGTATCCTTTCGCTTAAGCTTCTTATAGTAAGGGTAGTATTCCTAGGGCTTATTATTCCTAGAGTTATAGTCTTTAGCAGACTTCCTACCCGCAAATATCGCTAGTCCGGAGTACTTATATTACGCTCGGATTCGTTATTCTTCGTTAGCAGTAGCTAGGGAGACCTTATTAAAATCGACTTTATTAGCGCCGAATAGGGCGTAGCTTTACTAAGTCCTAAAAGATAGAGGTGAATTAGGTATAGTTCTAGTAGGGCTACTTTAGTATTAAGCTCCTTAAGTTTAGTATTAACCTCTTAGAACTTCTAGGTATATTCGGCAATATCCTTAGAGGATTCTAAAGAGGTTAAATAGAGGCGTTATACTAATTTAATATAGATACTAATCCCTTTAGGCTTAAAGTTTAAGGAGACTTTAGTTAGAATCTTATCTACTATAGTAAGGTTCTTTATAATTTTCCGAGCGTTAAACCTAAGTTAGTTATAAATCGCAGTATAGGCTTTTACCTAGGTTTTAGTAGTAAAAGGCTTTAAGTTATTAAGTATAAGCTAATTATCTATCTCCTTAACCTACTAAGATGTCAGGGCTCCGGGGTATACTACACCCCCAGACCACTAAGCTATATACAGTCTAATAGTATCGCCCTAGCAAGCACCGAATATTTTGAGTTTTACCCTTAGGGGTTTAGCAGTAACTGCGCCTATAGTTACTAAGTTAATAAGTATGTTCGGTGCGATAAAGCTTAATAATCTTAACCCGAATCGTAAAGGTCTAGGGTTTAATACCGTTAAGGGGGTAATTTCTAAGGGATTTTTTCAGGGAGCGCGGCTATAATTAGCTACTAAGCGACCTAATAGGGTTCCCGCCCTCCTAACCCCGCTGCACTGCTTCAGCGCGCAGCCCGTAGTATTAAATTTTCGCTAGGGGAGGCACCCTTTAGGGGCTTATTACGGAGTACCCTACGGGGGCTTTAACTACGCTATTCGCTAAGTCCTACGGGCACGAATAATCAATTCGCTAAGTCCTTCGGGCACGAATATTCCGGTAGGGGCGCCCTTCGGGGGCCTACTACCTAGCGGAAGCGTCCTTTAGGGAGGCCGCTAACTAGAAGTTCCCTTCGCGGGCTTTAACTTTCTTAATTCGCTAAGTCCTTCGGGCACGAATATTCCGGTAGGGGCGCCCTTCGGGGGCCTACTACCTAGCGGAAGCGTCCTTCAGGGAGGCCGCTAACTAGAAGTATCCTTTACAGGCTTTAACTTATCATTTCGCTAAGTCCTTCGGGCACGAATAATTCTAGTAGGGCGCCCTTTAGGGGCCTTATAACCCGACTTACACCGAATATTCGGGCTTATTATAGGGGAATAATATTTTTCTACCCTATTAGGCGCCGTAGACGTCGCCCTAGGGGGGGGATAATTATTAGGGCTCTAGGGTATACTGCACCCCTAGACTACTAAGCTATATACAGTCTAATAGTGTCGCCCTAGCAAGCACCGAACATTTTGAGTTTTGCCCTTAGGGGTTCAGCGGTAACTGCGCCCACAGTTACCGGGTTGATATAAGAGTACCTAAAGTTAGACTTTAAGACGGAGATAGAGGTAAGTAGGAAGCTCCTACTACTACTATAAGATTCTTTAGCTACTATAATACCGCTACTACTATAAGATTCTTCAGCTGCTATAATACCGCTACTACTACGAGACTCTTCAGCTACTATAATATAGGTATTTATATTTTAGAAGAGAGTTATAGGCTTTAGAGGTCTTTAAGTTAGCTAAGTCTTTTAGGGACGAGCGGTAGCGGTAGTTATTTCCTTATACTATTATTTCGCTAGGGGACCTAAGGGAGCCTAAGATAGTATATATTTAGCTTAAAGGCTAAAGATATTAGAATTACTAGGAGGTTCTAAGGTCGATTTACTAGCTTTAGAATTAGAGTTATAAGGAGATAGTAACTATTCTAGGGGTATATAATCAGTATCGACGTAGTTAAGAGGTAACTTATCAAATTAGATTAAGTCCTAAAGAAGGTACCGGAAGTACTTATATTTAGAGCGGTAGTATACTTAGGTAATAGTATTTATATACTAGATAGGGTTTAGATTAGTAGTAGATAGTATTAAGTTAGAAGATAAAGAAGATAATAGATTTCTAGCTATACTAATAGCGGATATCTTATAGATATCTCCTAAGGATTTCAACCCTAGTATTCTAGTAGCTAGGGTAATACTAGCCTCTAACTTATTAGGAAAGATAGCAGGGGATACCGGCCTTTAATAATAGCTAGGGATACCAGCCTTTAGGAAGAAATTAAGGGGTTAGGACTTAGCCCCCCTAGTAATTAATAATTAATCGCTTTCTAGCGTCTAAAAAGTCTTATTTTTAATATAAAATTCGATAATTCTACTTATATAGGTTAGTATTCTTACTATAGAAGCTGGATATCGCTTTTAGGGGCTTAGCTTTAGAGTTTATAGATACCTACTAAGGCACGCTAGAAGGGATTGCTTAGTAGCACTTATTAGCGTACTTTTCGGTAGTAATAACCCTAAAAAGAATAGAATAGCTAGGAGTTCCTAGCCTCCTCTTTTTAGTCGATTATTATCGCTGTAAGTTAATCTCGCAGTATAAAGATTAAAGAGTTATCACCTAAGACTAAGTATTAGAGGTTTAGTATACGTATACGTAGCTTACGTTAGAGAGGAGTTAGTAACTATTCCTAAAGGAGTATAATTCTAAAAGAAGAGCTATTCTTACGATACCTAGCGAACTAGGCTTATAACCTATTAAAATATAATAGGTAGAATACTTAATTATCTAGCTAAGTGCGACTATACGAGATATATATAAGGGTTAGGGCTAAGCCTTAGTTATTAATAACTAAGCCTTAGGATATCGAACACCCGAATTTCAACAGTACTTCCTTATTAATTAAGAGAGGTCTAGTATATAGTTTATATCCCCTTTATATTCCTTTATAAGGAACGGTCTTAGCTTTATATAATTAAGCTTATTACTAGGCCTATTAGTTTTAAAATTTCTATAAAAAAGATATACCTTATCCCCTTTAGAAATATTCGGTCCTATTAAATATTTTTAATTATAATATATTATTAAGTAGCTATTTAGGAATTATAAGTCTTTTTATAATTCTTAATAGATTCTTACTATTTTCTTAATAATAATAGTTACTTTCTAAGCCTTTAGTTTAATTCCCTTTAGTAATAGTATTATATATAGTTCGAACCCGTAGTTAGCTTAAAAAGGTATTATACCTATTAGGTTAGATATTAATCTATTATATACTAGCTACGCGACTAGTAGGTAGGATACCTAATTATCTTATTAGTAATTAATATAGTACTAAAGATACTACTTTAGTATCTAGTTAATTCTCTCCGTCTAACTATTAGTTTATAGATAAAATACTATACTTATCTTTATCTTAATTCCTATTATATCTATTAATAATCTCTAAAACTTAGAGGTAAAGAGCTTATCTTAATCTAAGATAATCTCTTTAGAAAGCCTATAGTTAGCTACTATTATTTATAAGAATAGGCCAGCGATAGAGACACACCTGTACGCGGTGCTGGCTACGAACCTGAATACCTATTCAGAGCTAAGATATCTCCCCTAATACATTATAGGTTAAACGATATTAAGACGTCGCGTAGTTGCTGAGAACTCTGTGCAGAGTTTTTCGGGCAACGCGACAACACCTACCCTAACTCTACTATAACTATTATACCTCCCCTACGATTGAGACTAGACAGCAAGAATTGGTATCAGGTACAGTATCTCAGCCCAATAAGTAAAGAGTATAGGCAACACCTGCCCAGCTGTTAATTCGAAAAATCTAATATCTACGTGCGCTTAATATATATCCACCGGTTAAGACTAACGCGCAGTCTATCCTAAGGGAAGGCTGGGGTTATAGGTATACAGGACTAAGAGAAGGATATACTAGGTTATAAATTAGAAGGCGTATTTTAGAAAAGGACGGCCCCTATCTAAGTAGCTAAGCGAGCCTTTAGTATAAGCGGCGCCGTATAACTATAATTACAAGCTAAAGGGTTAGCTCCCCCCTAAAGTAAAGTATATAAGGATAGAAGTAAGTACTATCTAATACAACCAACGGGATGTTATACCATCTAATTCTTTATACGAGTATAGGCCTCCTAGGCGGTATATATAGCTTCCCCCCTTTCTCATATCCTTAACTAGTAAACCACCGAACAGCTAAATCCAGTACTACTACGGACACTAATAAATACCACTAATCAGCGCTAATAACTCGAACCCTTACAGGACGGCTATATACCCCCTCCTCCCCCCCCCCTATATCAACACAGTAAAGGTTAAAGAAAGTTATAGGGCGCTCAGCGCTATAATAAAGTCGAAGGATATAGAAGAATACAGCAGGGTCCTTAAGAGCTGAGTATAGTGCGAAGGGCGTGTATTATAGTTAGTATTAGAAACAATATTATAGAGCGCTCAGCATAATATTAAAGAACACAGTTAAGAGTTACCGGTATTAAGGAGGCCTAGGGTATAATCCCCAGACCAAAAGCAATTATATTATTAAGGATAAGCGGGAGTTTTTATCTAGGCACTATACTATAGTTTCTCTTACGGCTAGGAAAGGTATACTACGTATACTATCTACTAGTTTCACAAATAATATAATAGAACACCCTCATTAGTATATATAGATACTAGAATAGGCGTATAAACCAATCAATCAATCAATTTATAAGAATATATACGCTAGATCCTTAGTATTTAATACTTCCTTATATAATATAAAATACGCTATCTTAGTTAATTAGTTATTAATTACTAAGATCGTATTATAGTATATACCTATTAGTTATTCCTTTAACTTTAGGAGTTTAATAACGAAATTCTATATAATACTTTTCTATAGACTATTTAAGTATACTAGCGATTTTTAACTCTTTATAAAACTTATATTAGATATACTTTATTCTAATATATATATTATATTTATTAATATAATCTTTAATATATTTTCGTATCCTAAGGAAGTAGAAGTTATAAGATATCTTCTTAAGTATCTTCTTAATCCCCTAATATTCTCTAAAGCTCTCTATTTTATAGTATATTCTAAAAATCTCTCCTTAAGTACTTATAGGGATATAAATCTATTCTTAAAAGATTAGTAGTCCTAAATCTATTTTTCTAAATAAGTTATAACTATTAATATCTCTATAGATCTTAAATATAACTTTATCCTTTAATAAGTCTTTTAGTATCCTCTTAGTAAAATTTTTATTATTAATAATTATTATTACTAGGCCAGCGATGGAGACATACCTATACGCGGTGCTAGCTACGAACCTGAATACCTATTCAGAGCTGAGATGTCTCCCCTAATATATTATAGGTTAAACGATGTTGAGACGTCGCGTGGTTGCTGAGAACTCTATATAGAGTTTTTCAGGCAACGCGATAATACCTACCCTAACTCTACTATAACTATTATACCTCCCCTACGATCGAGACTAGACAGCAAGAATTAGTATTAGGTATAGTATCTTAGCCTAATAAGTAAAGAGTATAGGTAATACCTGCCCAGCCGTTAATTCGAAAAATCTAATATCTACGTGCGCTCGATACGTATCTACCGGTTAAGACTGACGCGCAGTCTATCCTAGGGGAAGGCTGGGGTTATAGGTATACAGGACTAAGAGAAGGATATACTAGGTTATAAATTAGAAGGCGTATTTTGGAAAAGGACGGCCCCTATCTAAGTAGCTAGGCGAGCCTTTAGTGTAAGCGGCGCCGTATAACTATAATTACAAGCTGAAGGGTTAGCTCCCCCCTAAAGTAAAGTATATAAGGATAGAAGTAAGTACTATCTAATATAACCAGCGGGATATTATACTATCCGATTCTTTATACGAGTATAGGCCTCCTAGGCGGTGTATATAGCTTCCCCCCTTTCTTATATCCTTAACTAGTAAACTACCGAACAGCCAAATCCGGTACTACTACGGATACTAATAAATACTACTAATCAGCGCTAATAACTCGAACCCTTGCGGGACGGCTATACACCCCCTCCTCCCCCCCCCCCGTATTAATACAGTAAAGGTTAAAGAAAGTTATAGGGCGCTCAGCGCTATAATAAAGTTAAAGGATATAGAAGAATACAGCAGGGTCCTTAAGAGCTGAGTATAGTGCGAAGGGCGTATATTATAGTTAGTATTAGAAATAATGTTATAGAGCGCTCAGTATAATATTAAAGAACACAGTTAAGAGTTACCGGTGTTAAGGAGGCCTAGGGTATAATCCCTAGACCAAAAGCAATTGTATTATTAAGGATAAGCGGGAGTTTTTATCTAGGCACTATACTATGGTTTCTCTTACGGCTAGGAAAGGTATACTACGTGTACCATCTACTAGTTTCACAAATAATATAATAGAACACCCTCATTAGTATATATAGATACTAGAATAGGCGTATAAACCAATCAATCAATCAATTATTATTACTACTATATATAGTCTAGTTATATTAGATCTTAATAATCTAGCTTTATAACGCGTTAAAACTATTCTAAAACTTTATTAGATATTTAATATATAGTTAGCTCTTCTACTAAGTATATCTATAGTATTATTCTCGCTACCCTTAATATATTTAATTCTAAAATTAAATATTAAGAACTCTTTATACTACTAAGCTAGACGTCTATTAAGCTCCTTAGTTAATAGAAAGAATATTAAGTTCTTATAGTTTATTAGGACCTAAGCCTAGTACTTAGTTCCTTTTAGATAAACCTTCTAAATACGAAATATATCTATAATAGTAAGTAATTTCTTATAAATATCTAGTTTTAGTATTTAGTAACTTCCTACTATAGAAGGCTATAGGATACTAATAGTAAGTAATACCTATTTTCCCTATTTTTCCTATATTAGGGTTATTATTTATAGATAGTTAGCTAATTACTACTCTAATTACTCCGTCGGAGGTATTAATATAGAGACGAATAGGTAACTCTAGGTTAAACTAATATAATATAAGACTAGAAGCGAACTACTTTTAAAGAGTCCTAAATAATACCTTTACTTTCTTTAATTATATAAATAGTACTTTATTATAAGTTAAGCTAGTAAGAGGTATAATAATTTTTAAATATCTATAGATAAACTTCTAGTAGAAATTCGTAAAATTAAGAAATAATTATACTTCTTTCTTATTTATAGATATAGGCTACTTAATTATACTTTTTACCTTTTCTAAGTTTATCTCTAAACCTTAGTTAGAGATAATAAATCTTAGAAACTTAACTCTTTTTTAGTAAAATTTATATTTTAATAATTTTAAGTATAGTCCTACTTACTTAAGCTTTCTTAATACTTTATATACTTACTTAATATACTCCTTATATATATCTAAGTATATAAGTATATCGTTAATATATACTAAGACGAAATCGTCTAAATATTCTTTTAGAATATTATTAATAAATACCTAAAATATTATAGGGGTATTTATTAACCTAAAGGGTATTATAAGGTATTTATAAGAAGATACTAAAGATAGTAACGACGATAAGTACGACGGGCGAGTAGGCCTATTAGGCTAGACGAGTAATTACACTAGGCTATAAACCTAGTAAAATAATATAGAATAGGGAAGGAAGAGAGAAGGGGAGTATTTATAGTAGAGGTAAGTAAGGGATATATCCTAATATAATAATAAAGTAATAGCGATAGTAGTAGAGGCCTACTAAAGGTTTATATAGCCCTTAAGGTAGGGAAAGAATTAAAGAAAGAATATAGTATATAAAGGCTATAGAGTAAGTACTACTAGAGTTTATAAAGAAGGTCTAAGAGATACTATAGGTAAATATAAATAAGACTATATAAAGCTTTTTCTAAAATATAGTAGAAAGAATTATAAAATATATATAGGAGAATACTACTAAAAGATATATTGATTGATTGATTGATTGATTTATACGCCTATTCTAGTATCTATATATACTAATAAGGGTGTTCTCTTACATTATTAGGAAATCTAGTAAAAGATATATTATAAAGGAGTTGATTGATTGGTTTATACGCCTATTCTAGTATCTATATATACTAATGAGGGTGTTCTATTATATTATTTGTGAAACTAGTAGATGGTATACGTAGTGTGCCTTTCCTAGCCGTAAGAGAAAC